>JAOVVA010000054.1:9157470-9187519 GCA_028565275.1 Leiocassis micropogon | reverse complement strand
CCGTGCAGCACAGCGCGTTAAACCCTCCTGAAGCCCAGCTTCACTGGGGCTCTATGGGCAGCACAGAGGAGCTTTTTCACTGCAGAAAAGCTGGACGGTAATTGGATAAATACACCAAAATTGTCACTTCCAGGGAAGCTCAGCTTCTCTGGGAGTGAATGGAGCAGTGGGCGGGCCAGGACACTGGGCTGCTGCATGATGATTGGAGGAGCTGTTTAAAGGGCGGAACCCCTTTTTTGATTGACAGCATGTCTTACTGTAAGTATACATCAGCGCGACAGAGATTCGAGTTCAGACCCATGCGGATTTGTAGGTGATTTTTATGATGAAAAATTTAATTATAATAAAAACTTTTATGATGAAGCCTAATATGAGCTTCCCCTGTTTCAAAAGCTAGCAGCCGCCACTGGTAGATATGTAGGTTGGTAACGACTAAAGTCAATTGGAAAATTACTTTGTAATAGATAAATGTTTTATTTAGAAATTTAGCTTCTTTATTTAAAAAAAACACCAGTTATCTTATTATACAGTACACCCAGGTGTCCCTAGTTAATCAACATGGCTAACCTTTTACAAATTTGTACACCTTAATTAATTTATTGAAATTAAACTGGCAAATGGCAAATCTACTTTACATTCTGTACAAATGCCATTACCAGTAAAAAACTAAAATACAATATAGAGAATATTTATTAACAAGAAGTGAAGCAATGAGATAATGTTTGTGTTCAGTGATTTTTGTATACACTTATAATTTAAGGCCAAACCTATTTTTGATTATTGTTTGATTAATTATGACTAAATGTTTAACATTTTTACGGCCAACCCAATTAAGCCTACAGTACATATAGATCCTAATAAAGTTATAATTTCCCACAATTTCTCCCGCACATGCTCTAAGCCTGCAAATGTTTAAGTAGCCAGTGTGTTAAAGAAATGTGCAGGACATCGCCAGGCCTCGGGGTCAAGTCAGCAAAAAACACATTATCAAGTATCATTCATCCAGACCTTTAGGTGGCGGTAGCGCACCGCATACGTTGTCTGCCGCAGATAAAAATGAAGAAGAAGACAAAGCGTCCGGTAAAGGTTGGTTTTACTTTTTCGCGCCGAATTTTAAATTAATTAGTATTGACAAGGAGTCAAAATGTAAGTCTGTGGTAAAAAACAACAACAACAAACAAACAAAAAAGTGCGGTATACTTAGCTGAAATTTACAAAGCTTACGTTTGTTCTTAAATTGTTTTGAAAGTTGAGAATGGAGTAGCTGAACGGTGTTTTGTTAAATCTCAAATATATATATATATATATAATTTAGTGTCTTGTCTTGATTTTCCAGATTTTGCTGGTATCTGTTATATTGTGTGAATTGTAAATTTATTACATTGTATGCTGTTAATTGAGGATTTTTGATATGTTCAATAAAACTAATATTTTTCATTTGTGTCTCATGCATCTCATTTATATCTGACTTTTATCTCATTGTGGTCTTGTATATGGCTCATTTGGTTCTCCTTCAAATGCAGTTCTGTTTCTCATGTACATCTCATATTTCTCAAATGTTTCTCAAAAGTATGTCTTTTCAAATTTTTCAAATCCACAGTCATACACAGTACGATAAGCAGTGAAATGCTTGAACGACCGCCAGTGACCTTAAAAAGTAAATAAAAACTATATATAAGGAATAAATATCAATAAAAAGAAATATGAAAGAAAATAAATTTAACTAGTAAAATAAACTGTACAGATAAGGGCATAATAAAATATGACAAAATATAGAAATTTAGGAATATGGGGGGGGGGGAGTACATTTAAAATTTTTAAAGTGGCAATGGCTGTGCAAATATGCATGAAAAGTGACTTAAGAAAGTGTCATGTGCAATGGTCAGATATAAATATGTATTGCATGAGTGTGTCCATGATTGTCCAGTCAATGTCAATGTTTAAAAAGATATTGCTACTGTGTGGTGGTGTGATTGAGAGACCTTATCGCCTGCGGGAAGAAGCTCCTCCTCAGTCTCTCTGTGTTGGCCTTCAGGGAGCGGAACGCTTCCCAGACCGCAACAAAGAGAACAGTCCATTGTTTGGATGGCTGAGGTCCTTCACGATCTTCCTGGCCTTGGTCCAGCACCGCTTGCTGTAGATCTTGCTTTGTGTCTCAGTTATGTCTCTTTGTTTCTCCTAAGTGGGGTTTAGGAGAAATAGAAAAGACAAAGTCGAGCTTGTAATGAGACAGCTCAATTCAGTCTCATGAGACAAGAAAAAGCTCATTCTGAGCAACAAAATTTTCCTATGGGACAGCACACATGGACACATACATTTTATTATCCACCTCCCTTCCTTCTCTCTCTCTCTCTCTGCTGGACTCAGGATCACATAGGAGTAATTACAGTAGCAATAAGAGCCGATAAGGACCCCTTGGTGTGGGTCTATAAAATCAGATATTGTGTACACAGCTGGTAGAGAAAGTGTGACAGTGAGGCACAGGAGCTCTTCTGCATGAAAGGTAGCTAAAAGCTGCAGAAAAATAAACTGCTCTCCTTGCAGAGCAGAATTCCTCTTTCTACAGTGCCACATGTTGTAATGAGACTCATTGTCTGTGTTAAAGCTGCATAAAAGCATTATTCTATTAATTATTGTATTACAGTAACAGACCATCCCGAATACAGCGGGCCAGAATGAAGAATACATGGAGTGCAAATTTGTAGAATAAAGCCTTTTAAAGGCTTTATTTTTTCCTAATTCGTGCAGAGCGTAGTTATTTGACGGTGATTTTATGTACATGTAAATCTGCTAGTCTAAGGAGGAGGCTTCAGCGTTCATTTGTACAGACGTCACTGATGAATCTAAAAACACACAGTAATAAGAACAGTGTGCCAAGAATGACCTAAGACAATCAGTCATGAAATAATGAAATGAAAAGACAATCCAAACAGAAGTCATTTAAACGAAGCAAGGCCGTAAAACAACTTCAAGGGCAATAGATTTAATAAAGGCTCGGAACTTACACAACGTGTGCTAGCAAGACATAATATTGCTGTATCTGTTAAGCATGTATGTGCATGTCACACAGCAGAGGTGTGAAATTTACAAAGTGCTGCACAGTCATATTTTTACCCTTGAAGAATTGTGTTAATGTTACTTCCTGATGAGACAAACTTGTGCATAGAAGTAGTGGTTCGGTGACTTCAGGCAAAGTCAGGTCCTGTTTCTTTCAACTCTGTTTTGTAAATGTACAATATTAATGTCATACAACTTCAGCATAAATAATGTATACAATAATTTTAATCATGTTGAGTTTAATAACTCATAGATAAATATGCAATGTGTTGTAGTATATTAACACCCAAGTTTGTTACAAATGAATACGAAGCTAATTTCATAGACAAGAAAGGACACAGTAACATTTTAATCATCATCTTACAGTTATATACTAAAAGCATTGTGGTTATATTTGGATATATATTTGGGTATATATGTCAAGCACAATGTAATTAGGAGACATCACAGAGTATTTATGTCAGCACGTCTTTGTGATTATTCTGAAGGTACACTCGCATACTAACACCTGATGAACAGAGATAACACAAGCGTGCTGAGTCTTGTTTGTAGGCCAGAGTGCAAATTGGCTCATGTTGCCACATGTACTGTAAAGGTACAAAGAGAATTCAGAAGGGATTGTGATAAATACGGCTTGTGGTAATCTATTGCACGTTTTAACAATTGTTTTATTGTAGTTACTGAAGTGCTGGATTAAAATACACTGAATCAGATGTTAGTTTTTCAGTAGATAGCTAAGACAATATTAAAGAAGCTGATTAGTAATTAATCGGTAAAGCAGTTCTTCAAGAGATATATAAGACTTTGTAATTATTGTATAATTCATGATACAATAGCCAACAATTACTTTTCAATTTTATTCATTAATAGGTGATAGTACTTCTGTATTCATATAGTATTACTGGAGAGCTAGAGCAGTGCTACTACTCAGTATCAGACTCAAATATGTTCTAATACTTCTGACTAAATTATTTAATTTGTAATATCTTATATAAATAATAAAAGTAAATAAATAAATAAAAATAATATATTTAAACTAATGGCAAAATTTCCAAGTTGGAAAAAAAAAAAAGGGAATTATGGTTAAAAACAAATTGCTATGTTTATGTTAACCCTATTAAATAGAATGAAGTAAATATACAAATGTAATTTAAGGTAGTACAATAGATATAATATCAATATTTTAAAGCTACCCAAGGTCAAAATCTTTTTTAAATGTACTTAATGTAAATTTAAATGTCAACACATCATTACACAGGGAGAATTAAAAACTTCATAGAATGTATATAAATAAATAAAAAAACAAATGTATTGGACAAAGAATTATCTACTACTTAAAAAATGCCAAAATTACTGTATAAATAATTTAAGGAAATTTTAGTAGCATCCATTATTATATCCAGAAATCCACTTAACGAAATTAAGTTAAATGAACAAAACGTATTTAATTTTTTTAATCCTACTTATTATTTTCATATACAAATACATTCATCGATATTACTAAGTTGTCTCTTGGTTTAATAGATAAACTACATTACCTTAATTCCAGTTATCCTATTTCATTTATTACATCACACACTACAGGCAACTTAGAAACACTAATCAACCTTGGCCACATATTATCTGACTGTTGCGGGGAAACCCACCAAGTGTGTAAAGAACACACAAGCTCTACACACACAGAGCAGAAGTGAGATTCGACCCCAGCCCTGTAAGTACTTCTGCGAGTATTCTTGATTAAATCTGCTTCAACACTCATTCACATTTTAGACTGTAGTTCCCACATGAGTCAACAAAATCACATAAGATGGTTTGTTGTAAGCTCACATAGATATTTCTATATACTAATCAAACTGTAAATCATTATAAAATGTCACTGAGCCCCCAGCAACACTTACTCATTTAGAAACACACAGAAATAATAAACCATGAGGGTTACTGTTAATGTTGGTGTCTTTGCTATAAACTAGCTAATTCTGACCCTGCATTATCCTCTTTATCTATGCTCCCTTTCTCGTTCACTTGCATGGAAATCACAGGGCAAGCTGTTCGTCGCCCCCTCTTTCTTTTGCTCCTGACCTATTTTTGAGCCACAGCTCTTTCGTGTGCTCTCTGTCATATTAACATTTCACCAAGTGAGACAAGAGTGGGCACGAGAAGCAGACATCATGAGATGAAACATTCATTTTTTATTCCTGTGCTCACCCTTCCTGTTATGCCCTGCTTACCCATTCCTTCTTCATTTTCCCCTTCATTTTTTCCCCGTTACTGTATGTCAATCCCTCGCTTCTATGTAAAGTAAAAAATCCTATTACTCATAAAACATGTAAGGACCGTTTTCTTTTTCAGTTCATTTATTGGTGCCATCATTAAGATTTTAACATGAGTGAGATCTTTCCTTTGTGTAGATGAGCTCTGACATTAAACATGGATTAAACATGGATACAGTGTGAATGATAACACATAATAAAGGACATGAAAAAGTTATGTTCAATTTATATATTTTGAAGATATCTGTCTAGTTTGCCTTTTGTTTTTTTTAAAAACATAAATTTAAGCGTAATGCGTTGATTTCTTGTTTGCAGTCAGCCCAATCAGTTCATGTTAAAAAAATACACTGGAAAATAGCAGTTCTGATCCCCTTTTATTCATCCCCATGGGTCATCAGGATTAAGATCTAGACAGATAAATGTGACTGTCATGCTGCTTCAGCTTTGCTTGGGCCAAACAGTCACGCTTCAGTTGGTGATTTTGTGATGACCATGAAATGAGATTCACTGCTTTATATTCAACACACACACACACACACACACTCACCCCCCCCCCCCCCCACACACACACAGAATAATACACAGTAATACAAATCACTTCCCAACCCTACATATAATCTAAAGGTAAAATTTAAACATAAATGATTTACAAAATAATAACTATAAACATATAAACATCAATTATCAACACTTTAAAAAGTATTATGCAATCAGGTGTATGAGATGGTATTAATTTAATGATCTGCAGGTAATCTACATTTTTTCTTTTTAATACTGTTTAAATAAAAATTATCGTAACAATAAAAATTAAGTAATAGTGCTCCTAATGTCCTCTGAAACACTTTTATAGAGATTAGGTGCAAGTGAGATTTCGGATTAACTGTAGGCCTGTCTCGGCCGAATGCTCTGGATGGATGATACTGCATCAGGAGATCATCAAGATACACTGGAATGAAACCATTCAGAGCTTTTGTTACATGCAGGACTTATTAGGGAACCAGAGAAGCTTGAGTAAGACTTGTGTGATATGCTCTGATGTTTTTAAGCAAGGGTACCAGCTGCAGCAACTGAGCTTTGCTTAATGAGATAGCAGTGCAGCTAGATAGCAGATAAGAGGTATAAAAATACTAACCCTATGAAGAAAACATCCTGTGCACATCTCTAGTTGAGAGCAATTAAGAACTCAAGAGATGTAGCTGTGTTTAAGGAGGCAAAATTTACAGACTTGACAATGATGACAGTGCTGATTATTATGAGGATTTTTCCTCATATCTTTCCTGTGGATTTCAGGGGAATTGTACTTTGATAAAGAAAAACCCTTCCGGTTTTGACCACACCCACTTTAAAGTTTAAATCCATTTACGGATACAGATAGAAATACAAATACATAAAGTGGCCTTTTGTTACATTCTTATTACAGAGGTCGTCTAGAGGTATGCAAGCATGCATTCATTTCTCAGACATCTGTAGGGATTGCTTTTGTTTTAATATGAAAAGATATCTCAAATGATAATACAAAGTTATGTTGCTTATAAAGGAATCAAACCATAGGATGCAAGAATGGTTAGAACAAGGAGCATATAAAGCAGCATTCAATGTGATCAAGGCCCAGGTAAATATATAAATTAATAATAATTAATAATATAT
Organism: Leiocassis micropogon; assembly: GCA_028565275.1. Classification (NCBI taxonomy): domain Eukaryota; kingdom Metazoa; phylum Chordata; class Actinopteri; order Siluriformes; family Bagridae; genus Leiocassis; species Leiocassis micropogon. The sequence continues at coordinate 9,180,545 of JAOVVA010000054.1, read as the reverse complement.
ATATATTTTTATTCATATGTGTATTGTGTAGTTACCACCCAGCATGACTTCCTTTTTCTCCTCTGGCACATTATGTTGTGCCAATGTTAAACAAATCAAGCTTACTCTACATGTAGATAACCGAAGACACCCTTATTTTCCCCCCATACTGCTGCAGGCGAGCAATTCATTGCACTTGACTGATCAACACTTTCGTGATGACGCCGTCTTGTTCAGTAGGAGGGCCGTAACACAATGTGGGATGCTCACAGTAACACTGTGAAATTCACCAGAGCTGAAACCATCACAGATGCAGCTTTAATGAGGACAAAGACATCAACAAATCTCTCATCAGCATCCCAGAGTCCCACAGATTAACACACACAGAACAACACTGTTTATGCCAGCACTAACAGAAGATTTGTTTAAGACGTACTTAACGTGGCTACGTTAAGGAAGCTGGATGGTTAGGATGAGGATGAGGATGGGGTTATAAGTAGGATTGACGGAATGCGAGACTGAGGAGTAGGTGAAATAAGAATAAACTCATATCACACAAAGGAAACGTGACTCATTCAGGGAGGGATAACTATGTAGCTTTGGCAAACACAGTGAAGCATTCTTACATAATCCTGAACTTTTTGCTAAGGCTGGAAATACTGTGGCGGAGAGATGTTGGATATAGATATGCCTGATCGTTGTTCTTTTGGCTGCACACTGCTGTGTGTGCTGATATCGTTGATATGTAAGTTGATGTAAAAGCTGAGTGAGGTTTGTTATGTTTGTTTGTTGCACAGTGAGTGACATTGCATACCTGCAGGTCTAACCTTAGGGTTACATGCTAAAGGTAGATTTAGCCATTTGACCATTAACAAGAAATGACCTGGTATATTATAAGTAATCTCATTAAAGATTTAATACTTGTGTTTCTTGATTTTTATGTAAAAATGATATTAATCTCAGTTTATTCCATCCACTAATGATCTAATGACTCAATTAATATGCTTGAAATGGCTCATTTGCAAAATTGCTAAGAGGGACTCGTTGGCGGATTCCATCATATACACCAATTGCCCAGAGATTAGCTGTTGTATTGTAATATACTGTATATACACTTATATTTAATCATGTGGCTTAGTGATCTTCCAGTCTGAGTGTGTGGAGTTTCCTGTCCTTGGTGGTTTTCCTCTGTGAATGTTTTCTCCAGTGGAAACCTCTAATTTCCTACAACAGTCAAAAATATGTGATATAGGCTGATTTCCTAATTTCCTGTAGTTTTTGAATGGGTGCTTGCATCCTGGGATGGGTTGTACCCTGTCTCGTGCTTTAAGTTCCCTGGAATAGACCCCAGGCTATTACAACCTTAGTTAATATTTTAAACATACATCAATGAAAAACGTTGTAAACAGTTAATTACTGTTCATTTTATTTATAACCTATTAATAAGTAATAGGCTTGCTTAATATTGTTCACTAATGCAGTGAATAATTGCTTAATTTCTAAGAGAGATGCATCAGTAACAAATGTCTGGAGGTAATGGACTGATTTGTAATGTTTTACTACCAAAAAATAGTTTTGTAAAATGATACTTCTAAAATGCCAGAATTTACTGTATAAGCACACATATAATGTCTAATACTCACTCACTGTCTCATTTTAATCCTCTATACCGGTTTATCCTGTGGACAGGCTAGCGGTGGGCCTGGAGTCTATCCCAGGAGACTTAGGGCATGAGGTGTCTTACACCTTGGACAGGGTGCCAATCCATCGCATGGCACACACACACACATACACTCATTCACACACTACCGGCAACTTGGGAGCATCAATTAGCCTAATCTGCATGACTTTGGGAGGAAACCGGAGTACCCAAAGGATACCTTCTATAAGCACAAGGAAAGAACATGCAAACTCCATGCACACAGAGGTGGGAATCGAAGCTGGCCGAGAATCGAACCCGGACGATTGGTGATTCAAGCTGACAGTGCCAACCATTAAGCCACCATTCCGCCATGTCTAATACTAAATTAGTTCAATATTTCAAGCCCAATCTGTTTAGGGGCATTACATGTGAGAAAACCTTATCGAGAAAATTATAATCAAGAGTATGAATATTTCAACTTCATGTCCAACAAAAATAATCCTTTAATCCTTAAAAAAAGACTGTGGACTGAATAGAGACTTACTGACAATGAGAGTTGCCTACCATCCTCTATTATACCCTTATTATACAAGACTGCACTGTACCGAATAAAGGCTGAAGGAAGGCCAGTCATTACATAAACCAATAAAAAAATCCAATAAAGAGATTTGCCATTTGCACTTGTTAAACGTAGTTAAAGAAGGCCACAATGAGCTACAACTCTATTCTAAAAAGATGAAGTAGAATGTAGTATAGTGATGAATTTTGTGATTTAATAGCTGATGTTTGGTTTCTAAATATAATTTCACTGGGATCTGAACATTTTGAAATATTTTGAAATATGTACTAAAAATGGTTGATAAAAAAAAAATCAGTAGTAGTTGAGACAGATGTTGATACACCATGTATGTGACGACTGTTACTAGAAGCACATGTTGTAGCAAGTACAGTTAAAGTGGACTAGTGAAGTATAAGAATGAAACCAGTGAAGTCATTCAAATTTTATTTCTGTACTTTAAAAGCTCTCTATGGGTGGGATGGATGAGTGAACTGGAGACGAGGCCACCCACGTGCTTGCTACGCTGTGATATTTCTGATTACTGGGTCAATGGGTCAGATGGGGCATAAAGTACAGAGTGAAGGTGTAGCTGCCTTCTTTTTGTCCTTCCTAAAACACTGATGAAAAGTCCCAGTTTTCTCTCTGCCATTACTGAGTTTGTTGTAGATCTCGTTGTGGAGTAATCGCATTCAAAGTGTTTGATGCTAGACAGCATCTGTCAGCTAACCCAGGGCTGGTTATTATCATAAGATTCTGCACTGTACTGCTCAGCCCATGAGACTGAAGAAGTGTTAATGAGGAAGGAAGGAAAATATGACTGTAGTACAGGGTTAACACTTCAACCGCTGTCTCATAAGCATTGCTTATCTGTAAACAATGTTTCAGAAACGTTCAAAAGCAGAGAGGCAGAATGCAGGGCTTTCACTCTGAAGCACAATGCTGAGCATAGGGATATTTACTTACTTGTTCCGTCAGCCATCTCATAAAAACAAGTTTATTTAAATTACTCACATCTGTGGAGGTCCGTAAAACTTTTGTGGAATTTGTGTTTCTTACAAATGACTGGAAAGTTTGGAAAAGGTTGGGCAGTGTATGGAGATTTTGTACTGTTTTATGTTTAATGAGGATGGCGCAAATTTTTGAGCGTGTAGAGACTTTTTCTGATATGCCTGTACCATCTTATCAGCACATAACTTGGCACAGGTTTTATGCCGGATGACCTTCCTGACACAAGCCTCCCATTTCATCCGGGCTTAGGACCAGCACCGCATTCAGTGGCTGGGGTTTGAGCGTTGAGTAGGAATTGAACCCGGGCGTTCCGCATGGCAGGCAAGAAACCTACAACTGAGCCATCAATGCCCCTTCCTGTCTCTTTAAGTATAAAATTGAAACAGACAAGACATGCAATTTGCATGCAATTTAAATCCAAAAGATTTTTATGGTAGGTTTTAGATTTTATTAAAATAAATAAATAAATAACCATAATTTATAAAAACAAGCATTGGAACCCTAAAAACTACGTCACAAAAAATGGCAGAGATTTGGTATGACAGATGGAGGGTTCTGATGAATATTCAGCACTCAAATCAGTAGGCAGAGAGAGGATCACGTTTACAAATGTCTAAGTGTCATTTTGACTAATACTGATGAATCACATGATTGATTCTTAAGCAGTGTCAGATCAAGGCGCAGCATCTCTTTCAAGTGCCTGCACCTGCCTCTCTCTCAAAATATGGTAATAATTGTTTTTCCAAATCGGTCATTACACTGTTCAAAAATTTCTTTTTTTTTTTTAGTTCCCCTTGATTCTTGCAATCCTGATTTTTTTTGTACCCTGATGGCAGCTGTGTCCTTGAATGCATCCTTCCAGTGCTCCAAATCTGCGACTTCTGTGGAGTGGATAGTCATCATGGGGTGCCAAATAATATGATACAGGAAGCATGCAGACTCCTCTTTTAAATGACAGAATATGCTTTGCAGTTCAGCACTGCTGCAGGCAATTTTTAGAGATGTGAATGACAGCAGCAAGGACTCATCCTATCAGTGTTATCGGTATAAAAATTATACTTTGAAATAAATGTGAAGACCTGACAGCCATGTTGAAGACCAGCCCAGGTATATCAGTGAAAGGATGTCATAAAACATGTTTCCATATTTAGCCATACTTCTCTGGTCTAACTATAGAGAAGTTGATGTCATCCTGTCTTCCTTTCATGTGCGGTCTATAACCCTTCAAGTGTGCTTAGAGATATTAACAAATATATGAGTTCACTTATGAACTCTATTTCCGTAAAAGAGTAAGTGCAGTCTATCTGTTGACATGATGACCATGACGCCAGTCACAACAGCATATTGCATGAGTACCGTTAACCGACATTAACTTCCTACTGAGAATTACGTTCGAGGTGTATTTCTGAGTCAAAAAATTATAGAAAGATTACCTGATGATTACCTGATTAGTTACTGGATTACCTGATGCTTTGTCACACAGATAAAAGAATGAACTACTAATTGATACCTTCTGCTCTGTTGATTATTTTCATATGCAGCATGTTGTTGTGGACTTTTTTTTTGAAAAGGTAAAAAGCACATGGATGAAGATGGTAATAAAGATATCGATTTACAGAAGTTTGATGTATCATGACGCGATTACCTCAGACAGTGTACAAATATGTGATTCCTCCTGGACTTGGCGGCTTTGTGCTAGCGTTAGCATTAGCTCATTCAGTTCTGTTGCAAATTATGCAACAATGCTTTGGAACATGCTGTGCTTTATGCTTCATAAAATGATGTCCAGGTAATGACATTTCAAACTTTCTAATAAATAGCTAAAGAACTGTTCCAGTGTTTAATCCCAAATAGAGTAAAATGGACAGCGAGTGCACTATATAGGGTGTGGAATCCCTCGTTCACACACCATTGATCAGGGTTTAGACATGGACTTGGGATTAGAAGCTGGTTAGGTGTGAAACACACCACAGACGGTTCAGAGGCACTTCAGAGGCAGTTACTAAAAAGTACAAACAAAGTGTTGTTTAGGATGACATCATGTTATCAGATGTGTTTTCTTGCTAAACATGCTTCTGTGACTGGTTTAGTTTGTGGCTTTTGGATGTGTAACGTTAATTTTTTACCGTCCAGAAGTGGGCGTGATGTCATGAGCAAAAGTTTTTTTTTCTCCCTTTTTTTCCATTATACCACACCAGGGATCTGTACAACATAGGATTTTACATTTTGTAGATTTTTCAGTAATTTCCCCAGCTTTTTGTCTTAATAACATCAAGTTAGTCTGGTGAGGGTTTAACTTTTAATATGAGCTGCTATAACGGATAGCGATTACAGGAACAAATCTGTCTCATTTATGTTCAAGGATATTAAATGTTAGCAAATTGCTGTGGTATAAGCAGAACAACACAAAATCGCTCTGTCCTGGTGCTTTATCACCTGCCATGAATTAATTATAATATAAATCAGGATAATTGTTTGTTAGTGCTTACATTGTGTGGTAGTGCTTCCATACTAAATGCGATCTATTTTCTGTACTGTACCAATCAATCATTGCAGTACTACACCAGAATTGTAACTGAACATTTAACATGACCTTAAGGTACAGCGATATGACCGGAATGTTGGATATATCTGAACTCATGGAATATCTGTCTGTTTAAATATGTGTATTAATGCAGCCCTAAAGAGCTGTCTTTTTTCCAATGAGCCTGGGTCTGTAACTCAGAGGGCTGTAGCTCTTCTCTGTGATATTGGAGATGAGAGCGAGGGGGCAGGATGACTCACTGCACTGCCTGCTGGTGGGGGTATTTTTGGAGCAGGCCTTACACAATTCATTTTAGCTCTATTTGTCTCTTCGATGCTTCCCGTGGAGCAGCAGCAAATTAAGTTATCTTTTTATTCTTCTGACAGACGAGCGTGTCTCACATTATCCCGTCGTGCATTTTTTTCCCGAGCATGCCTCGTAAAGACGCTTCCTTATTAGCGCAGTACGCCAGCTACTTCCGAAAGGGTGTGTTTACTTGATATTCCTGCCGAGAGCCTGATCCAGTGTGGCCATGTGTGTTTGCGGTGGAGGTGTGGATAGACAGGTTTCATTAAAAGCTGCAGAGTACTTTCTGACTGCTGAGTGGGAAACATCACTAATGCACTTCAGGATCGATCTTCCCTCATTACTGCAATGGATTCAGCTGCCTCTCTTTCACTCACTTTGACACACACACACACACACACACACACACAAACACACACAGAGAGACAAATGCAGCATGAGCACAAGTATGTTTTTGTGATTTTGTGGAAATAGTTTCTTAGCAGTATGAGTCATTGTGGAGAAAATCCAAACTGTAATCATATGCTGCAACAAAACTGTGAGGGTAGAGCACTCTCTCTTACTCTCTCGCTCTCTCTTTCTCTCTGCCCAGGAACCCCACCCAATCAAATCCCAATACTCTCATTTCCACCTGAGTCCTGGTTGGGAGCTGCATTGAAATGATAAACAGGAAATGAAGAAAACATTCCCTGGATACTGTAAATTCCCTCGTCGCCTGAGCTGGAAGCCTTTCTTTTAGTCATCTGAGGGCCACCGTGTTGTATATGGGATCATATTATACAAGTGTCCCATGAGGCTAGGAGAATTTCAGCTTGAGGAAATGCGGACCATCGCGTGCTCAAAACATTAAAAAATAATTCTGAAAAAAAAAACTTAAAAGAAAAACCCTCGACCTTTCTTTCTTCCTCTCCTCAGTGTACTGTCTCTGCCTCTTTTGCTCTTTTTTCACATTGGAGGACATTTCTGATTAGCTGATGCAAGCCATGCTTTTTATAACTCAACCGAATCTGTGAACCTCAAGGTATCCCCTAGCAACCAGACTAATTACCTCCAGAGAGAGAGAGAGAGAGAGAGAGAGAGAGAGAGAGGATTCTGAGATCATCAGGAAAAATCTTGGGAGGAGAAGGAGCTGGGAGTTAATGTCTGTGTGAGCGAGGGCATGTGTGTGTGTGTGTGTGTGTGTGTGTGCATAAAAATGGAGCAGCTCCCTGTGAGTCAGCAATGACACAAGGGAGGGTACAGATCATAAACAGGTTGAGCCTGTTGCTCTGTAAGACACACTCAGTCGTGGTGGAGCACCTGCTGCCCTTTCCTGACATCCAGCTTTTTAAAATACTGGCTGGCTTCTGTTGATCCAGAGTAAGACCTGGCAACTTCCTGAAGACCGACAGGCATGAGAGACAGCTAAAACACGTCCATGTGCTCTCCACCAATTATGCAAAGGAGGCGGATGTGGGAATTCCTATTAAAGCTACAGTAGATAGTGTACACTTCAAATAAAACAGCATATCACACACACACACACACACACACACATAGAATGTGTAGTGTCCTAATGTCTTAATGGGACATTTCGGTTACAGCAATTTCCATTCAATTCAAGCAGACATATTTGTTTGACACATGACATTATTTTATCAGTACATTGAGTACCAGTATCTTTCTTACTGGTGGCATTGGCTTAGTGGTCTGGGTTTCATCTCCACCATGAGGTCTGCGTGCATAGAGTTTGCATGTTCTCCCCCGTGTGTGGTGGGTTTCCTCCAGATGCTCCAGTTTCCTCTCACAGTCCAAAGACATGCAGGTTAGGCTAATTAGCGTTCCCAAATTGCCCATCGTGTGTGAATGACTATCGGGCGTCGAGCTGGCAACCTGACCCCTTAGGTAACTGCCACAGAAACAACGGATATATCTCCAGGGTGGGGAGTATCCGTTGCCCAATGTGCCGGATGGCAATTGGATGTACCAAAATCCCCCCCAAAAATAAATAAATTATAATTCATACTACTTGGTTGTCACTAGTGGGGTAATTATAATTAGACAACAGTTAACAACAGGAACAACAGTTCCTGTCCATAATTAGATTGGTTGAGCTGTGTTCCTAGCACGCCTATTATTATTTCCTATAATGGCACTGGGACATTTCAGTGTGTGTATCACTCTGTTTAACTGTGTTTGCCAACAAAGGTTCCACTAATTTATACTGTATATACTAAATTATAATTGTTCTTGTGCGACGTCAGTAATATTCTCATGGCTACATTGAAAAAAAAAACCCTACCGTCATGTCACAAAATCTAGGGGTAAATCCATATCAATTGCCATTGTTTCGAAATGAGACGGAGGTATAGGACAGTTGGGTGTCCGCATACTTTTGGCCACACGGTGTACATTTCCATGTTTCCGTTACCTACATAAAATCGCCGGCCACTTTATTAGGGACACCCTGCTAGTACTGTGTCGGAACCGGTTTTGCCTTCAGAACCGCATTCATTCTTCGTGGCAGAGATTCAACAAGATGCTGGAAACCTTCCTTAGGGATTGTGGTCCATATTGACATGATAGCATCACGCAGTTGCTGCAGATTTGTCGGCTGGACATCCATCATCAAGTCTCTCGTTAAACCACATCCTAAAGGTGCTCTATTGGATTGAGATGCGGTGACTGTGGAGGCCATTTGAATACAGTGAACTCATTGTCATGTTCATGTTCAGCAAAGATACTCAGATAGGCTGCCGCATTTAAACAACGCTCAGAAAAAAATCCTTCACACCATTACACCACCATTACAACACCAGCAGCCTGAACCACTAATACAAGGCAGGATGGATCCATTCTTTCATGTTGTTTACGCCAAATTCTGACATTACCATCTGAATGTGACAGCAGAAATTTAGACTCATCAGATCAGGCAATGTTTTTCCAGTCTTCTGCTTCAGTTTCCTGTTCTTAGCTGACGGGAGTGACTCGCCGTGTGGTCTTCTTCTACTGTAGCTCATCTGCTTCAAGATTCTCTGTGTGTTGTGTTCAGAGATGCTCTTTGGCATACCTCGGTTGTCATGAGATGTTATTTGAGTTACTGTTGCCTTTCTATCAGCCTGAACCAGTCTAGCCATTCTCATCTGACCTCTGGCATCAACAAGCCATTTTCGCCCCCAAAAGAAATTCTACTCACCGGATATTTTCTGACCATTCTCTGTAAACCCTAGAGATGGTTCTGTGCGAAAAATCCCAGTAGATCAGCAGTTGTCTACATGCATAAATTCATATGGGTGCTGCCATGTGATTAGATATTTGTGTTAAAGAACAGTTAAAAGTAATGAAGTGGCTGGTGAGTGTATTTAACTTTAAGTCACTTTAAATAATGACTACATATTGCACTGTAGCATTAATAACTATTTTAGACAACTATTAGTTTTATCATACGTTGTTGCATATTTGTATTGAATTTATAATCATTCATAATCTCATAAAATGTGCACATTGTACATGAGAAATTAATACAAATCCTGTCTAAATCACTGATCATTTTACATAGATTCATTTTCACTTAATGACATAACAGTATGAGACAGGGAATCTATAATGTAGAATTTAGCTTTTTCAACATATGAGGGTGTACTTTCTTAAAAATCTCCTTACGTTTAGTGGTGAAGTAGCTATGTTTATTTTTATTGCTTACAAGATTAAATTGCTTCTCTGTATCTCTAATATCTCTAATCTCAAACACTTTGCACCTCATTACCTGTTAGGCAAAATGCTGACAATGTGATGAGATGTGAAAGTGGAGAGCAGGGTCAGGTGTAGAAGAGGGGTCATGGCAGTACTGACCTGAATTTAATCCTGTGCGCTCTCTCTTTCTCTCTCTCTCTCTCTCTCTCACACACACACACACACACACTTGCCTACACTTGGCACTTTCTCCTCAGATATATCACACGCAGGGTGCATCTCCAGGTCAGCCAGATTCGTCCATGTAATCCAGCTTAATGCTGGAGTTTTGCCGATCTTCAAATTGGAATCTGGTTCGCAAGTTAATCTACAAGTGAAACACTGGCAGAAGAGACAGCATTTAAAGATCAGTGATCTGAATAATGCCTCAAGGAAGATCAGTTCAGTGAGCACAGATTTTGATAACCGCATCTGTGTTCGGAGATAAAGCCACCGAAAAAGAAGTCTCTGATCTTTCTGAAATCACTTTAATAAATACGTTTTTAGTTAGTGGACTTGGAAAAAAAAATGTATTGAGAATTAACAGAGGATTCTAAGTAGGTTATGGAAAGATATGTGAGTGGTGTTAAACTCTCAAATTTCTCCACATTTCAGTCCATTGCATCATTCTCTCTCTCTCGCTCTCTCTCTCTCTTTCTCTTTCTGTGAGTGAGTGAGTGTATGTGTGCGTGCACACAAGTCTGTATACCTGCGTGTCTCAGAAAGATAGCATATGTTCCATGTATTATAATGAGAAAATCAATCATTGTTAAATAGATAAGCTGTTTCATTTCTTTTATAGATGAATTCACTCACTCATCATGTCATTCACATCAAACATTATTTCATTAGATGAAATTAACGATGCAATTTTTTTGGTAATAATTTCCCTAATGTTTTTCAATCTACATTAGGTGGAGTGTATACTGTATGATACAGAGATAATAATGTCATTCAATCTGAGTCTTCTCAAGAAATTCTCGTTCCTCGTCTTGTCTCATTAAATATTAATGTGCCCTGGGAGCCATGAGCAAATGCATGCATTTAAAACTGTGTTTTTTTTCCTCTGCATTCTGTAACAAGAGGATGCTCAGTAAATAATTAAGGGTGTTACAAGAGAAAACATGAAAGCAGATGAGCAGTCTGCTTCTCATCAATCTACCAGAGGAATCTCCTCCACTGTGGACACCAGACGCCCTGGGCAGCATCGCTTCGGCTCTGCTTGAACCATAACTTTTAGCCAACATAAGCTAATACATGTAATCGTAATCATTGATCGGTCAATACATCTACACTAAATTTACTAAATTTATCACAAAAACCCAGACAGTTATATGATGTGTGTGTGGTGATGTCCAATGTGGGTAAAGTGGAGGTTAAAGCTGTAACAGAAACCCTTTTTCGAGTCGTCTCTGTTTTTGGCCAGTCCGTCCTGACTTCACAGGCACATGTACATCCCTGGGCTAGGATCGACATGTCTAGATTTAATTAGACAGTGAGCAGGCGAAGCTGATTGGGGTGAGCGGCAGAGCTACTTTTGAGACCAATGAAAGGTTCGCCCATCGGTTAATAACACAGCACAAACATCCTGCCATCTCCATTAGTGGAACATGGACCTTAGGGCACGGCTACACCATTGAAGCATGAATAATTGAAGAATTTATTCCATTGGATTTGTTTTCTGAGGAAGAATGTGCAAATATCTATGGAGAGGATGACAGAGGGGAAAAGGACGGAACACGGCTGCAGTCGAGAGGTTGGTGACAGAGGTCACATGACCTCTTTTAGTCCAAAGTTTACATAATGACATGGGTTTAAAGATCGACCAGAAGTCAGCTTCATCTGGGCCACACATGTTCGAAAACATAATATTTAATGGACTAGAAAGATGAAAAGAAAGCGTGACAGTAATTATTAGCTAAGATTCTGATGATTTAAGTCATCGTCCTGCTTTAAAAGCATTAAAGTTGCTTTCGAAGATAAGAAAAAAAAATCTTTCAAAGTGCAAACAAGAAACAATACTTTATTGATACAGATTTTTTTTTATTACACCTTCCAATGAATTATGTACAGTCCATTTTGAAGTTCTTGATCAAATGGAAAATTATTGCACACTATTCGATTGGTTTTCTTACACCAAATTACAGAGAATCACAATGTAGCCAAACTTTTACCAAATCACAACTAAACTGACAGAAAATGTCTGACCATCACAGTCTCCCAGACAACATTTGTTCATCTTCTATACTTATTTATCCTATACAGGGTCGCAGGGGCCTATTGCAGGAGCCTTTTAGCATGAGGCAGGGTACACCCTTGACACGGCGCCCAAACATTGCAGGGCACATTACAGGCAATTTTGGAACACCAATTAGCCTAACCTGCATGTCTTTGGACTAAATACAGAAAACAGAATACACAGAGGAAACCCACCAGGCATGGGGAGAACATGCAAACACCATGCAGACAGACCTAGGGCAAGAATCGAATCTTCAACCCTGTGTGAGGCCACAGTGCTAACCACTATGACATTGTGCCACCCTCTCAAAAAATATCTTAAATCATATTTGATAATTAATACTAATCTTGACTGACCCACAATTTGACATAAAGGAATCATGTGCTATAACCCTGACTGGTACATATAATCTGTCGTGCTACATCAGGTGATGAAGAAGTAATGCTTCTCTCTTTCTCACTAGGTGTTCATAAGCGATCAAAATATATACAAGATTATAGCAATAGGTATTGTAATTAGCAATCCAAGTAAACATGCATTAAATACTGTGTTTTCCTCCCATGCTGTTGATCACATTGCGTGACAAGTTCCCTCATTTCTATAGCAATGGTTGCTAGCCTGATCCCAATCCTCTTTCTTTCTCATCCAGGCTTTGGGACAGACAATGGTGGATTTTGTATATACACAGGGTTAAGGACTTGGCCACACCGGGGTTAACTTGGCGGTGGTGGGCTCGAACTCTCTACACTCTGATCAGCAACATAGTGCCTTAACTGCCTAAATCACCCCTGCACCAAATTCTGCGTGGTATATTTCTAAATTAAATCACATGTTTTGTAAGAACTAATCAAAGACATGCTTGGGAGGATCCTTTCTACATCTTTTTCTATCCAAGTAACTAATCAATGATGATTCAATGAATCCTGAGAAGAAGAAGCCTTTATTTGTCCCATATACCTTACCGCACAGTGAAATTGTTTTCTTTTCATTCCCAGCTTATTAGGAAGCTGGGGTCAGAGCACAGGGTCAGCCATAATTTGGCACCACTGGAGCAGAGGCAATTAAGGGCCTTGCACAAGGGCCCAACAGTCACTGCTTGGCAGCGCTGGGGCTTGAACCCCTGACCTTCAGATTGTAACCTAGAGCTTTAACATCGAGCCAACACTGCCAGAATGTTAGTATTTCTTGCTTCCTTGTCTGATATGATTCACAAAACATGGAAACCCACACAACAAAAGAGAAAAAGAATCTATGGTCCTCTTTCTTACTCTGTCATACAGTAAAGCAATGTAAAGCAATAGCTCTTAAAGGTAGTGGTGATAATCATTTTATTTTTTTGTAATGCTCGCCTTACTGCTGACCCAAGTATAGGATTTGGGATCTGCTAAAGTGTCATTTGCTGCTGCATTGCATTATTTCCAATAAAATAATCCAGTTAATGAATAAGCAACTTCATGATTATCGCCAAGTTGACGTTTCCAAAAACCTCAGGAAGAGGTTAGACTCCTCCCTTTTCAGCTAAACTCTGAAACTGACTCTGTTTATAAGGCCTAATTAAGTTGGCGGAACCAATAAGTTCACTTGTATTGTGGAAATATCCTGTAAGCATGGCATCAAATAAACACAACAGGCTTATTCACGTCCCATGGCTGACCCAGCATCACACTGGTGGCACTATTGGACACCAGCATTCTCTTTTTGTCTGCAGAGTGGTGGCCTATTCTATCTCATCAAAATTTCAGGAGTCATTCAATAGAGCAGCACTATCTGTCCAGGGGAGCCAGTGTTGGCAGCGGAACTGGACACCACGGCTCCCAGGCCTGGCTCTATTACTGAGGCCCTGTCACAGCCATTTCATCTGGAGAGCCACTGGAAAAAAAGCACAGGTGGTGTGCAGAGCCATGGATAATTCACATCTGACCCTTCTTTGATAGCTCTGCAAATGTCTGCACATCTGTACTTAATGTGATAATGTTGCCTTATGAACCATTTCCAAAACATCAAGATTGCAACACACAGAGCATGCACATGTCCAAAATTTCATCATCATGGTCATTATTTCTGGAGTCTACATTTATAAGATCTGCATCACTAATCAGAATTCATTAAAAATATTTGACTCAACTACAGATTCTTTTCTCAAGTTGAATGTAAGTGAGGACTTTTTTTGTCCCCTTTTCCTTTATTTCTTCACCTTACAACACTTTCCAAAGATGCTGAAACATGTGTGTCACAGGGTGGGGGGTGGCCGATTTTGGGGGCATGTAGTACTATTATCCTGTTCATTTGTCTGTTGATTTTCTTTTCAGTTGGTTTTCCAGCTTTACTAGCCACGTGAAGGTCAAATGAACTCCCAAGTTATTTATAATAATTGGATTTTTTTTTCGGCCTGTTTGCCAAGTCATTGTTTATTTGAATACAAATCCTGTCCTTTGGGGAGTTTTAGAAAAGGTTGAATTAAGGTCATAGTGATTTCAGGGAATTTAATTCTCAGTAGAGTTTGTGTGTGGTTAACGCGCTGGTCTCAGTGATGGAGTGTAACTTGTAGGCAATGTTTCTTTTAATCATAGCGACGAGCTGATACCAGACAACAGACACATCTGGATGGATCAGAGGATTACGGACATGACATGGACATGGATACTGAAGAGATCACTGAACTTTTCCCCATGGCTTTCATGACTCCAGTATATTGCAGTAGCTTTAAAAGAATCACATTATTTTCTACAACAACATATTTTTTATTCTATTAGGATGCAGAGACTAGTCCACAACTGCAGTCGACTTGGAGCTGTACAGGAAGTTAAGGAACCACCAGTATAGAGATCCACTCAGTGCAGATCCCGATTAAGCTGATCTTTTTTGCACTTGCCTGTTATTTGTGGTCCTCAGAAAAACATTTAGTTTCAATATACTGTGTACATGCTATGTGGATAAATGACAAGAAAAACCCATTTTTGCTAAACCTTCTTTTCAGGTTTAGTAAGCACAGTGAAGAGGAATAACATCAAAAATATCTTTCATCATTAACAGCCATATTCAAAGGTGTGTCAAAAAGTAAAAAGTCACAAAGATTAGAAACATTAATAATACATGTCGAGGTACAGTTTTAAATTCTTTGCTAATTTTTTTTTTTGGAGTGTATACGCACTTCAATACTTCCTTGGGCTGATCCTTTGTTTTAATTACGGCCATGACATCCTTTCGATATGCAGTGTCAACATTAAATTCCATCCAGAGTCTCATTAATTGTTCTCCAAGATCTTGTATTGATGATGGGAGAGTCAGACTCTTGCGTAAAGAATTCACAAAGACATCTCAAAGATTCTCTATAGATTTTCTATTGATATGTTTAATGTGTGGTGGGATCTTGGATTTGCACACACACACACACACACACACACACACACACGCACACACACACACACACAGTCATGTTCAGAATATAGTACACCCTAAGACCAGATTTGCTTTATCCTGGATACTGCAGCAGTGGATTTAAAGGTAATCTACATAACTCTGGGCTCAGGTTGTGATCATTCACCCTGAATGGGATGCTAGTTCATTTCAGTGCGCCACTCACATGCAAATTCACAACCATGAGAGTCCAGAGGAAACCCATTTGAACAGAGGGAGGGCTACAAATAAAACAGAGCAATGCGTCCAGTGACAGAGACTGTATAAACTTGAGGGACACTTAGGTCACATGTTTTTCTGTATGAAAAACTTGAAATATATAGATATGTATTTAAATATATAAATGTAGGATGAAAAAAAGGTAATAAAAAAATAAAAAGTTATTATGTATGTCTGTATATTCTATGTTTGTGTAGTGAGTAAAAATGAGGTATTTCCTTCATAAAAGCAGTGAGTTAAAACCTTTTTAAGTCATAGACAAGCTTTTCAAGTGCAAATACAAGCTAACTAATATAATATAATATATAACTAATATACAGTATATACTACTACTTCAGTGCAGGAATAAAGTACTCTGCTTTCCCACACTTCTGTTAATTATTATTTTTTTTCTAATACATTATATGGCTGAAAAAAAGTTTGTAAACTACAAGGTGTCACAGAAGTCTTCATGCATAAGGGAAATTAATACTTTTAATACTTTAAAAATTGTGCATATTTAGTTTCTGCGAATTTTTTTCATATTGTGTACCATTAGACGATACAGCACAAAGTCCTTAAGATTTAAAAGAACGCATTCAAAGTACACTTACTGTACATGCACTACACTAGCTGTGTTAACATGAGTTCATCATGAGTGGGAGTGATGACTGTGTGTTTACAAAGAAATGACAATTATGTAGAGGATGTTTTGTGAATAAAGTATGCTTTGCTTTTAATTTTCCCTATGTACGGTGACAAATGTGTGGACACTTTTGGTATCAAACAGTAAAATGTGCTATTTTATTAAACATGCATACAGAGCACAGCACTAGCTCCTTGCTGAACTCTACAGAATTCCCATTGGTCCTATCTGTCTCTAAATTGGAATGTGCTTTAAGTTTTTCCCATGGTTATCACCATTTATAAACCCCCAAATAGTTCAAACAGTGAGACATGTCTTGGACCCCTTATGTCCTGTTTCATGCCCCTGAATCTAGTTGTCCTCAAAATATTAGTAACTCAAACTAAGTTAAGTACAGCATAATTGTTGATCATTGTGTCTTACTGCCATAGCATGTCAATTAAAGATGATGCAGCCATCAAGGAGAGGAGGTGGAGTAGCTGCTCCACCAAGCAGCTGGAGAATGACTGTAAATGGATTAAAGTCAGCATTATTACATTAAGATGGGCACACCATGCCAAAGAAACGTTTCAACACAAGATCAAATCTTTATCCCATGTATTTAAACTGAAATTCACTGATTTTCACAAACATTACATTTTCTTTCATGTCCCAAACAGACTTTTTGTGCTGATACTGTACATGAGATATTTAAAACCATTATAATCCAATTATTTAGCATGATTCTTTTTTCCTTAACATGTTTTATGTTTTCCATTGCAATATAATTAATGACCTCCATACATTAGTCCAGTTTGTTTCATGCTGTGGACAATAACAGCCTTTTTTTTCCAAGGCACTTGAATGTATAGAAAGTCTAAAAAATTGATCTTGAATAGCGCAAGAAACCTGTCAGCCAATTATAGTATATCTATATTTAGTCAGACCATAGACATCAGCGGTGGCGAAAGCTATTAAGACAACATATGCCATGTGTTAGTTCTCCCTGCGCACAAAATGAATGATTTCACTAATTAGTTCGAGCCTGAAGAGTTGCGTTAATTAACTAAAACCGGTTATGTGACAATGGTATTCAGCTTCTGGGGCCATGGCCTGGGTCATCTCCTGATCTAAATCCAAGAGAAAACTGTTGGACGAAGGTGAAGAAGGCAGAAGCAGTCAAAAAAAAAAACTTCTTGTGTACATAATATTCAGGCAGCAATCAAGCAGGCATGAAATGAGCAAGTGACACCAGAGTACTGCAGATTCCCTATATGACTGATCCATCAGGATTTTGATGAATAAAGCACTTTATACTAAATATTGACTGTTGTATAGCAATTCCATTGCATAAAATAACAAGTCATTCATATTATCATAATTGTCATTATTTAAAAAATTAGAATGTCATTAAAACACAGAATACTATTGGCCACCCCTGTGTAGTGAGAAAGCAATGTGTAGTTTTTTATACATGCAGTGTTGCTGTCATTAACATGCAGAGAGATGTCATCTCTGGGGGAGCCCTGTGTCAAAATATCAAAGGAGCGGATGATACTGATATGAGCACACGTGTGTGGGTGCATCATAAAAACCAAATGTCTTAACTCCACTCATCAGTGACCACGGACTGAGCTGTAGTAGGATTTTAAAAAATAGCTTAGAATAACTACAATAATAAATAAAATACTCATCCAGAAAAATGTGAATAGGTAGGGAGGAATGTGAATCTTGTAATATTAGCAAAAATACTATATGAATACAAATGATGAATTAAAGTAGGCCTGTAACACTGTATTAGGCATCTTGTATTCTTCTGACCTTTATTCTCTGATAAAACATTTCAATCTTGATGGTCTCTTCCAGGATGTTTCCAACCACTATTGTAGGGCACAAGAGCTCACTCAATGGACTGATGACAAAGAAAGTGATGCAAATCAATAGGTCATGGCCTTCAAAGTCACAAGATCTCAAGCCAGTTGAACAGCTACGGAAGATTTTGGACTCCAGTACCATCATCCAAATGCCACCTGTGGAATTGTCTTCTGGGAGAATGGTGTTCAGTAAAGGTGCAGTTTATCACCTGTCTGTAGATTTGGAGGATCTTTCATTAATTACACCATCAAAAAAAAAAAAAAAGACCTTCTGAGGCTTGCGCTATGTTATGTGTTTTAGTTTCTCTTTTATACCGTACGTGTATCTTGCATCTTATTGCTACTAAAATTGAGGTATGTATTTTAACGAAACTAAGTGGTAAAAATATACTCTTGTGTGGTTAACCATACGATATTTGAAGCTGACTTTTTGGGGCAGTGATGTATGTAAGAGCATATACAGACGGGAACAGAAAAAAAAAATGGCTACTTGTCTACAAAAACCACAGTGCATATATGAACTACCCACACTCTCTATTCTTGTGGTTTAGTTTACATTTGTTCTGCACTCAGTCGTCCTGAGAGTTAGGCACATATAATCCCAGCCTCAAACATTTCCATTCCTGAAAAGAGTCTTTTTTTTTGTGCGATAGAAAACGCTCTCCTTCTGTTTTCGGATCCCTGTGGGTAAAATTCTTGCGATGTCACTTCACAAACCCCCACCTTTTCACACAGTCTTTCGTTCTCTGTTTCACACTCTCCCCATTTCCTGTACCAACTGCACACTCAGCTCAGTACATAGATCTCATGTTTGAAAAACTCTCATGAGTGCTGCCTCCAGGAGCTGAACTTTTGTGATATTCTAATTGCTTTCCACTATTTTCAGCAGCCCTTCCCCCTCACCAGCATGTCCCAGAGCCTTGCAGGCATGCAGGCAGAAATAGCGCACATTGCTTCTATCTATCTATCCGTGCCTTTCTAGAAAGACAAAAGAGCCATCAGTAAGAAAGCAGATTACGCAGTTCTGACCCAACCACGTCCCACGCTAGGCCACCCACAGCCAGACACCTAATAAGGTTGATGGGAAGGCTTTCTTCTATTAGGCTTTACTGTCTATTTTTGAAGAAAATGGGAAAAAAAATTAAAGAATGGATTTTTTTTTTTTAATGTAGTATGATGGATATTGGAAGTAGGTTGTTACTTTAGTCCTGTCTATAAATTCTGTTTCACGCAACCTCATCTTATAAAATTATGTAAGGATTTGAAAAAGTAAGGGTGATGGATTTAATACCGAAGCAAGCAAAGGACCAAATGTTAACACATAATATTCACACCATTTCATATGAAGTAAATCATGTGAATTCCTTACTGTGAATTCCTCTTATTATATGTGCTTCTGGTGAGGAACCTGAAGCATTCCATTAAACGTCATGTACAGGTGGTACATGGTGAGTATGGTGCAGGTTGTGTTAATTTCATCACATGCTGTTAAGCCTTCCCAGCAAAGCCTTTTTTGGTGATCAGCCCAGCAGTATAATAAAAAAATAATAATAATTTTCACAGTAACTATTGCTTTATTGCCACATGTTCACCTGGATATGACCCTGACATGTCCAAAGGTAAGCCGAAAAAACAGCAGGCCATTAATCAACCGTAAACAAACTTATTTTTACATTTTTCTATTTGGCAGTCAAAGCGCCTTACACCCATGCAGACCTAATGTTGTGGGTCTGAATCCCAGGACTGTTGAAGAAAGATATTTTGAGCAAAGCTATTTAACCTCAACCAAACAGTCTATATCACGTATGTAGTCTGTGGTTCAGTAGAACAGGAAGGTAGAGGATCACCTAACCTGCCAATAGTTTTACCTGTTGTAAAATACTTAAAAAGTATTGTTGAATACACTGACTTGACAGAACAAATAAAAATGATGCTCCAAAAGGGTTAAGTTATTGACCCAAATTGAGTAAAGAAATTAACAAAAATAAAAAAAATAAAAATTCTATAATTGATTTAACAACTGTCTGATTAACATTAACATCTAATTAAAATCTGAAAAGATGGTGGTGAACCAGCAACATCGTGGAAAAAAAGAGGCCGGAAGAAACATGAATGGAGATTAAAATAATAATAAAAAAAAAAAAACCTAGAAAGCACAGCTGTGTTTAATAGTAAAAGTAAGAGCAATCCACAATGCAAATTAAACTCACAGGATTGGGACTTGACAGCTGTGTCGCTATAAGAAAACCATTTGTTAGTGAGACTAATCAGAATAAAAATGCTTCAATTTGCTAGGAGCATAAAGATTGGACTTTGGGGCAATAGAAAAATGTCATGTGGTCTGATAAGTCCAGATTGACTCTATTCCAGAGCGATGGGTGTGTCAGGGTCAAAAGGAAAGCACATGAAGCGATGCATCCATCTTGCATAGTGGCGACTGTACAAGCATCTGGAGGCAGTGTTATGATTTACGATTACTTCAGTTGGTCAGGTCTAGACTCAGGAACATTGTGTGGCATTAAAATTAAGTCAGTTGATGAGCGGAATGAATAAACGGTTTCTTACCTGATGACATGGGCATATTCCAGGATTCAAGTTGTCCAAGAGTGTTTCTAAGCGGATGAAGAAAGACTTTCACACCTTAACTGGTCACCACATTGCACTCAGTAATCAAAGCCAAAGGCCACTAAATTAAATCTTAGAGGGAAACCTTTCTTTTTTTTTTTTGGCCAGGCAGTGTAACTGAGATAGTTCCCTTGTGGAACAAGTTGCTGGGAGCCAGGAAGATACCAAAAACAATGAAGTGCTTCAAGCCAAACTTTTCCAACAGAAAAAGACCCAACTGACCCACCATTAATGGTCAATTTTTTCCAAACCCTGCCCTTTATTCAGGTAAAAGGAGAACTATATTTACTTTGAACAATGAGGCTATCTTTGGTACCAACAACCAGACAGTACACTGAGCATGGCCTGCTCCTTCTAGCCATCATCAAGCAACATAGTGAAAGATTACAGCCATAACAGGGCACAAAGGCCTATTACACACCCTCATTCATTTATCAAAGCGAGAGGAGTAGCTGGGGGCTTGGGAGAGTGTGCATACACATAGATCCATCAGCAGCATGTGATAATGGCTCAACTGATTACTAAACCATGTGCAGAGATGGTGGACAGCCAGGGCCAGGGAGAAAGATGATCTTATTAAGTGACAGTGCGGCAGAAGGGGGAGGCCATGTGTAAGCCAACTGACACATTCCAGGAAAGGCACGCATTGTGTCCTTGCTGAGCAACACATAATGAGTATCCCTTGGAAATAGACGGCCAGCATATCTATCGAGAACTCCGACATGAGGATGCTTTCCATTATGAGGAAAATTGATGAGTGATGCAAGTCATCTCTACTAAATCAATATGGTTCAGCCCATATTGCATCTTATGTACAGCCCTTTAAGTGTTCTCCCTAACAGTGTAAAAGCCTGCCTACAACATTGATTTCAGCTCTCATCTTGTTATAGCATCATTTGCGTTAGCATGGCAAATCTTTCCTTTGTTTTGTCAAAGATTAACAATAAAAAAAAATAAAAAAAAGTGGGGCATAGTTCTTCTCCGAGAGGTCATTTCTGAAACTGCTACTAGCTTTTCATTTATTCCCCACATGTGGATGTAAAAACTGCTTAGGGATTTACCAGGTTTTAATGGAGGGTAGTAATGTTCCAGGAACCTGATCACTAGCTACAGTTATTGATAGCCAGACTTCCAATACTTCCAAACACTGCTGGTGATTGTCCCTTAAGCTGGAAATGTAGTACAACAGGCTTCAGAAATAGATTTTTTTTTATATATGTCATATTACTGTTTTCTAGAGGCCAGAGACACACAAGGTCCACCATGACACTTTCAGATGATCTTTTTCACTTGTGAAGCAAACATTGGATTGAAAATGTATGGCTGCTAGGAAACTTGATAAATATACCCAAGTGCCTGATGAACACCTTATAGAAATGAAAAGTATGGATCTGTCTCAATACAGTGAATCAGTCACACCTGATTAAACACCATAACACAATTCAAATCCATTTAATTTGTTAACAACCCTTGTGGATTATTCCACATCTCCTATACTCAATTACTCCAAAAGGCCTTGTCAGCCAGCACCATCTGTGCACATTAACTAAGACACTCAGGCAATGTGTTTGCCTTTCAGTCTCCAACCTTTTGTACATCCAACACAGTGAACTGTGCTTGCTTTTCAACAGCCCCTTTTAAGGAAATAGTAGCACTCCGATAGACATCAAGCTAAGCTGAACGCTAGTGTTGCTGGGAAAACATCCACATGAGGAAAGAGCATGCATGCAGTGGATGGAAACATTTAGAATTAAAAAGATATGCTCCTTGAAATAGCTTAAAATTTAAACAATACCAGAAGTAGCTCTAGCTTCTCCAATGTTCTTAAAAAAAGAAGAAGAAAAAAGAAGTGGGTTTGTGTCAAATTGTATACACAAGCACAAAATCATTTGCACAATACTACCTTATTTTATCCTGAAGTGTATTTTTAGCGTTTTTAAAAACTTTAATTAAACTGCACCTGAACTCCTGACTCAACTGAAAAGAAAACACCTTTTATCAAATGGGCGAAAGGCATTTGGGATTAATTGTTAATTTTATTGGAAAACAAATATACAACTTGGAATGGATTCTTTGAGGCATGGCTGCGCCATAAGCAGTTAACAAAGAAAAAAAATGACTAATTATAAAGCATAGTAATAACGAGAGAACAGAAATACACACAAAAAAAAGGGTGGGTGGGGGTTACAAGTGCCTCCTGACAAACCCGTTAGTATTTAATTCACTGATGTTGCAATAGTGCAGTGTTGCGATTTTCTTCCACTTTTATATTTTTATATGTAGAGTCCGTTGTCCATGCAGAGCATTTCCTCAAAAAAAAAAAAAAAAAAAAAAAAAAAGGAGATTAAGGGGTTAAGACTGTCATGAA
>JAOVVA010000054.1:9144823-9157370 GCA_028565275.1 Leiocassis micropogon | reverse complement strand
TATAATGAGTGCAATCCCGTACAACCAAAAACATTGCTACCATATTTTTTACGGTAAACTTCTGGCAACCACAGCTGATGTTTTTTTACCGTAAAATTTACGGTTTATATTTTTTTACAGTGCAATAACGGTGCTACTGTATTTTTTACGGTAGAATTCTGGCAACCACAGCTATCGTTTTTTTACCGTAAAATTTACAATTTATTTTTTACAGTGTGTACTCTCATACACTACAGGCAGTTTTGGAAATGCTAATTAGCCTAGTCTCCATGTGTTTGGACTGTGGGAGGAAACCTGATGGCGGGACCGAAACCCTCGACCCTGGATGTGAAAAGCCACAGTTGTAGCCATCATACCACCATGCCGCCTTAAATAAAATAATATGAAAAATGGTTTGTAGGTGTGAACGATTTTGTATGTTTTTGTGTATGATGGCCTGTGAAGGACCAGGGTGTATATTCAATTCAATTCAATTCAATTTTATTTACAGAATTAAAAGAATGGAAATGTGATTAATGAGAGTGGGGAAGACAGCATCTAAACATAATACTCTGTTTTTCCCAGATCTGCTCCTTTACCTAAGCAAATCTATTCAAATAAAATAAATAAATAGGTTTTTAGCCTAGACGTAAACACCATTAATTGAAATTCCATAACTTTGGGGCTTTGTAAGAAAAAGGTGTCCTCCTGGTGTAGCTTTTATAATACACGGTACTAACAAGCAGCCTGCATCCTTTGATCAAAGTAGGCGTGGCGAATCATCAGACACTAGCATTTTATACTCAGTGTTCCTTTGATAGACTCCTGATCCAAAGTGATAATTGAACATCAAAATGCAGAAAATGAAAATGAAACCAAATGAAATGTTAAAAACCACTTTTCTGGTGAATGTACTGTCCATACAGATTTTTTTTTTTTAACAATCCAGATACATCTTACAGTCCTTTTAATATAAATGTGCTGGCTGAACATTTTAAAAAACAATTTAGTGCAAATGTTTACATAAACTTAAGACAAAAAGAAAGACATTTAATTTCTACAAGACATATGTTATAGTGTTTTATGTTTCAGAGATACACTTCACTATTCAGAGATAATGCAGGATGCTTTGTAGCCCCTTTATCTATAAAACAAATTCTGCCAGTCCCTAGTAGTGTACAGTTATACAGTATATTGCCTTTTTATTACAGACATAGATCTTTTTGTTTATGAACTCTCCATCATTATTGTTTTCATGGCCACACAGCTGTTTAGTCTCTACCTTGTGACATTGTGTGTGTGTGTGTGTGTGTGTGTGTGTGGAAATGCTCTTACATTCACTGTTAAACATAGGCGGATACGAGAGAATTGGAGAGAATTGGAGCCATTTGAACTCCACTCATGAGGTGACAGGCAAGCAGTCACAGCAAAAAGCACAAATTCAAGGTAGTGCCAGCCAAACTGTCTGCCTATACCCATCACCTGTTCCTGTGACAGCCCACTAGGTCAAAATGTTAACATTACCAAGAGCAGAAAGGGGCAAAACAAAAACAAATTTACACATGCAGTTCCTTTGGACAGCAGAAGATGGGGAAATTAAAACAAAACATTTTACATAGATTAAAAAGAAAAGGCAAATAGTTTTATACAAGAAATTCTGTACAAGGATTTCACTTCGCTGTCATCATTTGTACAAATTCTGTGGAAAGAGAAAAGAAGGGGGTGGGGGTTTACTACAGAGTCATTCTTTACAGACTTCAATGCTTTTCCAAAACATGAACTGGCACCCATACCTTCGTAATTGACCTGGCCATCACCATCAATATCTGCTTCTCTGATCATTTCATCGACTTCCTCGTCTGTTAACTTCTCCCCCAAGTTTGTCATGACATGACGCAGCTCAGCAGCACTGATGTATCCATTTCCGTCCTGAAAACAAAGCCGATTAAGCAATAGCGCAGAAACAAACTGCACCTATAACGTATAATTCTTACAAACCCAGCACATTGCATACCTTGTCAAATACTCTGAAAGCTTCCCTGATCTCCTCCTCACTGTCTGTGTCTTTCATCTTCCTTGCCATCATGGTCAAGAACTCTGGAAAGTCTATTGTTCCATTACCTGAGCAAGTCACAGCAGGGAAACACAGTAAATTGCACAGGATCATACACACATCAATTAATTAGGGGTTAAGATATGGACTTCCCAGTGTTACCCAGATTAACCAAAATAGTTCTGTGTGTGCTCACCATCTGCATCCACTTCATTTATCATATCCTGAAGTTCAGCTTCTGTTGGGTTCTGCCCAAGAGATCGCATCACTGTCCCAAGCTCTTTAGTGGTAATGGTGCCATCCCCATCTTTGTCAAATAGTGAGAAGGCCTCTTTGAATTCTGTCAGGAGACAAGTATGGAGTCAGTTCATATATGATCTTGTCCTCAACCAGACATCATTCGTTGTTCCTTTCTACATGAATAAATAAAGCATGTTTTAGTTGGTCTGCCTTTATTGTAGACAAACTCTGCATCAATTCTGTTTAACATCACTTAGTAACCATGACTTGAGTTTGCAATTTCATTGCCATGCCACATTAGTGTAGAGTAGGTACAATTGACACTACCTATTCTTAGCTCACAGATCTCATCCTCCCAACTGTAGCTTATTGTTAAGAAAAGGTCTACAACTAAATCACTGCAGATAAAGAGAGCTGCCTTTTCCACAGACACAAAAAAAACTGAAAAGTCACCATGTTGGCAATCTTATCAATTCCAATCTTTTCAGACAGTTGTATTTATGACTGTTACCAAGAGACACAGAGACCAACAATGCTTTGACTGAAATGTCTGGAGGAGGAGGAGGGAGATGTAGTAGACGCACAAACAAACTACAGCCATGGCAACGCTGGCCCTCGCCAACAAGTCTAAGGCCAGGCTAATGACACTGCCTTCTGGATGAGGTTGGCAAGATCAGGAAAGGGTGACAAGTCACCCAAGGGGAATTTTTTTTTTTATATGCCTTTGGGAAAAGATGCCCCAGGATCAGCTCTCAATTGGGCATTGAGATATATAACGTGGGCGAGTGCAGAAGCAGCTCAGGGAAAGGGGTGCGAGTACAGGAGCATCCATTATAAAACAGGGAGCTTTAGGAGATGACAAAATTGGAGTAACTCAAGTGACTATTTACACACACAACCACATGAAGCATAACTGAAACCAGAACTAATCAGTTAGATTATGATTTAACCTACATGCCCTGCAGACGAATGTTAAGCAAATGTAGTGAATTAAGTACTTGTTCCCACATATTTCCATACGCCTACAGACATGTCTTTAATGGCCCTTATGAGGAAGTGATCTCACTTCAGTTGGCCAGCCCACAGATACACTTAGTTAGCCAACACAAGCTTGTCTACAAACCCACCTTAAAAGGCAACAAGAGGGATGGCAATTTAACAGCACATGAGTTGTTGGCAGAACTGCAAGAGACCATGCAACAAGGAATGTGCAAAGACAAAAAAAATAATAATAAACTGGGCACAAAAGATAAATAACAATTAAAAATAAAATGCATGTTTATGATCTTACCAGCAATCTGCTCTTCTGTCAGTTGATCAGCCTGCAAATAAAAATAAACACAATTAAGGAAAGTATTTCGAGTTTTGCTTAAACATTTCAGCGTTACAAGACACACATAATGTTAAACACACCTCTGCAGATTGCACGTGTTTATCCGTTCAGTAAAGCCTACACTCACTCCTCTCTCAATCCCACATTGACTCCCAAGAGGTTAAAGAGGGTGTGAAAATTCCTGTTAATGCAGGCTTGCTGACAGAGGAAACTAAATCACTTCGCAGGTCGAAGCATCACTGGGCCTTCCCTTATAAGCAAAGCTACGCCAGCCGGGATGAGATAACATCTTCCACCCTGTGCAGAGACGAGCTTTAACTATTCAGGTGGCTGGGTGTGCCTCTTTACTTGAAAAAATGCAGTTGGCTGTTAAAGTAATGTTAAACATCCAGCTCAACTCTGACTGCGAACACACCTTCTGAGACAATCCACAGTGAGGACATTTGAGAAGCTTTTAATCGCGTGTATGGACCGGCTCTGACAATGAATTAACAATATTCAGGCGTGGCCCAGTGTAAATTACAGGGTTATTACCATTCATTTGTAAAGAAAAGCAAATACACAGGAGGGAAGAGAGACAAAAAAAATCCAGGATTTTCTGAAATTATTCAGACTTTTTGTTCTTTTAGTCAAAGTTTAATGTTCTTGCATTTTTTTTTTTAAAGATGATGCACAAAAAAGGGGGGAACCATGACATTTTTTTTTTTAAAAAATGGTGTTTATTCTACTTGAGTATTGATTAATTTGTCTAAGACAGATTTTTAGCTAAATGATCAGAGCTTTAAAAAATTCTAATTAATAAAAAAAATTATTTGTCCTGTACAAATAAGTTGCACACGTGCCTTAATCATAATAATATACTTATCCTTAACTAGTTCTACAGCAAGCATTACAGTTTGCTGCAATATTAAATACTATAAGTGACTGCAGATGAGTTGTAAGTGAGACTGGAAACATTCACCCTGAACAGAAAGAAAATAAAAACATTCACGGTGTATCACTGGCGGTTTTTTTTTTTAATCCAACGTTAACGAGAAGGCGGGAAGGTCGCTAACAGTCTATAACAGCTCAGACAGCGTCTCGCTGGTTACACGTAACATGACACAAATTCAACCTCTAAATAACATAAAACAGCATTTTTAATTGCAAATAATGACCCAGACGGGATGAATAAAAGAATAAACCCAACAGGTAACGTTTCTAAACCAGTATCGCACCCTAGCTAACTCGGCTAGCAACCAGGCTAGCTACTTAAACTATCCAAATGCTGTAACAAAGCGAAACCTGACCTAAGCACGAATATTACCGGGTGTAAAATATTTAAGTTATGTATTCATAAGTGATTGTGTGTTAATACCGCTTATTACTCCTCCCATAAGCCGCATTAACAGAGTAAGTATGATGTAACGTTATTACAACTAACGCCGTCATTTCATTTCCGATTCAAAAACAAATGATTTAAACAAGCATCCTGTATAAGTCACAAATGCACACGGGAAGCTAGTTAACCTAAGTAAGACGTACTCACCATTTTGCTAGGTTTGCTCGCGTCCTGTCCTGTAAGAACACCTCTGAAATGGTGAACAGTAAACTCGGCACAGCGCAGACCCGCCTTGACGGTTGTACATAAAACGCCTCCCCTGTCCGTGTGTCCCTCCGCCGGCTTATCTGCATTCTGGCGACGAGCCTGTCACAATTAATGAAACAATACACTCCTAATCTAAGTGTGAAATAAAAGCATTGTTATAAATATATACTTCAGCATGGAGAAAATTCATATTTTGCTCTACAAACTAAACTATACGTTTAAACGCACACGGACTATCTGGTTGCGGATGATTATTTCTTGTGATGCGGTCGTGCGGAAGTTTCTGATTGGCTCGTTTGTACCTGCAATGCGTCACCCCTTCGGTCACACACAGCAGCGTTTAACCAGTCATAAATGTCAGCTCAAACCGGTGCACTCAAATCACCTGAACCCATCCAGACGCTTGTCTGAATGGGTTGCCTCATAAGGAGAAATAGGTTTTGGTGTTTAAATGTAATGACATTTAAGGGGTTTATAATTTGAGTCTAATTTTCAGCTTGCTCTCAAAGTCAGCATGTATATTTGTGTACTGTCTGCAGATAATATGTACAATATCATTATATACATCATGTGTATGCCTGTGAGAGGCACCACAGTGGCGTAGTGGTTAGCACGCTGGCCTTGCACCTCTAGGGTTCGGGTTCGATTCCCGCCTTGGGGTCTGTGTGCATGGAGTTTGCATGTTCTCCCTGTTCTTGGTGGGTTTCATCCAGGCACTCCGGTTTCCTCTTACAGTCCAAAGTCATGCAGAATAGACTAATTGGCATTCCCAAATTGCCCGTAGTGTTTGAATGTACGTGTGAATGTTGACCAGATGCCCTGCCATGGTCGCAAAAATGAGAATACGTACAATGGTCACCAGTGGCCTCCATGGTTCCTAGATGGATGGATGGATGGATTGTATCTGTGAGAGTAACCAACAGCCAGAACCAAATTCCTTGTCTGTGTGTGTGCACATACTTGGCCAATAAACCTGAGTCTAATTCTGTATAGTGTGAATCATTATCCTTGTAGACCAGCCCATATCCCAGACTGATCAGTCACTGTAATGAAAACGGTATCAGTTCTTGTTTTAAACACACCTAGCACTAATAATTAACACACATGATAGCAGATATACAGTGAGAGATTATATGTAAGTCAGATTTGCCCACATTTAACTGGCCCAGATCACCCATGGCTTAGTTAAATGCTAGGTTATATAACACTAAGATCATTTAAGTATAACTGTATAACATTAAAAGAATATAAATGAGGCCTACTTAAAATAGTTGAGGCTTATTTTCTGTTTAATGGCTACAGTTCATGCTGTTTCACTATGGTTCATTCATGGTGGCATCAGAAACAGGTAATGACCTAAACCTGAGGGTTCATGTTTATGGGGTATTTGTGTTTTTGTACAACCCCCCACTGCTTGGCACCTCCATAAAACTCACTGTATGAGAATTTAGCTTTGAGTCATAGCATTCAACCCAAAACTGAACAGACTGGCTTGGGCAGGGATACAGTTTCCCTTTCAGAGCTTGTAAAGATTATTTGGAATTAGTGAATCACTCTGAATGTGTGTCCACAACACAAGCACAGTCTTCTTGTTTCCTTTAAGGTGTGTAAGAGTTTCCATTTGTAAATTAAATTCTGTGTTGAGATTTAAAAAAAAGTTGAAATGCTGTAATCCTGTTTCCTGTCATGCTTTTCCTTTGTCATCTACAATGTAATATTTTCTTTAGCTAAACTTAACTATCATGAGTGGTACGTAAGGGTATTTCAGAGTACTAGGCTAATGCCTGGAAAGCTATAAGAGAATTCGGAGAAGATAACATAAACCATAATTATATTTCAAACACAGTCCATGTTTTCAGTTAGTTAAAATGTGTAATAAATAACATGCAATAATACCGTGGGTTAAAATGCCCAGCAGCAGCACCAACAAAAAGGTATTAGATATCTAAGCCAGCAAATCCATTGCAGTATGACTGTTATTGTGCTCTAATAAAATGAAAAGAGGAATGGGCCTGTTAATATCACTCAGCTAATAATAGTTCATAAATGTGGGCCAGTATCCAAGACAGGGGATAGGTCTAGTCTTAAACAAAAAAGGCCTTTCAAATAAAAATTCCTTCTAACAGCGTAACTCACTAAGAATTTTGTTTAGGAAACAAGTCAACAGTCACACCATGGGGGAAAAAACACAATAGTCCCTTGTTCGCATTTCTTTTTAAATGATAATGATTTTGTAATTTTCTGCAGAAAAATGATATGCTTGAGAATATGCTGAAATCGCTTGAGGATGTGATTACCATTGTATGCTACAAGTTAATATGATTATAGGACATGTAAATCGGTATGATGACTTTCATATAGTCATGCTTTTTTTTTTACACTACTACTGAATGACTAAACGATCACCAGATACCCATGTTGACAGAATACCGTAGATGGTATCTTATATCATTCATTAAATGCCTGACGCCTGCAACATTCAGTTTCATATTTACAAGGTCTGTATTTTTTCACTTAGTTCTGAAACAACAATCTAGAAATCTGAGATGTAATGATATTGCCTAGAGTTGCTCCAAAAATCAAGGTAACAAGATCCCGTACTCTGCTGTCAATAGGTAATTGAGAACATCACAAGTCATATGAGACTGGGATAAGCGATAATCACAAGTCTAAAGAGCCTCGGACCACTCAGATGTTTACCTGTAGTGAGAGCCATGAAACTGAAGACCTATTCATTTGTAATGCACATTGAGGCCTTCAAATGCACTGCAACACTGGGATCACATTTCCCACTTTGTGTGTGCAAAACACATGCATTTATATTATGCACCTGTGTATGCCCACACATGTATAAAAATAACTTTCTCAGGTGTTCCCCTTGTTGAATCGCTTGTTTCTTATTCAGTCTGTTTCTGTCACTCTGTCACTGTATTGATTGATATATTGAATAAATAAACAACACAGAAGGAGTGTGTGCTTGCTGGTATTGAAATGCATCAGCAGATAAATTGCAGAATGTTAAACTGCCTGGAGCCGTTAAAAAAACCATTTTGCCCACATGGTTTATATGCTCTTTTGAAATTTATAATAAAAATATAATTGAAAAAGTGATTACAATATGAAGAAGTTTATTCAGATGCTTTCTGGTAAAAGCTTTACAAATGCAATTATGAATTGCATCTTACATATTATAACAAATTTATTAATGTTATATTATGTGGAAAACAATTCATGCTGCTACACTGTTATTGCCATATACATACTGTAAAACCAATACATCACAACATACATTGTATTTATCAAACACAGTGTAATTTAAGCACAGAGCAGGTTTCAGCTTTGGATACTGGACAACATCAATATTTCAGCAAGTATTTAGCAGAAGCTATCTACCATAGCCAATCTGTGCCAGCTAATTAAGGCCATCCGAAAACAAACGCAGCCTTTTTACTGACACAACTGTGCATGTGATACACTATAAATACAAAATAATCCCTCATGGTGCTATTTTAGTTTAATGTCATTTTAAAAACGATAACCAAATTAGTATTCCTGGCAGTTGAATATGGGAGTTTTATTTTTTTTTATATAGTTGCACCATTTTTATGCAGATGTGGCTAAGTATATCAGTTTTATTTAGACATAACACAACTTTTCCTAGTGGCATAGTAAAAGGTATGTAATGACAAAGAGATAACACTATATTACTATATTACTACTTTACCTGCTATAGTCTAGAGACTTGCAATTCATTCCAATCACACATCGTTAATAATCTGCAATCTGGATATTACTATTAATATTGTAGATGAATTAGAATTCTTTCTTCATTTTTTCCCCCAACATTGTGTATAGCACCAGTTCTCAAACTGGAGCCAGGGAATTCCTAGAGGACAGTGCAGAATAGTAAGAAGGTCCATCGGTTTTTCCAAAATCGTTGCAGTGGTCTAACTTAACACAGCCATACATATAAGCATGTTAAACTAGTTAAATGAATTGTAACAAGTTTAACAAGTAGGCCTTAAAATAATGTGAATTGGAAAGTCCAGGAATGAAAAATGATATCGATTCAATTAATAACAAAATTATTATCATAAACATTTAATTAATAAGCCCAATATTTAATGTTGGATTGTGTTCAAAAGAAATAAACAATTGTGCTAAAGGGGTTCATGGAATTAATTTTTTTTAATTGAAGAAGTCTCTTTGCAAACGGTTTATCCCATGCAGTACAGTCTACATGTACAGAGTAAGCAAAAATATAGTGACAAAATATACTTTTTACATACACATATGTACATCTATATTTCAATATCATATATTCTGTGTGTCTATGTGCTGCATACATTTCATGAAACTGGATGTCTGAGTTAGGCAGTGTATACTGAATTCAGGAAACCGTCCAATAGGAATATTCCAACAGTCATCCAGATGATGATTAGATCTCTTGCAGCAGCTGACAGGGCAATAGTAGGGTATTAAAGGTAGCTGTACTGCAGCCCAGGACTGATCTACAGTTGGTGCAGTGCTTAGTGTTTGCGGCTAGTAATTTCTGTCCAGAGGTTGATGATTTAATCCCCTGCAGAGACTCACGGCTCTGCCCTGTCATGGCAGCAGCAGCAGCAGTCTGATCATTGCATCCGAACCCCTGCTTCTGGCCATGCTCCAGGACTCTGCAGCAGACCTCCTGACTGCACCACCAGCACTCGATTGAAAGCAGGCCACCTGATGGTGCAAGGGCACTGCAGAGTGAACACACACTCACGGGCCTGTCAAACATCAGAGACAGTGCTGACTGCATTGTAACATGCACTGACAACCCTGCAAAGTGGCATGAGATCTTGTTATAGACCAATCAAATGTTTTACATGGGTTTACCCAACCTTACCTAAAGGATAGGCTATCATTCATAAACATGTCTAGGATAAATAATTAACTTTATCCTTTTTTGCTCTGAACACATCCCCCAACGTGTCACACCCTTTTTCCCCTTATAAAGATAACGTTAACAAGATTACACATGCTGACAGAGTGAATAATTACAAACGAGAAGAGATAAGAGATCTCAAGGGTCTTGTTAAGATTATAAAAATGAACTTATGTAATTAAAATAAGGTGAAGCACAAAAGTGTCGAAAGGCAAGCTGCTGAAGGATAGAGAAAGAAAAAAAAAACATAACAGATGTGATAATGATGAACAAGGAGTCCTGCTCTGTATTTTATTCCATATTTCCAGCTTTAGTAGCTCAGTGGTACCACAGATGGACAGCTGCACTTGCTGCTTGTGGTGTGTGTGGATGATAGTGTGTTCAGTCTCCAAAATCCTACAGCGCAGTGGAGGAGCTTTCCACCCCCTACCTTGCCACTCTCTGGCCAGTATTTCAGCACTGATGCTTCACTCAGCAAAACTTAAAAGGAGTTTGCTCTAGCTGTCTATCTATCATATCCCTGCAGAGCTGGAGCAGATATTCATTCCAGTCTCACCAGCACAGTTCTGACACCAAGTGATTAGGTTTGGTTACTGCAGCTTCTTCACTTCTGGGTATGGGAACATTTACTTTCATTAATCTTGTCAATCATTTCATACTGTTGTCTGATTCACAATGATATGAAAATACAGTTAAAATGTTAAAATGTTCAGTATTTTAAAAAACTTACAGTATGTTGCATAACCTGACTTGCTAGATTATAAGGGAACTACCTTTACACAGACATATATTCTAGTACGGTCAACCCTATCCCTCTGTACCACTATGTACACTCATCAGTTGTCTTTTAAAGGTTACAAAACAAAATTCATACCAGGAAGGATTGTAAGTGTAACCTGTCAGAAATATGTACTTATCAATTAAATCAATAAAGAATCATTCTTCTAAGGCAAAAGTGTCCTTGGGAGCTAAAAACCTTTAAAATTGTGATCCTCCAGAAAAGATTGATTGTGAACTGAATATTAAATATTTTAATACATTGAACAGTAACATTTCTTCTATTCATTTATACACACACATATACACATATGCATATATACATACATATACATACTATATATATATATATATTGTGTGTGTGCACATGGGTCATTCAAGTCAAACTGGGACTTTTGATTGTGCAGAGTAACAGAACACAGTTATGCAAGTAAAACGTACCTTTATTTCTCTATATAATCTCCTGCTACACTAATGCACTTATCCCAGTGTTTTAAACGCTGGCCTCCCATTAACTCCTTCAATGCCTCAAGCATAAGCAAATGGTTGGAGTGAGGGCAGGGCTGTATAAGGGATGTGAGAAGCTGATTTCCTGTAATGTGCATGTGGTACCCGTGACTGAATGTCTGTACAGTCCCACAGACCAATGCAGCTCTTCCGTAAGTTGGAAAAAAGTTATCTATCAATTTTCAAGCATCAGACCTTCCTTTTGCTGAATGTTCACAGAAACGACTGCAGTGGTCTCTGAGCCACCTCGGCCAGGATCGTCATTCACGGAAGTTTTTTTTTTTTTATATATATATAAAAGTCTTTTATAATTCACAGGAAATTTCATTAGCAAATTCTGGTTTGACTTGAACATCCCTCTTACATTCGTAATAATCACACATGATTTATAGACCCATGGGTAGAGATTGGGTTAAAAATGGTGATGCATTCTTTTAACTGGATGACATTTTTAGGCACAATCAGTGTATTAGTTTTAATATCAGAATCTGCTTTCAGTATGCATTGCAAAAGATATAGATCCAATTATAGTGCTAATCACAAAACCACCATTTCAGAAGCTAAATCTCTTGCAGGCTACATTAGGCTTTTGCATTACATAATCTGCTCTATTGCACTGGAAAATCTGCATATCCAGCTCAACTCCGGATTAATACCACTGATGAAATAGAGACAGGAAATCCAGGGCCAAATGTCATCAACTGACTGACATAAAGGCAGATGCTATTACTTAGCACAAAGAAGGAGTGTATGTGGAAATCCTGGGCAGGAACATGTTCAGATTTAATACTGTGTACAAGCCCGTGTTAAAAGGATCATGTTGAGAAACGTAAAACACAGACACCCACTTTTGTTAATTTGCAAGCCTGTTTTGCCTACTTTATAATGATGCATCAACTTGATCTGAAGGCCGTAGTAAAAGCTGAATTGATCAACCCTGTAATTACAGTCTAACACAGAATAGATAGTTGTGTTAACCTCGGGGACAGAACAAATAATCCTTATTTAATGTGCTCTCACTGAACTGTAATTAACTTTTCTGATGAAAAACAACCATTATACAACAGAATGCGCATATTATCCGAGCGGAATTTTAAAGCATAGCTTTACGACCATTTATAGGAAGTAGAAGAGGCAATATGA
>JAOVVA010000054.1:9112439-9129092 GCA_028565275.1 Leiocassis micropogon | reverse complement strand
ATGCTGCCCGCAGTTGGAACCAGCTTCCAGAAGAGATCAGATGTGCTAAAACATTAGTCACATTTAAATCTAGACTTCTGGATTTAGCTGTTAAGCTGTGCATTTATTGAATGAGCACTGTGCTACGTCCGAACTGACAGCACTGTATTTTAGGTTTACTGTATGTTTTTTAACTTCTTCTAAATCAAATTTTAAGTAGTTTTAAAAGCGTCATTATGAACTGTTTTAATTTTTTATCATAAATCAAATTTAAATAATTTAAAAAGTTTTAGTGCTATTATTTTCTATCTCTTTTTATAATTATTTTCTTCTCTTTTATGTAAACCACTTTGAATTACCATTGTGTATGTAATGTGCTATACAAATGAACTTGCCTTGCCTTGCCTTGCCTTACTGCAGTTAGCCTAATCTGCATGGTTTTGTTCTGTGGGAGCAAACTGAAGAACCCGAAGGAATCTCACTAAGCACATAGAGAACCTGAAAACTCCATGCACACAGACCTGATGTGGGAATCGCACCCAGGACCACCTCCAGGGTTAGGGGTTTGATTCTCGCCTCTACTCTGTGTGTGTGTGTTTGTGTGTGGGGGGAGGTTTACGTCCTGCTCATGCTTGGTGGGTTTCCTTTAGGAACTCTGGTTCTCTCACACAGTCCAAAGACATTTGGTGTAAGCTGGTTGGCATTTCCAAATTGCCCATACTGTATAATTTTGGGTGTGTTTGGGTTTGCTTCTGCCATGCGATGGGTTTGGGACCCCATCCAGTGTGTCAACCTGTTTGTGCCCTTTGTGCTTGTTCCCTGTGATGGCTACAGGCTGCCTGCAACACTACACAGGATAAGCAGTACAGATAATGGCTGGATATGATAAAATATGATAAGTCTAAAGATTCAAATGGAGAGTTTTCAAGGCATGAACTTTGTGACTTAAGTCATACTTAAATCCAGGACTTCTTTGAGGTACTGTCCAATTCCCAGTACACAGCAGTTAAGTGCCTTACAGAAGGGCCAAACAAAGTTATATAGCAGTCATAACCTTCTGGTCAATAACACAGACCATACTGTATATCACAGTTATGCTCAACACTGATATGTGAGCTGGTTTTCTTCATAAATGAAACTGTAAATGGATGTGTTAAGTGGTTGTGTGCACAAGAGAATGCACTTTAATACATTTGAATTAATTGTGTACATATTAATATGACACTTTCAATTAATTCATATCCTTTCTGCATTTCTGTTTGATTAAACTGCTCATGAGTAACTTTAGCTCACACATATAACGATAGCAGTATGTATGTATTTAGTATATCTGCTTTTATCAGCTTTGTGTGCTGCCATCTAGTGAGACTATTTAGTTGGCATGAATGATTAACTTAGAATAAAAAAGGGAAATAATTATCACATCAGAAGTAAGGCACGAAAAGAAGGCTTTACCAAATCAAACAATTTACTAAACTATGCATGTTACAATTCCATACACCTACCTCCTGTGTAATAAATTCATTTCATACTTACCAGTCTTGGCTCTGACCACAAGGTTCTGGTACTTCCAGGACGGTCAGATGAATCATTGTTTATTTGTCATGCATCTGCATTTACTGCTTAAATTCTTGTCAGGGTCATGGTGGATCAGAAGCTGTTGGTGTGGGGTGCGAATACCACATGAACAGGATGCCAGGGCATCATGTGTACACATATTTGTTAACACCAAGTACAATTTTGCATAGCCAATCCATCTCCTGGCATGTTTTTTGGGAGGTGGGGGGAAACCAGAGAACCAGGAAGGAACCAAGATTGACGCATAAGAGAATATGTGAAACTCCACACTGACTGTAACCCAAGATTTGAGTCATGGCCATTGGGAATGAGAGGCTGTGAATAACGGTTATATGCTGTGAAAAGCAAAAGTTTGAGAGAAAGTCCTAAACCTTTAAAACTTTAATTAAAATATTTCGCTTTCACTCCTGACAAAGTTTATGCACCCACTATGGTCTCCCCTAGACTATTTAATTCCAGGACCTGACTTTTTAATACATACATTTATGGCAAAACATAAGCCATAGCAACTTACCTTTTACCTTATTATAAATCTGAGCAGTTGAGGATTAAGGGCCTTGCTCAAGGACCCACCTGTAGCTTGATGGTGGTAGGGGTTTAAACCTTTAACCTTGTGGTCAACAGTCCAATGCCTAAACCATTAAGCTACCCCTGCCCGTCTTCCCTTTGGAAGAAGTCTGGTGCAAAGAAAAAAGCCCAGAGGTCTTTACCTTATCACAGTACCAATTTTAATATACTCCGCTCAACTGAAGGAGTGTCTGTAATTATAAGCAAGCAAGACCCCTAATCGCTCAACTCTATGCTTAAAATGTTAATTCATTGTCCATGCCACTTATCCTGTGCATGTGCACTTATCCAGGCAGAGTGGATATTGAAGCCTGTGCCAGGGCATCCTGACATAAATTACTGAATAAATGAATGCAATAAAGCTGCTTCTGATTTTTATATTTTCACAGTTACATAAGACTGTTAAAACAAATCATCTAAGTAATTTCAGCTCAAAGTAATAATTAAAATCATGGTCAGGTGATAACCCACTCGCATTTGCTTGTAGTCTTTATGTTATATTATTTGTATATTTAAATGAAGAAATGTCTGGAGATAATTTAAAAAAAAGCATGTGATTAGCTGCAGATGGAAGAAATGACAAAATCCTTGAGTGGTACGATGCAGGAGTGGAGATATAATGAACATGTGCGAATGTACAGAAATTACATAAAGGCATGTCAGAATAAATTTACAGTGTAGTACAATATATGAATTAGTGATCAGACAGTTTGCACTGATGCATTGATTTAAATGACAACAATTGAAATGAATCAAGACAGCAATTAAAATGGATTGTTTTGATTACACATGATAGAACATATATATACAGTATACCAAGATAACTATTTTGTAAAATAATAAACATCTTTTTACATAATGTTAACATAACTGAATATAGATTTTTTAAATTATATTATAATGTATAAATTAATTATAATGTATAAATATAATAATTTATAATGTATAAATTAATATTAAATATTTATTATATTTAATTTATATTTATATTTTTTAGTGTAATCATTCTCTTTTTAGTGAGTAAGAGCCTAGAGAATTTTCAGGTTAATCAGGGCAGCGAGTTCATCTTCGCTGAGTGATCTGTGGCCTTTGTAACTGAACTGCAATATTTGCCTTGATGACTTTTGTCAAAGTCTTGCTTTGCTCATTGTTTAGGACAGAAAGAGGTGCTGATATTACTTTATGTTCTTTCAACGTGTGAAAAAAAGCACACAAAAAAAACCATATGGAAGCACCTGTGCCACATTGAGAAATGGAGCAGAAAGAAATGGAGCAAATCTTTTGATCATGTACGTCTAATCGTCTCCAAATATTTATCTGATTTCACAATACAGTACATAAGCCCACTGATAATCTGATTTTCCCTGATAAACCTCTTTTAAAGTTGGGATGAAAAGAATTGTGTTAATTAACTGACAAACTTTAACAGTTTTATCCCGTTGGTCTCAATTTTATCTTTTTGATGTTGATGCGCATATTGAAGCACATATGATATATTACAGTATTTGATAATTTTACCCATCCTCATCCTGTATGTTGGTGTCAATTTATTACAGTCTATTTACAGTTTATCAGTAACATTTGCAACCAATTCCATGGCACTATGCATGCATGGTATGCGTGAACACACACACACACACACACACACA
Organism: Leiocassis micropogon; assembly: GCA_028565275.1. Taxonomy (NCBI): domain Eukaryota; kingdom Metazoa; phylum Chordata; class Actinopteri; order Siluriformes; family Bagridae; genus Leiocassis; species Leiocassis micropogon. The sequence goes on along the minus strand of JAOVVA010000054.1, from coordinate 9,125,319 downwards.
CATTCCTCTGCTCCTTCACACCTAGCTGCAACGCTCCACACCAAGAGGTGGGTGGCAAAGAATGTACACGTGTGGGGAATTCATCCAATGATCGTTCTAGGTTGCATTATAGCACGGCATAACGAGGGCAGAGGCAAGAGTGTTTGAGTGAGAATTGAGTGTTCCTCTATGTGTAATGTAAAAGGGGCAGCATGGTGGCTTCTTACATTCAGGGTCAAGGGTTCGATTCCCACATGTACCTCCAGGTACTCTGGTTTCCTCCTACAGTATCTGCAGAGTAGTCAAATTGGCCTTTCCAAATTGCCTGTAGTGTATATGCTTGTGTGCCTTGTGGTGGATTGGCACCCCATCCAGGGTGTCCTCTGCATTATGCCCTGAGGCCCCATGACCCTGTACAGGATAAGAGTTTTTTTTTTTTCAAGTACTCCAGTTCCTCAGCAGCCCCTATCTTACAACTGTTTTGCTCTTGCATAAAATCATGCTACCTATAGTCAAAACATGCTACCTAGTACATATCATCATAAAAAATCTTATCTTTCCCACAATGTTACTTTGAACTTAAACATTTAAATGTTTACATCTGCAAACTGGTTTTGCTGCACAACATTGTACAGTACAATCTTATTTTATTATTGCAGCTTCTTAAATTTTGCACATTCCGTTGTTGGTTTGGGCTACAGTAGTACAAGGTAGCTCAAGCCACCAGAATACTAGAATCAGCTTTATACTCACACCTTAAAGAGGAAATTAGATGCAGAGTCTAATCTAATAGAAATGTCAAATACAGGAGAAATTCAAAGCTAACCGTAATCAATGAAATTTTGTAAGAGTGAATGTAAGAGCATTTCCATATGCACACAATGTGATGAGAACTCACATGATTGGGACCTAACAATTGTGTGGTCTTGAGAAATGCACTTTTTATTTAGTGAGACTAATCGGAAAAAAAGGCTTCAATTTGCTAGGGAGCATAAAGATTAGACTTTGGAGCAAAGGCAAAAGGTCATGTGGACTGATAAGTTCAGATTGACCCTATTCCAGAACGATGGGTGCACCAGCGTAAACACATGGAAACACATGAAGCAATGCAACCATCATGCATATTAGCCACTGTAAAAACCTCTGGAGTCATTCATGTTGGTCATCAGTTGGTCAGGTCTAGACTCAGCAACGTTATGTGGCAATAAAATGAAGTCAGCTGACGACCTGTAGTTGGCAAGAATCTTTGTTTTACAGAATTTACAGTATGTTGTCTGCTGTAGCAAGCTGATTATCTCTTAACAATTTTTACAATATGCTAGTTAATGTTCAAGTGTTTATTAGTAACTAGTATGTGGAAGAAGAAGAATAACAATTTAATACACAATCTAATAACAAATTAGAGCCAATCATGCTGGAAACTCTTTCACTCTAGGTTAATTCAACAAACATATACACAATCACTGTCCTTTATTGGTTGTGATTCTAATTGCTGATATTTTAAAACTCAATATTGGATGAGTGCTTTCAATAACCTGGAAAATTGAAGAAAGATACCATAAGATTACGATGCAAAAACATAATTCCCAGTATTGTGCAGGTTTGCCTTGCGCCACTTGGAAAGCACTACCCCTCTGGGTATGATACGACAATACCTGGGGGTTCGCTGTGGTTTTCGTCACCAGGACACTGGGGGCAGATCATTTGGGTGCTGTGGGTTGTGGAGTTGGGCTTTCTTGGATGAGATTTGTTTGTCCGGTGCATCCCATGGGTGCTCAACAGGGTTGGGATCTGGGCAGTTTGAAGGCCCGGTCAGTAGCATTGGGCTCTTTGGCTGGTGGGTACTAACTTTTTTTTCAGTAATTTGTGGCCTTTGGTCCCCACAGGATCACTGCCCAATAGTCACTGCTCAGTCATGTCACTAGTTTACTGGTGTATAACTAATATTCAATGTTAATGTTATGTGGTGTTAATGATATGGCTGATTGACATATATACTGTGTCCGTATAATTCTATTCATTTCATTATTATATTTTATTTAATGCCATTATAAGAAACTTTGTAACAGTATAAGCTTTGATGCTTATACCTTTTTTCACAAACCATACATGAACTAACAATGCTCTACTGAAGCTCTACAATTGAACATTTGAACACTTGCAGAGCCCATGCAGTCTGTTCACCTGCTTTCCATGGCGATATGATTGATGTGATCTGACTCCAGGGCAGCTGACGCATGAACCTATCAGGATGATGTCAGGCCTGGTGCAAACAGAGCACCACAAGCATCCCCTGCCACGTCAGAGAAGCTCTATAATAGACCATTTCAGTGTATGCAGATCCATCATCTCCACTCACATCACACTTCCTATCTGATCCCATCCTTCACCCTGTTTCCATTCTGGTCTTCAATCATTATTAAAAGAAAAGACAAAAGCTTTATGTGTTTCCTTGTTCCTCCAGGGTCTATTAGGACCTTTGAAGGAGCATAGAAAATGAGTAGTGATGCAACACACTGATGCAATATGCCATGCTATTTTAGTACAATGGGCTGTGTTAACAGATTGTATGAATGTATAATTGCCAAAGAAGTACTTCGTGTGGGTTTGTGTTTAGCAATAGAATACAGAAATAGAGTTGCTTATGTTAGAAATACATTGCTAAATAATCTTTAATCTCAAATCAATTCAAACACATGTAAAGTAGCCATGTTTTGCACATGTTAAGACAAAAGGGAACTTCACAATAAAGCTCCTACATGTTGTGATATATCTGTCATGAATGTTCATACTTATAGTGTGGGATTACCGTAGCTCAAATCAAACCTGATGAATTCACAAAAAACTTAGTCCTCTTAATTTTAATCCGACATTATATATACCCCTCACATACTGTATATCATGATGAACATGATATACACAATCCTCCTGGTGCTCTGGTTTCCTCCCGCAATCCAAAAACAGAATAGGCTAATTGCCTCCGACCCACCGATCAGTAACCCAGTAAGCTACAGCCTTAAATATTTGAGCCACCCCTGCCCTAAAAAAGGAATTAAATAAAAATTTAATACGGTTATATGGGAAAAAAATATTGAAATTGAGGTAAGAACTTTTAAAAACATTATTAAAACCTGGAAGGATGCAAGTGTTGAACTGTCAGCTTCATGGGAGAAATGTGGTTGGGAAGACAAACCATGAATGGTCATGATCAGAAATCATATAACTGCTTGGTGAAGTTGAACTGTATTGGACTGTAATCACTGTATTGGACTTTGAAACAATGGACAAAAGGTCATGTGGTCTAATTAATTGAGATTGATCCTATTCCAGAGTGATGGGTGAGTCAGGGTAAGAAGTGAAGTGCATAATGAGATGCACCTATCATGCATAGTGCCCACTGTATCAGGCCTCTGGATGCCTGGAGTTAGGATCTGAGGTTGTCTAGGCTCAGCAATGTTATGTGGCAATTAACTGAAGTCCGCTGAGGACCTGAATGTATAGAATGGATTTTCCCTTGATGACACAAGTACAGTATATCTCAATATGTGGAAGAGCTTTTTGTATGGTATAGTAATCGTTAATTCTAATTAGTTTAACAGCTGAATTTGTGAAACAAAAAACTATCAAATACCAGGGAGGCACAGTGGCGAAGTGGGTAGCACCTCCAGGGTCGGGGTTTGATTCCCACCTCAGGTCTATGTGAGTGGAGTTTGCACGTTCTCCAGGTGCTTGGTGGGTTTCCTCCGGATACTCCGGACATGCAGGTTAGGCTAATTGGTGTTTCCAAATTGCCCCTAATGTGTGAATGAGCGTGTGTGCTCCTGTGATGGATTGGCACCTCTTCCACGGTGTGCCCTAGGTCTCCTGGGATAGGCTCCAGGCCCCATCACGACCCTGTATAGGGGATAAAGCGGTGTAGATGATAAGTGAGAGAAGAGTGAGATTTTATCAGAAAAAGAATAATCCATAGAGTGAAGTGTCTCTTCACAATTCACCTGTCTGAATCCACTCACCAGTCGACTGAGTGGAAACTAAATTTTCCCCGTAATGAGAACATTGGGCAACATATTGTGTTATGTCGTGAGCACCCAGTGAGGGGATGAAGCTGTATAAATAGGGCGACGCAACAAGACTGGTGGAGCAGAAGCGGCGAGCACAAGGTGCCTCCTAACGCGTGACGCACGGACTCCTGTAACCAGGACGCTTTATCCTTATCTGTTGTTCAGTGCGGCTCATAAAACGTACCTGTGCGCGATGGAGTGCCACAATGGTGTGGAAATGAACGGCGTGATAGAGGTGCGGTGCCATAACGGCTATAACAGCGAGAGCTCCGTGCAGAAGATGAAAAGAGGCGAAGCGGCGCGCGTGAAAGCGGAGGAGCGGCGGGCGGCGGCCATGCAGTCAGCCTACTCCAACATCCTGTGCGCTCTGGGAGAGGACACCGAGCGTGAGGGGCTGCTCAAAACTCCTCTCCGAGCCGCCAAAGCCATGCAATTCCTAACCAAGGGCTACCACCAAACCATCTACGGTGAGGAAGCGATTCCTCGCCTTATACCGCCTTATCACCTGCGAATTGTAACTTGATTTGGGGAAACTGACTTAGACTTTACTTGGAATATTATGGGTTTTAATACAGTTTTAATCAAACAACTTCATGTTCACCAAGCTTTTAAGTAGTTGTAACCAGTGGTTCATCAGCCAGGTAAATTCTGAAAGCGTGTTATAATTTATGGACTAAAACTCTAATGAATGGATTAAAGCATGCCTTTGATTTAAAAAAAAAAAAAAAAAATTGTCACGTGCACTTTAAATTCATTGCAGTATTGTTAAGTTCATTGCTATCTCCAGACAATACAAGCAAATCATGCATAAAATATGTCCTTTTGGTAAAATGTGACATTGACTAAACCAGTGATCTGTTCCTGTCCTTCTAATATCTACAGACGTCCTTAACAATGCCATTTTTGAAGAAGATCATGACGAGATGGTTATAGTGAAAGACATCGATATGTTCTCGCTTTGCGAACATCATCTAGTACCGTTCTTCGGCAAGGTAAACTTTACCAAATCAGTGTCATTTTGCTCGAGGGAGAAATAGAGGGCAGTGCCAAAGTTAACAGGTTCATGTTACCGAGAACAGATAGCAGACAAGAAGACTGAACAGGCTGTTGTGATATAATTTTACTTGCATGTTTTCTGATTCCTAGGTCCACATAGGATATTTGCCAAATAAGAAAGTGGTTGGCCTTAGTAAACTTGCCAGGTGAGTATGCAGCGCAGGTATGTGACAGTTTGTAAAAACACATGGCGCCTCATCAGAGTGACACCCCAAAGACTGAGGAAATGAGTTAGTGACTCGCCAGCGAGTTCTCCCGTCATGGTAACCCATTCACTTGAAGCTTAGTCGCAAGGCCTAAAAATGCATCCAATTGGATCTGAAAACTAAAATCAAAACCCACTTCTGATGCTGAGGAAATCTCATCTAGCCTGTGGGAACCCACACAATTCTCAATAGATTTATTGTCACAAGAAGCCGTTCAGTGCTGCCTCTGCATTGTTAATGTGGAGCCTTACTACATAACTTGTCGGCTGCAGACCTGGGCCTTCGTTTGTCAGTCTTGATTGTGCGCCAAAGGCTTAAAACAAATCACAGTGCTAAATTCTGAAACATTTGTATACAGATAGCGAGTTGAAATGATTGACCAAGCATTTCCAGTTGTATATCAATGGAGTCCAGAGGCTAAACCAGGCCAGACCTAGTTTAAAAAAAAAAGGATATTGATTAAAAGATTAATGATTACAGCAGGCCAGTAATCAGGTGAGGACTTAAACACTGGCTTTAAATTACTTTTATGTCATCCATAGCCAAAACCACAATTCTTTCAGTAAATGCTTTTAGGGAAAAACAGACAAAATTTGGTTGTCATCTGGATATATTTAACTTCTTGTCCTATTATTGTCACTCTGCAGGATTGTAGAAATCTACAGCCGCAGACTGCAAGGTAATCACCCACGGTCTAGTCAAGTAAATGTCTCTGCAGAACTCATAAAGAAATCTCAATAGAGATGACATGCTTTTTATGCTTAATATGTTACATACTGTATGTCCTTCCATTGCAGTACAAGAGCGTCTGACGAAGCAAATTGCCATGGCCATCTTTGAAGCTCTGCAGCCAGCAGGAGTAGCAGTAGTCATTGAAGCAGCGTGAGTATCAGAATTAACTGACTAATCCTGTTTAATCATTCATACACAGATATATACAATGCCTCACACAATGATGTTACTTTCTTTTTCTGATTTGATTTATTTCCAACAACTTTATTGGTGTTAAGTGAACAAAAAAGCAGATATTTGTTAGTAGTTGGCTGTACTTTTACCATGAGCAGTTATTGGTAGAAACATTTTTAGCTTCAATTACAAATGCAAATCCTCTAGGATACAGTCGTGTTTAAAAGTTAGTGCCCCCTCTTTTAAGTCTGTTTTTTTTGTGCAAAAACATAATAAAAATCATCTGATTGTAGTGGGTCTTAGTACTGTATTAGGAACATACAACCTCAAATACAATCTAAGTACTTCCTTACTGCTTTCATGGGATTTAATAGGGTAAGTTGCAATCAGGTGCTGCTAAACATCAGCATTAACACAATGCCAAGAAGGAAAGAAGGAAAGCAATGGTCTTAGAGAAGCAATTGTTGCTACACATCAAGGCTTATAAAACCATTTTCAAACAGTTTGGATTTCAATGTTCTTGTGAAAAGCATTCAAGTCATTTGGTACATCCTGTTTTTTTTTTTTGCATGTATGCATGACCCAATTTTGACCAAGCTGTCAAGCACGGCAGTAAAGGGATGATGATTTGGCCTTGTTTTTGTGACCGTGAACTCCTCTGTATACCAAAGTATTCAAGAGCCAATTGTGAGGGCATCTGCCCGATTCGTAAAGCTTGGTCAAAAGTGGGTCATTCAACAGGACAATGATCCGAAGCAGCCCAGTAAATCTACATCAGACCGCTTAGGGAAAAAAATAGAATGATTATTAGAATGGCCTAGGCAAAGTCCAGACCTCAACCCAATTGTAATGCGGGACCTTAACATAGCTGTGTGTAAGCGAAGCCAAAAATCTCAATGAACTGAAGCAATGTTGCGAAGAAGAATGTACGAAAACCGATGTGAGAGACTAATAAGGCATACTGGAAACGATTATTTCAAGTTATTTCTGCTAAAGGTGAATCTACAAGGTATTGAATCATGGGGGGTACTTAGTATTGGCCAAATGATGGGTTTTTTTTGGCTTTATTTTTGTTAAATAAATAATGGCACGGTGGAGAAAAGTTATGTGTTGTTTGTCTGTGGTTGTATTTGCTTAATCCTAAGACCAACTATGATCAAGTTTTCAATTTTTGCACAAAAAAAACAGAGGAGGCAATAATGTTTTACATGACTGTCCATCTTTTCTTGTAAACAAATTATATATATACAGTATAAAAAAGCTTTTTTTGCAGTTTCATCTCCATACTAAGCTCCATGATTATCATGCATTATTATTGCATATATTATTATGCATATGCATATATTATTATTAGCACGCTATCATACTTTTCCCTTTGAAACTGAACAGTTTCATGTTTTGTTGCAGTCACATGTGCATGGTCATGCGTGGTGTGCAGAAGATGAACAGTCGTACCATAACTAGTACAATGCTGGGAGTGTTCAGAGAAGATCCGAAGACCCGCGACGAATTTCTGGTCCTGACCAAGACTCCTTAAAGTCCCACTGCTCCTCTGTTGAAGTTTCGTCTCGACATAAAGCACCAGCAAATCAGTTTCACATCTAACTGAGCTACAACACTCACATCCACACAACATAAATGTGCTTGCTGTTAAGTCCTTAAGTCCTTTGCAGTTTACTACATAATCAACGTATTTTGCAGGTTTTTACCATGTACCGGAGCACTAGTGTCATTTACAGTGTACTCTATTTTTACACATGATCTTCAGGACTTCATGCACTCCAACTATCAACATGCTGTTACGACTTACACATCTACCACTCATTCATCCTCCATCATAGAGGCAGTTATTTTATTATTACTTACAAAAGTCATGTATTTTGCAACATGGTGCTTTATACTTATAATTATACCTGTTGAAAATGTTTAGTATATTTAGTATTCGTTTCACAAAGTGAATATACTGACAATCGTAAATCGTCTAAATTACTGTTGTGACTTCTAATTTCCTGCAATCAAACTATGATCAGATTGTGGGTCTGATCCTGTTACTGGTCTGATTAATATTTTTGTGATCTATAAATGTAAGCAGGTCAACAGTCACTGTTGTGTTTTAGAAGAATTAGTTTACATGTTTTCTGGTGAAATAATAATTGCTATTATAATTGTTAAAAAAATTATTGTTTAAAAGAAGAAAAAAACAGATTATGAGTACTGTTAACTGCATTTCTTGAAATTTCTTGAGAGGTTTGCTTTATCCGGTTCAGGATCATAGTGAATGTGGTGCACTACATCACATACACACACACTCTCTCTCTCTCATCTCAGATCCAGACCCAAACGCAAGCGTACACACTCTTACCTCCAACACACACGCATACACATCTCAATGGTTAACTCCACCATTTTATTATAGCAAAAACATATTTACAGCCAGAAAATAATATGAAGCAGAAAAGAACCTATGCTTACAGAAAACATGGCAATAATAATAATAATAATAATAACAATGTTCGTGATTATGATTACTGAATGAACTTTACATTAAACAGTCAATGATTATATACAACCCTAAAAAATACCTCTGGGGAAAAGATAATATTTAAATGTCAAGATGAATGTCGGTGCATACTGGGTAATAAAATAACCTGCGCTGGAAGCAGTGTGATTTGTGTTTCAAACCCAATATACATATTGAATATGGGTTGCAATTACATCACCATCTAAATGGTGAAGACTGCCCAGAAAGCATGAGTAAAACAAGTACTTAGACCTTTTTATATAGGAAAGGCATCTAATTATATTCCAACAGTGCAAGGTGCTATATTGCTTTAATGTAATTTACTGAGGAAAATAACATTAACGACAGATATCCAGCTTGGGTACAGTTATATATAACTGCACGGTTGCACTGAATAATAACAAACACCACCACAAACTGATCAGGCACTAAAACCAACTTCTAAAAGGTGTGTAATTTATGTCTCTGCCAATCACACTGAGGTCTGTTTATAGTTCTTGGTATCCAGGACCTTCTTGCCACACATGGCACAGATCCCTAGAAAAACAGAATACAGGCAAAAAAAACCATTACAATATGTACTACTAAAGCAGTTTACACTGTCCAGTACAACTGAAATTACTGCTTTTTCACCAACTTACCTTTCTTGTAAGCACATCCCTGACAGTAGTGTGACCCAGATTGGTGGACAGAGCTTTTGCAAATTCTGCATGTGGCAAAACCTGTCTTTCCATAGGGATCAAACCTAATAAAGACAGAGAAATGTTGCGTATGTATACAATATCAACGCAAATGCTGCATTTCATATGGTGGAAAAACATTAGCAAAATTATGTTTATATCAGAATAACCATACCTGGCCTTTTTTGATGTCAACATTTTATTTTCGTTGAGCTTCCGTCCTCCGCTCTCTGCAAGACACAAAACAGACATTATGGCTTTTTGTATAGTGCTTGCACAATGACTACAGATATGAGCCAACAACAGATAAAGCACATAACCTGTTGTATTTCTTGCACCATCTTTCCAGGTATCAGGAGTGATAACTCGCCCAAGTTTCTTCTCACCTGAAGGAAGAACATTCAAACACATGATTACAACAGAAATCAAGAGATGAAAACTTGACAAAACAATACAAAAGGAAAAATATTATGGACAAATAAGCACATAAAGTTGAACCATGTGCTTACTAAAACACCTTCTCTCTTTCCTTACAGAAGTGCTTACGGCTTTTTTTTCACGTCACAGATTATACTTTTAATGAGTAAAGTAACAAACAGCAACAATGCAGTAAAAATCTATCTTTCATATCCATTGGCCACCTCATCGGATGCGCGTTCAACTATTCTAATGTATATATCTAATCAGCCGATCACATGGCAGCAACCCAATAAATTTAGACATGTAGACATGGTCAAGACTATCTGCTGAATTTCTAACCAATCATCAGAATGAGGAGGAAAAGAAATTAAAGTGACTTAGAATGAGGCATGGCTGTCAGTGCCAGACAGGCTAGTCTGGGCATTTAATGCTCACCTGGTAGGATTTTCATGTTCGACCAATTCAAAGTATTTACAGAGAATGGTCTAAAAAAATCTCTCTGGGCAGTCTGGAGAACGGCCAGATTGGTTCAAGCTGACAGAAAGGTAAGCCAAGAAGCATATCTGAACACAGAATACATCATACATTGAAGCAAACAGGCTAGAGCAGCAGAAGACCTCACTGGGTGTCACTCCTGTCAGCTAAGAACAGGAAACTGAAGCTACAATTCACATCGGCCTACCTAAATTAGACAAATAAAAAAGATATTATATAAAAAATATTGCCTGGCCTGAGGAGACTAGATTTCTGCAGTAACATTCAGATGGTAAGGTCAGAATTTGGTGTAAAGAACACAAAAGCATGGATCCATCCTGCCTTGAGTCAGTTGTTCAGGTTGGTGGTGGTGGTGTGACAGTGTGATGAATATTTTCTTGCCACAGTTTCGGCCCCTTAGTTCAAATTTTGCATCGTTTAAATGCCACAGCCTATCCGAGTGTTGTTGCTGACAAATATCAATCCCTTCATGACCACAGCATAACACCCATGTCAGGAAGATAAAATCATCTCAAACTGGTTTCTTGAACATGACAAAGGGTTCACTGTTACTCAAATGGCCTCAACAGTACAATAGAGCACCTTTGGGATGTGGTGGAACGGGACATTCACACCAAGGATGTGCAGAAACAGTGTGATTCAAGTCAATACGGGCCACAATTTCTAAGGAATGTTTTCAGCACTTTGTTGAATCTCTGCCACGAGGAATTTAACTGTTTTGAAAGCAAAACCGGGTCCAACCGGGTACTAGTCTGTATACACACTCAAATGGCACAAACATATCAGCCATAATGTCAGAAAAAAAAATGCTTCCTCGTTAAAAATTACATATTATAAGACCAAAAGTATGTGGACATCTGACCATCAAGAACAGATGCGCTTGCTGAAAATCCTGTTCCATAACCATGAGCATAAACATGGTACTCGTCCTTCCTTATGATGGTATCTCTGTTAACACTTTTGGTAAAGTTTTCCCCAGGGTTTTGATCAGGTGTGTATATATATTTTTGCTCATGTAGTGTGTGTGTGTGTGTGTGTGTGTGTGTGTGTGTGTGTGTGTGTGTGTGTGTGTGTGAGCGGTGGTTGTCGTGGGGCAAAACAGCAGCAGCTATATTAATTCTGGTAAAATCTTCTTGACATTGGTCATGTATTGTATCTTTTGATTGTGTAAAGCTGCTTTACGACAATGGCAATTGTTAAAAGCGCTATACAAATAAAATTTAATTGAATGTAAAAAGAAAAAGAGAGTAAACAAACAAACTGAGCTTGTTTATGTGCTAACAGGAGCAAGCTAACCTAAACTAAGATAATTTGATCAAATGTCCTTACTGTTATTCTACGCAGTTTATCTCTTGTAAGTGATTACTTTACCTAAGACTAAATTAACTGTTAAACTGAGCCGTTCAGTGTGAGTTATTATAACTCTGTCTAACAAAATAACACAACAAATCTCACTAGCCAGCCGCCTCCAGCTAAAGTAACACACTCCATATTATCATACACACTAGTATTAACACCTTATTTTACGAAAACCAACGTTGTCGTGTTCATAACGAAAAAAAGCTAATACGTACATTTTTCACAAACCATTGTGTAAAGCGGATTCCAAAGTCGAGGTCAAAAACAATCGTGAAAACACAAACTGTGGAAAGGCTTTGCTCCGTTCGGAACACACTGTGACGTACAACCGCAGACGTCACTTCCTCCGTGCGTTACCCTGGCAACGCAAAGACGCCTATGATTTCCTTGATAACAAAACGTTGGAAGATGTGAAAAAAAAATTGTTGTGAATTACTTTACAATTACTAGCTTATGGAATAGTGGGGATATATTGATTACATTATTTTTTTTATGTTAAAATATTATATTCATTACATTTTTTTATTGCGTCATATTAATATTATGTCGTCCTTACAGTAATAATGATAATTTATATATAGGTTCCTTAACGAGCTCCATTTTTTCCGCGCTCCACCAAGGCTGATGGGAAATTTTGCATGGCCACTTCCGGTGAGGTGATGACCCATTGTTCACATGCTCACTACACTGTTTAGAGTTTCCTTAGAAATGAGCAATCTCTCTCTCCCTACGGTTTGGACTCGCACTTAACATGGCTGAACACACTGTGTAGTACACTTCTTAGGGAACTTCAGCTGGTATGAATGCAGCCCTCCTCATTCCCCCCAACCCCCCCCCCCTGCTTATTCTTCTTCAGCTTCTTCTTCTTGCTTCTGGTGTTTAACGGCGGTTGGCAACCTCCTTCAATGATGCATTACCGCCACCTTCGGGTCAAATTATTTTTTCCTTGTTCTCTTTATTTTCTAAAAGACTATAACCAAGGTGTCCTCAACCTTTCCAAATTCCCCTAGTTGTGCCATTATCTCATTTGTTTATTGCTTATATTTTCTGCAGAGTCCAAAGACATGCAGATTAGGCTAATTGGCTTTCCTCCTGTAGTGTGAGTGTACTGTATGTATGTATCAGTGGCGGCTGCTAGCTTTTGAAACAGGGGAAGCTCATATTAGGCCTTCCTCATAAAATTCATTATGTTATAGC
>JAOVVA010000054.1:9095739-9112339 GCA_028565275.1 Leiocassis micropogon | reverse complement strand
TACACAGTCCTGAAAAAGGGGCGTTTCTTTTTTTGCTGAGTATATATATATATATATATATATATATATATATATATATATATATACTGTATTATTACTGTTAAACTTAAGTCCAGAGGCTAAACCAGGCCAGACCTGGTTAAAAAAGGGATATTGATCAAAAGATTAATGATTACTGCAAGCCAATAATCAGGTTATAGGCTAGTTTACTTAAGTGTGGACTTAAACACTGGCTTTAAATAAATTTCAAGTCAGCCAGAGCCAATACCACAATTCTTTCAAAAGTGCTATTAGGGGAAAAACAAATTAAATCTGTTATCTGTGATATATTTAACTTCCTGTCCTAATATTGTCGCTCTGCAAGATTGTAGAAATCTACAGCCGCAGACTGCAAGGTCTAGTGAAACAAATTTTATATCTGTAATATCCTTCCAAAGCTCATAAATAAATACCAGTAGAGATAACATACTTTCTATGCTTAATATTTTACTTCCTTCTGATGTTCCTTCATTGCAGTACAAGAGTGCATGACCAAGCAAATTGCTATGGCCATCTTTGAAGCCCTGTAGCCAGCAGGAGTCATTGAAGCAGAGTGCATATAAAAATTAAGTGATTAAGTTAGTTTAATCAGCCATACACAGATATAAACCATTTCTGGCTGCAATTACAAACAAAAATCCTCTAGGATATGTCACTCCCTCAGCTATGTAAATCTACATTCTCATATTTTGCACCATTCATTTTGACAAATTGATCCAGCTATGTCAGATTGGATGGAATCACTTGGTCTCCAAGGTTACATTTAAACATTGAAATCAATGCTGGCTTATACTGCAAAAAGAAAGCCTAATTTGTATTCCATTATAATAAAGTAAAAAAGAAATGGCTGATTAAATTGGCAGAAATACATAAGGGGGCAGTGGTATCTCAGGCGGTTGAAGCTCTGGGTTGCTGGAGGGGCAAAGGCTTCAGCCTCGCCACTGCCATGGTTTAACACCACAAAATCCAGACTTAATCCCACTGAGAATTTTTGGGCTGTGCTGAAGAAAACATTATGCATCTGTCTGACTCTCCCATTATAAATACAAGACCTTGGAAAGAAACTAATGTGACTGTGGATGGAAATAAATCTTGTGACACTGCATAAGCTTATCAGGCCCAGGTCCAATTCCCGCCCAATGCCAAAACCCCAGCCATTGGATGCTGTGCCAGTCCCAAGCTCGGATAAAATGGAAGAGTTGCTCAGGAAGGGCATCTGGCATAAAAAATCTGTATGAAGTTGTGTGGATTGGCAATACTGCATAAGCTTATCCCAATTATGTCACTGCCGTAATCAATGCAAAAGATGGTCCAATGTGCAGTCCAGTTGTTGTTTTTGTTGTTGTTGTCCGGGCAGAGGTGGCATCAGCATCAACAGTGCTTTGTGGTTAGCACTGTCGCCTTACACCTCCAGGGTCAGGGTTCGATTTCCGCCTCGGGTCTGTGTGCATGGAGTTCGCATGTTCTCCATGGATGGGTAAGAACTCCAGTTTCCTCCCACAGTCCAAAGACATGCAGATTAGGGGAATTGGCGTTTCCAAATTACCTGTAGTGTGTGAATGAGTGTGTGTGTGTATGTGAGTGCCCTGCGATGGAATGGCAACCTGTCCTGGGTGTACCCCGCCTCATGACCAAAGTCTCCTGGGATAGGCTCCAGGCTACACGTGACCCTGTATACAGGATAAAGCGGTATAGACAATGAGTGAGTAAGTGAGTGAGTGTTTGGGCAGAGTATGACTTTAGAGAAAAAATAGGTGGTACATCTGATCAGGAATGTCAAACTGGATCCAGAAATGCCCATGTGGGTGCAAGCTTTCATTCCAACTAATTAATTATTCACCCTTGGCTTTCAGTAGACTATCAGGTGTGGCTTCTGCTCAGTTGGAATGAAAGCCTGCACCCACATGGTCCTTTTGCATCTAGTTTGACATCCCTGCATTAGATTTACATTTATTGCATTTGGCAGGCAACCTTATCCAGAACGACACATTTTTATGTCATTATATCTCTAAGCAAAGTAGAAAGCAAGGTTAGGAGTCTTTTAGAATGTGGAGTCACTGATCAGGGAATGAAGTGTTTAATGTTGTTTTTGAGAAAGACTGGACTGGAAAGTTGTCTTTTAGGGGCAGTAAAGCTGAGAAGAGTGAGATCTACAGGTGGCAATGATGCAACCTACAGAACTCCAAGATACTAAGTGGTACTGAGAAGAAACATGTTGAGAAGAATAAAACAAGAAGTTAATAAACAAACAGAGCTTGTTTAGGTGCTAAGAGGAGCAAGCTAACCTAAACTAAACCAAGCTAAAATAAGCTAAGCAGGTGTAATCTCCTCATTGTTATTCCACACAGTTTATCTCCTGTAAGTGACTATGTTACCTAAGACTAAATAAACTGTCTAACTGAGCTGTTAACATAGTATGTGAGTTATAACACTGTCTAACCAAATAACACTCCAAGCTGGGAAATAACGCCAGCTGTCTCCAGCTAAACTAATATTAATCAATTAATTAACGCTTCTACCACTTTTAAAATAAAAGTCCTAGTGAGCGCAGACACCAAACTGTCACATTAAACACAATTCATCCATTATTTCTTAAATTAACAATTAACAACATTTAATTGTGCTCATGATTTCCACTTTCATGCGGTATTTGTCTTAATTTTTAGTTTTGCGCTCTACAGAATATCGATGTGACTCCTTTATTTTATTTTGACCTTGTTGTCGTCGTCATTCACAATATATGTCACGTGACCTCGTGATGCCGGAAGTATTAGACCTAAATTGAATCACCTTTGTCGTGTCTTTCTGGGAATATTTCTCCATGAAAAGTGCAGTTAAGGAGATCCGATCTTCATTTAAATCGCTTACAAAGGACACAAGCTCTCTTTTCTCCTTTCAGGTTTAAAAATAACGAAGTAGCTGAGGAAGAACCGAGGTGTTTGTTTTCCTTTGATTTGTACGTACTGGAGCAATTTGTGGTTTATACAGTGCAAATATATTATAATATATTGTACATATAGTATTTATCTACATGTTTTGAGTTTGAATGCTTATGTACAGTACTGTGGAAAAGTCTTCAGCAGCATATGATCTGTAGTTTTTAAAACAATTTTGTTATTTATGTTTATCATTTCTACATTATTATGTAAAAAAAAAAACATTCACTATTTCCAAACTTAATTAAAAAAAAAAACCCAAATAAATAAATAAATAACATTACAGGAGAATATTTGCAAGCCTGTAAAAAAAAAAAAAAAAAAAAAAGCAACATTCCAACATTACATGGAAGACCAGTTTGCAGATGGAAACAAACCCCCTAATGTAGGCTTCTGGGTTTTGCATGAAAATAGATGTAGAAAGGAACTTATAATTTCCAGCACACTCAGTAAAACTGTTGTTTTACTTACAATTCTGTGCAAAAGTTTAGGGAACATAGCAAATATATATAAAACAGAAAAGACCATGGACTTTGTTTGGAAGGTATGTCCAAACTTTTGACTGGTACTGTAGAGAGAGAGAGAGAGAGAGTAGTCAAAAGTTTGTTTCTGTTTTCTTCCACGCTCTGTCTATATACGGTAAGGTATCATGTTGATTGGCTCTGTTGAGTGACACGTATAGCCACGCCTACCTCGAGAGGGGAAAAAAGGGCTAGATTACTGGTATATTAATTATTCTCATTTATCAGAAAAAGCATCACGGTCCAGATTGAACTGTCACTCGGTCTGGATCCGGACTGTGGCAATGCTGTGATGCCTGTTCTAGAACAATACTGAAAATTTAAAAACCATAAAATAACATGTACTGTATGGCATTCGGTAATGAAGTAGCAACAACAGTCAGTGGTTATTTTAAGATCTGAAGTTCAGCTGTTCTGGAACAGTTCTTGCAAGAACAGCATTGGCGAGTGCAAACCAATGATAAAACTGGCTCTCATACCAGACCTTCCCAGGAAAGGAAGACTAAAACTTACATCTGCTGCAGAGAAGAAGTTCTGTTAAAATTACCAGCCTCAAAAATCACCAATTAACAACAAGCATCACAGATTAGAGCCCTTATGAAGGATTTACAGAGCATAAGTAGCAGACACATCTCAATATCAACTGTTCAAAGGTGATTATTGCAGATTTTGGATTTCTTCAGCATTGTTCATGGAAAGTACATGGCATTAAAAAGTGTGACGGTAACCGAATGTGTGCTACGATAGATTTTTTTGTTGTTTTGTAAGAAATTCGTATAGTAGGAACATAAATTGCCCAATGCAAGGATTTTTTCCCCTTAATGTTGATATTACTTGCATATCAAAACATTCATTCATTTATTCAATCTATCAATCAATCCATCATTAATTAATTTACATTTTCTTTAAACCAGACCTGGCTGAAGCATGTGGGAAGTGGAGATCAGAGGCATGGCATCAGCCCATGCCCTCCTCGCCGGCTCAGTGCTGGTGGGAAGCTTGATGCCCGCTCTCACCGTGGAGAACTTTTCAGTGTATGGGACACACTTGGTGTGGCTTTATTCTGTTTCTGGTTGTTTTGCCATAGTCAACATTGCTGTGTTTTGGCTTCTTGGCATCAGTCCACCAACAAAGAAAAACACACTGAGCTATAAGGTATTACTATTCATCTTTAGGATATTCATTCAAAATTTCTGTTATATCTATTTCACCTGTATATCTCTTTTTTTTGTTTCAGTTGTCTCGACTGATTAGATCCTGTGTGTATTTTCTGCTGTCCTGCCTCTTCTTCCACACCGTAGTTGTTCTGTATGGTGCACCTCTGCTGGAGTAAGTAATACACTACATTGTGTGACCATCACACTCATATGTGCTTTTGCAGCTCCTGTTCTAGATTTAGTCCATACTTAAAGCTATAACAAGAATGAACAAGAACTTCTCAGAAGACGTTCAGGCACTAATGTCAAGTGAGGATGCATGGCACACAGAGATAATGTCAAAACATGTCTTTGCTTTGTGCACAGGGGCATTGTCATACTGTAACAGGTTTTACCTAGGCTCCTTTATTCCAGTAAAGGGTACTCTTCAGTCTTAATCTAATCAGGTTCTGTGCTTCCAACTATGGTTGTGAAGGTCAAGTGTCCGTATACTTTTGGCCACATAGGCAGCTGGAATGAGGAACATGTTCAATATTAGTCCAATTTATATATTCAATTTCCCTCTGGGATTAATAAAGTTCTTTGAATCTTGAATCTTCATTTGTTCTGTACTGTGGCCTCGCATCTCCAGGAACGAAGAGTCCTGCCTTAGATCTCTGTCTGTTTAGAGCTTTTATGTTCTCCCTGTGCTTGGTGGGTTTCCTCCGGGTATTCTGGTTTCCACACACCAAATACATCAGAGTGTCAGGCTAACTGATGTTTCCAAATTGCCCATAGAGTGTGTGTGTGTGTTAGTATGATGGATGTAAGATGGACTGGCACCCTGTCGCTTCCCTTGACCGTGAAGAGGATAAGCGCTATAGAGAATGAGTGTGTGAGTAAATTACTCTGAAAAAGTTAATACCTGAAAAGTTTACCATGTTCTATTAAAACAGGTCGCACTACAAATGAAGCTGCTCAGGGCCAAATAACAAATTCATAAGTACAAAATTATTCATTTTAATAAACATTATTGTATCTTTTTCAAGGTCACATTTAGTAGCTGGATCTGTGGGCCGTAACCAACACAGCAGAAAAAAATGAATTAGTGGCAGCAGAAACAATGTAAAGTGTGGATAAGTGTGGTCTTTAAGTTTTTAACTGAATGCTGTTTTGTCATTGTTGCAGGTCAGCTCTGGAGACGTTTTCTCTGGCTCTCCTATTGTCCAGTCTGACCACACTGAGGTGTCTGTGTATGCTCGGTCCAAACGTACAGGCGTGGATACGGGTTTTCAGTAGAGATGGGTGAGTTTCTTTACATGTACACGGCTCAGACATTATTGATATCGGTGCCAAAAAATGTCTCACCTAGGTGAAAAAGTTTATTTTCAGATAGGATCATATGACTCCATTTTTCATAATACTTAATGCTTCCTATTTCCCGATCCATGCCTAATTCTTTTGTAAATATGCATACACATTTATATTTTTTATCAGATAAAAAGAAACACATTTGCTAAATACAGTTTCATGCCCTTTTATGTAGTGTCTGTAACCTTTTTGAATTCAAATCTTTTGATGATCTTAATTGTTATTCAGATGAAATTTGGCCA
The DNA here is from genome assembly GCA_028565275.1 of Leiocassis micropogon. Lineage (NCBI taxonomy): Eukaryota > Metazoa > Chordata > Actinopteri > Siluriformes > Bagridae > Leiocassis > Leiocassis micropogon. Next base: position 9,106,094 of record JAOVVA010000054.1, on the reverse strand, counting down.
ATTTAGATTTCACATGAAAAGACAAAGACCTGAAAATTGTATAATTCTAAAAAGCAAAACTGTTAAGATATTGCAACATGAGTTTGACATGGTTATGGAGACAACAGTTTTTTTTTAATTTTTATTAAATCCTTAATTTTGCGCAGAATGCCTTAATTTAAGCAACAATTTTTGCAGGTCCTATGCTTCTAGGAGCTTACATCAGTATCAATACTCATAAAAAAATATGAATTCTTTTCCTTTTAAATTATTGTTTGAAGTGAAACTTCAGAAGTAGCTCCTTTGGTACACATATTTTCTGTATTATATGTAAAACATAAAAAAATGAAATCGGCACCAATACTGTGCGGACACTATATGGCAAGTATAGTGATCCTAGATTTGGTGTCATTGACTTGCTCATTTAGCAACAAGTGCTTTAGTGATCTCATGCGTTAATGTTCAGAGTGGATGCCTGGTGCTTGCCTTTTGCTGTACAATGTATGGTGCTTTTAGATGTGATATTTGTCACATGACTTTCAAGTATGAAAATTCTCAGCTCAATCATGATCTTATATTTTTCATGACCAAGTCTCATAAGAGAAGAAAGGCAGTTAGCTTTTGTGTGTCTGTGTGCCACTAGGTGGAGACATGCATGCTGTTTGTGCTAGATGTACTCTGAGTCAAGGGTGTATGTAATTTTGAGAAAACACTTCGCACAAGAACAGCCAGTGTTTATACAGCTGTTATCTCTAGCCTAAGCACTGCAGGAAGTTTGTCTCTTTTGGACACAAACAGTCTTCCAGCTGCAATGACATACAGTAATGGGATATCATTGTGGATATTTCTATTTTACTTTATTTACTGGTGGTTTTAGTTTTGCCTAACTAGCATTGTTTATAGTTTTAGTTAATTTAAAAAAAACAAAAAAAACGTTAGCATTAAAAGATCTTTTTCAAATGACACATTTAAACCACTTGCATTGATCACTGTTTATTGTCAGCATTTTATTTCAACAATTTCAACAGTTAGTAACATACTGTACTTGGGGCATTGATGGCTCAGTGGTACTGTAGGTTTCTCACCTGCTATGTGGAAGATGCGGGTTCAATTCCCAACCATTATCCAAACCCCTGCCATTGGATGCAATGCCGGTCCCAAGCCCGGATAAAATGGGAGGATTGCGTCAGGAAGGGAATCCGGTATAAAACCTGTGCCAAGTTGTTGTACGGATCGGATGGTCCGCTGTGCCGACCCCTTGTTGGGAGCAGTGAAAGAAACATGCTGTAACTACGTAAATGTTGACTGATTTTTAGCCATAAATGGAAATAGGCCAGTAGGTTTATAATGCAATAGCATGTAATTAACATTTAAACACACATTAATTAATACAGGTTTGTTAATCCAGTCGTTTTTTTTTCTTTTTATGTAATCACATAATTGTATTTGGATAATGTCTGCACGTTTTGTGATTATTGTAACACACATTGCACTTTAGTGATGTGTCGGTCTAGATCCAGACCGGTCTATGAGCCAGCTCCCGTCTTAGAGATGATTTTCTTCTTATTTTGTTGTTGTTGTTGTTGTTAATACACCACAGGATGATGGTTGATCTTTTCAACACACTAGTCGACCACGGACACTCCATGTACTGACTGAATCTTTTGTTATGGGTGCAATTTGTTGTGAATGGTTTGTGATTTGGATAGTTTATTTTATTTTATATGTTTGCTTTTGATTCAATCTGGACATCTCGGTAGCATTAGAATGGTGCACAAGAGTTTTTTTTTTTTTTTTTTTTTGTCAATTCTTAATTTAGATTTATTTGCATTTGAAGTGGTAAAATCTTGACATTTCTTTATAATCCTACAGGTGGTGCCCTCTACACTATTCAAACAGCAGAGTATTTAGCAAATACAGTAATTTGTATTGAATTGTAACACAATCTGAAAAAAAAAAATGCAGATACGTAGACTGAATACAAATCGAATCGGCACTTAGGTGTTGTGATAACATTGTATTTGGAGCTCCATGGTGATTCCCGTGTGAATAGTGCATGGTGAATAGTGCTGCATGTTTGTACATTAATGGGCCAAAACATCGTTAAATTTGTCTGAATTATGCAACCCAGAAGTAGTACTAGATGAATAGCCAGCTCCTATTGCTGAGTGGAGCCAAATGATCTGCTTCTCTGGAAAGAGTCGGAATTCCCATCACTGTACACAGTGCAATGATTCCCATTCTCATCACAGTAACTATTAAACGTGCCATTAAGTATTTAACTGTATTTATCTAGGTGCAATAAATCCTGATTATGTGTATATTACCTGTAATAAATTGCAGGCTTTTGCGATTAGATAATCACACAGGTCCATCGCGGGGGGCCTGCAGCCTATCAAAGGGGACTTGGGGCATGAGGCTGGGTACATCCTTAACAAGGTGCCAATCCATCGTAGGGCACACACACATTCACACACTACAGGCCATTCAGGAACAACCATTAGCCTAATCTGCATGTCTTTGGACTGTGGGAGGAAACTGGAGCACCGACCAAGCAGCAGGGAAGAACATGCACACAGAACAGAGGCGGGAATCGAACTCCGACCCTGGAGGTGCAAGGCGACACGGCTAACCACTAAGCCACTGTGACGCTCCCTATGAAAGTATCATCTTGAAATAAATAAGAAACAGGATTTATGGGTTTGAACAACAAGCAGACTTTCCCTAATTAGATCAATTAGTGACGAAAGGGCTTTAAACAAATGTTATTCACACTTGTTATTCACAAATGTTATTCATGTATTATTTATTTTAAAAATTCTACTTCAAGGGGTTCTTTTGTACCTTCCTTCCTTATTTTCCAAAGACGTTAGTTCACTGTACTTCCCAGAACATAAAGAAAAAGGGCACGTCTATTAAAATACGGCAACTGTGATCAAAATAAAGCAGGTAGGCAAGATGAAAAAATAACATACGATTTAGACCAGATGTGGAAATGTTTTGATGCAGCACTACATACTACACACTCTTATAGTAAGCATGACCTTTTTAACCCACATATCTCCCTACCCACTCCCATCTTCATGAGAGTAATGCTCCCGTATGATCTTTTTTTTTTTTTTGTATAAACCCAATGGACACCTTTATTTCATTACTTTCACAGAAACTGCTTTGGCCTGATCAGGTACATACCGGATCTTAGGAACGGACCCTGAATGAGAGAGATTCTTATCCGATACCTATAAATGAATACACTGTGCGTCATGTCCAAGAGCTTTAGATTGCAGCGTTAAGACAAAAGCGTGTGTCTGTTGCAGGGCGATGTCTGTGTGGGACACTTCACTTCAGATTACTACTGGCTGCAGCATAGTCGGAGCCTGGCTTGGAGCTTTCCCCATTCCTCTTGACTGGGACAGACCCTGGCAGGTCAGTACAGAATCAAACAGCGCACACACATTAACATCACACTATTGTCAATTTAGTAGCAATGAGCACAAACCTGGATACACTATGTAAAGTGTGCATAATGGAGTAAATATGCTGATGTTTTCACTTTTGATGCTAAGAAATATAAAGTTGTGTGTCACTGGTCTGACTGTTGTGCAGAGAAAAGGGGAAACTTAGAAAACAGGAAGGTAAAAGAGAAGTGTCCCTGTGGGAGGTGGTTTCCACCATTAGAAAGTTGAAAGTTATTCGGGTACGACAACCTTGCAAAGACATTTCTTTCCACTTCGTCGTAAAGCGTTTCAAATCCGATTACCATATGACTTGTGAGATTTGAGGGATTTACGCCAAACAGCGTCTGTTTTTAACCCCTTCAGCAGTTTCAGCAACTATCTTTAAAGAAGCAGCATTTCTCTTAAGGCTTGTAAAATGACCTAATTACAGGATTTGTTTAAAAACCATTACAGATTATTCTTCTTCTTCATCTTTCTGCTATTCCCTTTTAGGGGTCGCCACAGCGAATTATCTGCCTCCATCTAACCCTATCCTTTGCATCCTCTTCTCTCACCCCAACTAACTTCATGTCCTCTCTTGCTGCATCCATAAATCTCCTCTTTGATCTTTCTTTTGACCTCCTGCCTAGCAGTCCTTCAAATTTTGCTCAGTTTCTATCTGTGGCTGAAAATGTAATATCAGTGCCCGAGGTATTGAGTTTAATAGTGTAACAGTAAGAAATCACTGTAGGAACTGTAAGGAGGAATCACAATCAGGTAGCAAACAACTCTGGGGCCAAATAATATTAGGCACACACACAAGTGATCAACAAATCTGTCATAGCCTCCAGGGAGAGAAGTTTTATCAGGAATGAACTGGTGTTCATGAAAAATTAAAAGTTCGCCCAAGTGTTAAAGGGCTGTAGTGCGGCTTCAATTATTGATGCATGGTACAGAGACATCGATCACAATAGGGGCTGGTGTTTGCCCTCAAAATGTCACACTGAAGTCTCCCATTAGTCCTTTCTTTCTCAGACACAGACCTGTCTATTAGGCAGTAAAGTGTTCATATAAAAGAAATGTGTGCAGTTAAGCTGGAACACTGTGTTCCTCATCAGGGTAAAGGATGATGTAGTGAGCTTTAACTAATGAGAAAACAGCTCGGCGGAGGATCTTCTCCCACAGAGAGGTAGATAGCTCTGACTCACACAACTGCTATTCTCAGCACTATGATACGCCACTGTAATGGAACCTATTTCACCAGCACAGCTCAGGAGATAATTAAGAAATCAATCATGCTGACACTTTTTTAATTTTGGGGCTCTCTTCAAATCTTTTTGTTTTTAAGAGTGTCAAGTCGTCTTTCTTCGTCTAATAAGGAATGGAAAATAGCAGAGGGGAGCATGCACGAGATCAACTAATGTTTCCTGTAATGAGACAGCTGGAGCCAATTACCGTAAATCTGCTAAAGATGACAAAAGGAGATCAAAGTGGAAAATTCTGACTGTAGTAAAAATACAGGTCCTAAACTTTGCCGAGTTCAATAAAGCCCGGATCAAAGCGTAGCACAGAAACGTTGCTCTTTTATCTCTAAAGTTCACAGTTTAAAAATGTTTTCATGACAACAATTTAATACTCATGACAGATTTAGTCATTCAGTAAATCTTGCTCAAATGTCAAGCCCATCACCACCATGAGAAAAGGATCAGATTGAATTTCACTTCAGCACCACAGTTTTCCCCACTATGAGGTCATGCTTTCATCTGTAAAAACCTCTGATGAGAGATCAGTCAATAAGATTAAACGGAGACAACATTTATGGAAAAAAACACAACTTTATGTTCAGCAAACATCAGTTTTGAGGCAAGTCAGATAAAATGTACATAAAGTATTGATCACTATTCACTGAGTTGTAACTTTTTACTTTAAGAAAATAATTTGCACCATTTAATAGACTTCGTTGAGTTTCCCGACTGACAACTCACTAGGTATTTAATTCACAATATTCATAAAGCTCTGTTTATTTTTATTTTTTTGTAAAAACTCATTTTAAATGTTGGAAGCTGCAAAAAACACTCAATCACTGCTTGCATTTACTGTGCAATAAAATCCATTTAAAATAGCTATTGATGCTTAAATTCAGTACTTCATACAGTTTGAAAATGCAAAATAAATCTGAGCCTCAAGAACACACATAAAAATCAAAGCTGTGTGCATTAAAAAAAAAAGAAATAAAAAATAAGTTTAAAGCTTTGAATATGAAAGTTGACCATTAAAACACCACAGTGATCTTTGTTTGCAGTTGTGCAGTTACAGAGCTCATTGGTTGATGCTGATTTATCAGCTTTTCTGTGGCTCCTCCCACTAGGTGTGGCCCATTTCCTGTTCCCTCGGGGCGATCGGAGGATTTCTGACAGGACTGCTTGCTGCTCCAATCTGGATCCGCTGGCATCGCAAACAGCTCACCTACAAACTCAAATGAAGGACAGGAGCTTACAGGCAAAGGACCCTGTTCTGGAGGAGCGTCCAGGGGCTGCGTTATAAATCATACCCCCTACAAGTTCCTCATGCTTGCACCAGCTCTTTTAAAAGTCACGTCCTCTGAGGTCAACTGCAGCGGTAGAAAGTAAATGTTCCCCTCAGGTTTCAAATGATTTGTTCCTTCAATAGTTGCAGCCGCTGTATACGTGTACATTTGAGCATTCTTGACTTGTCTTTCTTGTAAATAAAGGACGTAAAAAAACCCAGACTGGAAAGAGAAATGTTTTGTAAAAGGCATTCATTTTGCAACCCCATGTTTCCAGATGCAGGTTCCCTTTTTCAAATAAAGTCTTGCTTCTGTAAATGTCTGGGGTGTTTGGTTGTGCTCTTTAGGCTGTCTGCATTTTCTCTCCAGACCTGCCTACAGAAGCAAAACTGGAAATACAGTCAGTGTTTTCAATCATCAGGATTGTTGTAGTGTGCCATTCATTGTCTTGCCCTCGCTAGTTTTTAATTTGCTGTGCTTCTCTGTTACTTGTTCTGGTGCCACTTCATTCATATTTAGTGTCCTTCATGGTCACTCACTTTCAGCTGAATGCTTTTTGTTTTGTTTTTTTCTGCTCATTCATTCATTCATTCACTTCCTCAATCCCAGAGTAACATTAATTCTTGTATTCTAAACAGTACAAGATTTCATACCTGTGCTTTTATTCCCCGTCACATATTCCAGAATGTGTTTCCAAATTTTTTTGTCGTCATCGGTTTATGGAAAGGTTGCACTCTAGTTGATTTTTTATTTATTTTTTTTAAATCGCCCTCCTTTATTAGGAGAGCATGTTGTAGCTCTGACACCGAACTGTCCCTGAGCTGGTGTGTGACAGGATGCTCACGTGATAAGGCAGCAGTTGATGCACCGTGGGCCGAGACGTCGCTTTAACACACCTTTCTTGGGAGCCAGGATGGCGATAATAGCCTCGTCGAACACCGTCTTCAAGCCTTTCTGGGTTAGCGCTGAGCACTCCACGTAACAACAGGCACCGATCTCCACAAAAATGCACAAAAGTGTTAGAATGTCAGAACAGCTCTGCTGTACACACAGAATTCCTTCTCTAAATGTTTTATTTTCATATTTGTATAAACTATTCCCAGTTCAGTTACAGTATTAAGACATAAAACACATTGGGATATGCTGTCAAGGGAAAATGAAGGAAATGAAGTCTGATGTGATGGAGTGGAGTTACTGTTACCACCCAATATGTGTTACCTCTCTTATTCCATAACATATCATAAACACTAACCATTGGTATTTAATTATTTAAAAATGAGACATCATGTTTCAATCTTTTAATATACAGTGGGGTTCAGGACGGTGGTGGCTCAATCGGTTAAGGCTATGGGTTACTGATCGGAAGGTCGGGGGTTCGAGCCCCGGCACAGACAAGTTGCCACTGTTGAGCCCATGAGCAAGGCCTTTAACCCTATCTGCTCCAGGGGCGCTGTAAGCTGGCTGACCCTGCGCTGACCCCAGTTTCCTAATTGGGATATGCGAAAAATAATACTTTCACTGTGCAAGTACATGTGACATAATTTAATTAAATTAAAAGTTTGAACCCACTAATGAAAATACTTCTAATTTGCATTTGTTTCTATTTGCATAACAATTTTTATTACAAATGATATTATTGACCACAACTTGAGTGATTTTTAGGTTCAGTCTTTAAAATACTAACATGAACATCAGTGAGTATTTATTTTTTCTCATTAATTTGTATGTCGTGTTTTTAGTGGCATCAAGAAAATATGATTATGTTTGTACAAAACAGGTCACATGGTCAAGATTACAAATTAGACTTACGTTTTTGCTTACAAATTGGCACCTAGAACTAGTGCAGAATCTTCAATACGAAATGTTTAGTATTTAAACATGAATTTTATTTGTTTTTATTTTTAAACATCCAACTTGAACTTTAAACAGATAATAGCTTTTCAATGGGGTCACTCTGGATGCCACTCTATACTGTTTATAATTACTGTATACGACTCTAAACCTGTTACTTCTCGTTCTATCAGAGTGCTATTAAATTCTTGATTCTGATTATTTTTATATACTGTTCTAAAGCAGCATAGCTTTGACACTAGTAGGTTAGAAGACAAATTATACTATAATATTAATCTTTGTTCTAATATTTTAACATTTTGTATTGTAAATTGCACAGACTTGTACTGTATGTTGTGCATCCAGCATAATCTTAAGATAAAAGCATAATGTATTGCGAAATTCTGTGAGAAGGTGTTGACGTAAAATTTTTATTAAAAAAGCCTTGGGTGTCAGTGCTTCGTAAGAGTGAGAAATAAAGCTGCTGGTTTAATAGGAAGTCTTTAGGACAGAGGAATTCACACACTGGTTTCGCAGTAACATGACATGCAGCTTTTTTTTTTTTCTTCCTTCGGTTCAAGAGTGTAAAAAGAGGCTGGTAAGAGGAACAACTCTATAGCTGCTATAACATGAAAACATATAGTGCCATTTGCCCCTTTCTGATTTATTTATTTATTTATTTTCACATTTAAACGATTAAGATCATCAAACTAAATTTATTCTTACACAAAGATAACACGATTAAATATTTTAAAAATGCAGTTCTTAAATGATGATTTGAAAAGATCTCGCATAATGCCACGATCTAAAGAAACAGATGAGAAACAAAGTAAATGACGTGCAAAACTGTGAAAAGTGTTAAAAGGTCCAGACTTAAATCCGATTGAGATCCTTTAACAGGCCGTTTAAGCTTGAATACCCTCCAATGTGGCTGAATTAAAACAATTCTGCAAAGAAGAGTGGGACAAAATTCCTCCACAACGACATGAAAGACTCACTGCCAGTTATCTCAAACGCTTGATTGCAGTTGTTGCTGCCCAGGGTTGTTAGGTTTAGTAGCAAATACTACAGTATTTCATATTTTATGCATTTTTTAAGGGTTATGTGTGTGTAATATTAAAATTTGTTTGGTGATCCGAATCATTTAAGTGTTATAAATATTCTTAAAATAAAAAGAAAGGGGCAAATACTTTTTCACAGCACTGTACAGTAAGTGATATCAGGAACTTGATTTTTTTTCATTTACAGTATATATTTAAATTATTGGCAAACTGCTGTGGTTTTAGGGGAATTATACACATTAGGACACAATCTTACTGGAAAAGAATCTTTGTAACTTTGTGGTTATTACTGCATGACCCATCATATTTTATTCCTTATGTAGGTAACCAGTGAAATCTTGTAGTTTATCGAACAGTTATTTAAGCTAAACACGTTTATTGTAAGAGGAGAGGAAGAATGAGGAATATGAGGTCTGTAATTACTCAGTGAAGTACAGTGAAGAACTGAAGGAAAGGACTGTAATTTAGCTCCACCCCCATATACACCAAGTTTACATCTATAGATAGGCTTAGATCTACTGTAGTTTTAGCTTGTGCTTTTTTTGGGCCTTACCTCTTTGGCCAACTTCTGTCCCTGTTCTGTCACTATCGGTTTCTCCTTCACATCATTCAATTTGGTGATGGTCTTGGGGTCATCTCTTAAATCAATCTGTAGCACAGGAGAAAAAGGAAACATTTAAGGGCAAGGAATATGTCAACTACAGTTTCACTCTCAAACTTTGGGCTACTTTTAAACTTTTTAAAAACTGTCCTGGAGGCAGCAAGAGCAGTGAGAAGTTAACTAAGCCAGCACATGTGGCCAATGGCATCTTTATTCTCAGGGCTGCGGACGCGATTCCATATGTCGGGGTTTGTTTTTAGAGCAGAAGGCTCCAGGATATCTGACCCAAAGCCAGATGCTGGTGTTCATCTGCACGCTCTGCCCTTTGCCCTAAAAAGGTCCCATACAGTTTAAATGGAAGGATCACAATCTTTTTATATATCTTGGCTTCGAGGAAAATCTCCTCACTACTCAGCTTGGTCTTTATTGTGTTGTGTATTTGGTGCATCAAGTCATTTACTAAAGATTTTTTAAAGAAACCATCAGACATTTTCAAGTGCAAGTTTTGAAAATGGCACAATGTGACCCCTCATAGAAACATTTGGTGGTGATGGAGTTATGTCTATCTGTCTTCATGTGATACAGTTTCACAAATCACCATGCCCCAAAAAAAGAGGTGTCAATAGAAAGCATATACAGTTGTGCTCAAAAGTTTGCACACCCTGACAGAAATGGTAAAACATTGCCATTTATTTGGAAATTATCAGTGATGATGCTAAATATTTTTTCCTATTTACGGACAATGGTCACATGAAGTCATTAATTATCATTACGAGTTAACAAACAATCCTGATCAAAAGTTTACATATCCTCGAATGTTTGGCCACATTATAAACACACAGATTGAGACACACGCACATGCACACACACACACACACACACACACACACACACACACACACACACACACACACACACAC
>JAOVVA010000054.1:9084448-9095639 GCA_028565275.1 Leiocassis micropogon | reverse complement strand
CACGCCATCGTCTACCTGCACAGACTGGGTACACACATACACACACACACACACACACACACACACACACACACACACACAGGTTTAAATGGCTATTAAAGAAAAGTTTCCACACCTGTGACTCATTGTAACTGTAATTAGTGTCTGTGCATAAATAGTCAGTAAGTTTCTCAGCTCATGAGGTGATGCACTAACTTGGCTGAATGCTGCACCATGGGGAAGACAAAAGAACTGCCAATGAACCGGCGTAATAAGGTAGTTGGAACTTTATAAAGCAGGAAAAGGATATAAAAAGATCTCAACACTTGAAAAGGCCAGTCAGTATTGACTCTGATAAAGAGGTGGAAAATAAGAGGTTCTGTTGATACTAAGCCACCGTCAGACAGACCAGGAAAGATTTCATCCCATACTGCCAGAAGAATTGTTCGGGACATAATGAAAAACCCACAGACAACTTAAATAGAAATACTGGCTGCTCTGGAAAAAAGTGGTGGTGGTGTTTCAAGGAGCAAAATATGGAGGTACTTGAACACAAATGACCTGCATGGTCGAGTTGCCAGAAGAAAGCTGTTACTGCACCCATGCCACAAAAAGGCCTGCTTGCAGTACGCCAGACAGAACCTAGACTCTGGACCAGAGTCACTTGTAGTGATGAGGCCAAAATGGCCTTTACATTATGTTTGGAGAGGGGTCAACAAGGCCCTCAGTGAAAAGTACACCATAGTCAAAATTGATGGGAAGATGAATGCAGCATATTATAAAAAAAAAATACTGGCGGACAATTTGCATTCTACAGCACGAAACCATTGGATGTTCCAACATGATGATCCAAAGCACAAGGCCAAGTTGACCCTCCAATGGCTACAGCAGAAAAAGTGAAGGTTCTGGAGTGGCCATCATGTCTCCTGACCTCAATAACATTGAGCCATTTTGGGGGGGATCTCAAACGTGCAGTTCATGCAAGACAACCAAAGAATTTACATGAAATTAAGGCTTTTGGCCAAGAAGAATGGGCAGCTATATCACCTGAGAGAATTAAGGACATCAACAATTATTATACAATTATTATCTCTTGAGCACAAGATTCCAAGATCAGTTTAAACAATTTCAATTAATTACAAGTTACTGGGAGCTATGCCGAAGTCTGGAAAAACTAAACTTTTGCTAATAGAAAATTGGTTCAAACGGTCAGGAACCATCATGTCACATACCTGCCATGACGTGGAAGCTGCTGGATTACCAATGTCAGGTCCATCCCAAGTAACTGCTTATACAAATATCTGCTCTAATGTTAAAGTGTTGGATTTCTGGTCTAGAAGGTTCCAGGTTCAAACCCCACCACCACCAAGTTACCCCTGTAGGGCCCTTGTGCAAGGCCCTTAACCCTCAACTGCTCAAATGTGTAATGAGATAAAAATGTAAGTCGCGTTGGATAAGTGCATCTGCCAAATGCTGAATGTAAATGTAAATCTAAGCCGAATTCAGCCAGAATCCTGTTGATGGCTACAAAAAACATCTGTTAAAGTTGAAACTTCAAATAACTTTTTGAGGTTTTCCTTTATTAACGATGTATGTTGAATGATCATTCTGCTCCAGAAAAATACCTGTTGTACAAATTCACTGATGACCTAATACTATTGCCAAGGCATTCATGTTCATGATGAGGGTAAATAAACTCCTGACCAAAACTGGAACATATGTACAGTATACTGACACAACCAACGTATAGTCATGTCCTGGCCTGTATTATGCTACATCTGCATAATAAACATGGATTAATCTACTAATAACTGAGAAAAGCACTAAAGTATGACAGTGGTTTATATAGTTATGTACAGTAGTTATAGTTACATGTGCAAATGCCAAACATCAGCCCGTCATGTGTTCAGCTGCTTGTTGAATGTGGATTTTGACGAATTTACGAGTTACATTACTGTGGGCTTCACAAACAAAAGTTGGAAATTTCTGAAATAAATGGCTCTTCTCGCTCGCCTATTTCATGCTGAATTTATCTGTAATTTTTAGCACACTTTAATGGACAGTGAAAATATTCGGTAGATCAGGAAGTTAGACAAAAGGAAACTTTCTGAAACAGATGTTATCAGAGTTACTATGTCATAATTATTGTGATTATACATATAATCAAGATTTCAAAATACTTCTTGCATTTAAAATAATTTGTATACAAGTTGAATGATTGTACCTGACTAAGTAGTCTTGCAAGTCAGGCTTCGAGATTTGCTACAGTCTGGTATATTTTACTTCTTGATAAACCACATTTACAGAAAAAAACAATCTGACTGGTGTGGTAATTGACCAAATACACAGCTTTCCCATAGCCTGTCCAAGCTGGTCAGCAAACACGAGTGATTATTTTGTTTATTCACGAGTATAAGCCTCACACAAAACACTAATAACTTTTTGGAATGGGATTCTGGTAACTTAGAGTCCAGCGACTGCATCTTACTCCAAAAAAAATATATGTTTGTGTTCTTGAGGGAAACTAGCAAATGGAAGTGTATACACATAGAAGTGTGTATAAACAGTTTGGATAGACAATCAGATTGCAACAGAGGCTGAGAATAGAACAAAACGTACTCCTTTATTCTAAAAAAATGAAACCTTGCTGTTTTTTTGCCCAAGGATAAAAGGTATTAAGCAATAAACTGTCCTAATACATGTACAGCAATTAAATGTATGTGGACACCTGACTACCATGCCCATACTGTAAGTGCTTAAGGAAAATCCCATTCCAGACAAAGTCCCCATTGCTGTTAAAATAAGCTACACTCTTCTTGGAATTCATGTATTAATAGAGCTTGCTTTGTCGTGCTTAAAAAAAACAAAAAACAAAAAACGGTCCTTTTAGTACAGATCAATAATCAGAATGTTGCTTATCTTCTGGACAACGTCTACCTGTGCAACAGGTAACACTGTATTGATTAGTCCATCCTAACTTAATAAGCTGTGGCTTGTGAAGGATAATCCATGCTCATTGGACAGGACTCACAGATTACGAGTGAGCCAGTCATTTACAGCTTCACCATACTGTATTTGTCTGTTAGTCAGGAAGATAGAAAGTCTAACACAGATGGAAAAAACATTGAGTTGCCTAAAGTCACATGTGATGTATGTGAGCCATATGTGATGCGTGTGCACCATCCTTTAGAGAAATGATCCGAGAGGCCATAGCAGTAATGTGCGATAAAAACTGATCTACAGCTACAAGGACATACATGGAGTGATAGTCTTGACCTACAGTCCCTTTTCCATATGTGTCCATCAGGGTGAAATGAAATCTGGCAAAAAGATCAGTCGGGCCAACTTGGATATCAGGTGATGCAAGAGATTTAGGAAAGATTTAGGAAAATTTAGGAATTGTAGTGAAATCATTCATTTACAGTTATTTAATGTTGCGAAATGTGTGTTAGTTCCTTCATTCCCTCACTAGCATGCAGCTTGACATTGTACCAAGACTCTGAAAAGCCCTCCAGCCTAAAGAATTTCCCTTGACTAAAAAGCTTAAAATAACACTTTACCAATGCTGCCGACACTGGTGACTCCTTCCAACAATGCTAAATTAATGATTGATTATAGAAACCCTCTAAATATCCACAAAATTATATTGTTAATCTATAAGTCTCAAGCTTTTGTATCACACTGGAAAGATCACGTTAATATTAACCCATGGTTAGTCTTGCAGCCAGTTTTAGTATTAGGCCAAGTGGGCATACCTTCTGACCAATCAGAATAGAGCATTCAATAGCACTGTGGTACGAGACGTGCAGTTCATTTAAAACATTAAATGAGACGACGGAAGAAGTGCTATCAGCCTGGTGTTAAACAGTGGCGTCAAATTCCATGCTCGATACGGTTGGTTTATGATCTGTGATTTCCTTAAAAACAGTGCAGCCTAATGGCGAAACTTCCAAGCGGACACTTTAAAGGGTGAAGGCGAATACCTGAGTGCCAATGAGCAGGTAGGGTACGTTGGGTGCATACTCCTGTAGTTCAGGGACCCACTCCTCCCTGACATTCTGGAAACTGGCCGGATTCACCACCGAGAAGCAAATCAGGAAGACGTCCGTCATGGGGTAAGACAGGGGACGGAGGCGATCATAGTCCTCCTATGGAGGAAGCGTACAGCATGATCACGCGAACAGGTTTAAATAATAATAAAAAACAGAGGCCCTTTTATTTTTAATTGTGTAAAGACTCACAAACCCACCCTGATAAATCAATAAAGGAACACTCATATTTCATAATACATAATTCTTGTAATATCCAACACATCTGTTGTGTAGGTGTGATTACCACGGAAAAGAAACTCCCCTGTTCCTTTGCTTTCCTGAGACAACAATGAGAAATCTGTTTACTTGATGCTCACTTACAATACAAGTCTATGAACAGTTGTATTTTTTGTACAAGCTTTCAATAATGCAGTAGTCAGATGTGTACATTTGTCATTCTACACAGGGATTCGATTTACAGATGTGGTTATTTGTAGTAGTGGACATGGATAATATAAAACCTTCAAGAAAGTATAATGTACTCTGAATTACTTTTAATAAACTCAGAAGACCATCAAAGACCTTACTGTAAGAGCGTGTCATGGTTATACCTCTTGAGCTTTTTACTGACTGAATCCACTGCCTTTGTAATTGAGACTAAGTGATGGATAAGAAGAAGAAGTATTTTCTTTCTTCTTTTCTTTCCCTTGCTATAGGATTAAGTGTTAAGTGTTAAAAAAAAAAATAATAATAATAAATCATAATAACTGTTCAGATAGATAAAGATTAAGTTGAAAAACACTGGAAATTTCATTTAAGCCTGAAAAAATCTGATCTGATCGTATACCAGATGTTTAGCTGATTTTCATTCGAAATTATAACCCAGAAATTAGCGATTTATTTAATTAGCATTCATTTGCAGGCTAGAACAGGCTGTAGAAAGGCTGAAAGACTAGAGTGTGCTTTGGAAACTAGAGACTACAGACGCTACAACTGATTTACGTCTGGATTTACAAGGAACATGTGACTGATATTTTTGGGACCATGTGTGTGCATGTGTGCGTGTGTGCATGTGTGAATGTTTATTCGAGTTATTCATGGTTCTTATATGCCTCCGGCCATGCAGACATCAGCGTATAAACCTTTCAACAAGCGACAGACGCTTGGCAGCACCGGCTCAGGGCTGCTCTGAGGCAGAGAGCTGAGACTGCTCCATTGAAAGACCTGATGCTCTTTGCACTGCTTCTGTGGAAACGACACTACATCGACTTCACATAATTGGTGACTCGACCTCTAAACAGCTGACAGTCACACTTATTGCTGTTGGCCCTTTTTGAGCAACGCTGCCCTTCTGCTTCTGCAGAACCAAGCGAGTGACCTCATCGAGCGTCGGCGACGCCAGCTCCCTGCACAGAGTCATGTCGTCAAAAGGTCAAAGACAGACGAGTCTCGTTATTCTTTTACACAGAGCAGTGTCCTGTTTGTAATCTTATCATGCTTACTGATACACGGCATGGAGCAAGTGTTTCTAAGGTGTGACCACACATGTATGCATGTCTTAAATATATCCCGCAACTGTTCCTTCGGCCTGTTGAAGCATTCTGGTGGGAGAGAGCGAGAGAGAGAGCGAGAGAGAGAGAGTGAGAGAGAGAGAGAGAGGAGTATTGGTTACAGCTGGCCTTTCCTCAGACAAACTCATCGTCCACCCACCAGATCTCCCTGGATCGTTTGTAGAACTCGTGTTTGTGATGCGGAGCGTGATCTGTATGGGGTTATGAAATTCATTAGCTCATTGATAGTAAAGTTCAGATGTACTGCGACACTCGGGGTTTAAATAACTCTGATTTAATACGCTATTACGAGGAGCGCCCGGCTGCCCCGGCTACACCCTGCAGCAGGTTACCAGTGGCAACAATCTGGATCTCGTTAATAATGAAATATAAGACATTTTAGAAGCTGAACACATTCTGTGTGTGTGTGTGTGTGTGTGTGTGTGTGTAGTGTGTGTGTGCTCAACCAGCTCTTTTAAAAGCTGAGGGAAATGTACTGGAACAAAGAAAGACAGCAGTCTAATGCAGTGAACCTGGAAACACCCTTCCCTCTGTGGTTTAAGCATTACCATAAAACTCTCTCTCTCTCTCTCTCTCTCTCTTTCTCCAACAACTGCAGGTCGCTTCACACAGTTCACAGCGTGCAACACTCAAACAGATCAGCACACACATACACACACACACACACACAAACACCAGCACTCACGAAGCTCGCTTTCTCCACAATAGTGTCGTTTGTAAACTGCACTCCCACACATGCAGACGTTTCTGTGCCGGGTACAGTAGTGGGAATTTGATTACCATCCAAGGGGTCAAGATTTTAAGGCTATTTATACGCACACAAACACATACATGCATAATAGATATTAGGTATTATACATAACACACACATGCATTTCCAGTCGTGTATGTACTTCCAGAAATATTGATCAAGCCTGTGTCAACGCAATGCATTTTAGAAGCCGATGTACAGGAATTCAATGCTCTCTATTGCTTTAAAACAAGCGCCATCACACAGAGACACACACCCACACTGGTGCCTTATATGGACCTGGAATTGAATATCTATGTTGGATAAGCAGGAGTGTGTTACCTTTCCTGCTTCTACAGCTCCTCTGAGATCAGTTTCTGTTTCCACATACACATTATCCATAGTCATGCACACACACACACACACACACACACATCAAGCCTCCTCTTCCATTCTTTCCCACCACTACCCCTTGTCTTCTACTTCAGCTTGGCATCTGCAAAGTTTGTGCTCAGTTAGAGCTTGACTTTGAAAAAAAAAAAAAAAGACTGGTAGAAAAAGAAAGAGACAGCGAGTGTATTTCAGGCAACTGGTCCGATAAAACATTCAACTCACGGCCCGCTGCTCAGTGCATATGTGCGTGTCTGTCACTGCGACTGAGCTCACAGGATTTACACTGAGCGCTGGTCAAAGTAGAGAAAATACTAATCTCAAATAGTATGGTGGGCTCCACCAGAATGGATGGTAAGGAAGAGTGGCGTAGATGGCAATAAGCTTATTAATGCAAAACAGTCATGATTGTAAACCAGATTAAACCTTCTTAATTGTAAATGGCAAGATTGACACCGATACCACCAAAGTTAAAGTTGCTGTGCGAATCCCATGAATGACATATTAAGGGGCATAATGGCATGAGTTAGTTAAGAGTTTTGCAGTAGGTGGTGTAAGAGCAGACTTTGGGGTGCGACACGAATAGACTTCGATCAAGCTTACTTTACCTGAACACATAATATCATTCTATATTAACACTGATGTAAAAGACTTTATGCTCTTGTGCATTTACTTTAAATAGTTATTTTTAAAAAAAGGCCAAAAAAGGTCTGTAGAACATCTGCTTGGTTACATCATGCTGCTCTGCCAATCAACGTCACGAGAGCTGAAAAGATCTGTTTTTGTTTCATGCAATCTAAATGAAATCCATTTTAGACATTCATCTGCCCTCCTGTTTAATTCTCCTTATAAGCAAGGGCAGGAGAAATCTTTTCCAAAACCAGGTCACCAACATTTTGCAGTGTCTGCAAAAAAGCAGATAAGCTGCAGCTAAGGTCTATAAATTTCACTGAGAAAGATATTGACTACCTAGTTATACCTATAAATTGAAACAAATGCAAATGATCAAACAGAACTTTATAATTTGTTTCAAATATCTACAGATAGCAAATGTTTGCTGTGTCCACCCTTTATGAATTAGGCTACTGACCTACTACTACTGGTGATGCCGCACTGCCAAAAAATAAATTTACACATTCTAATATTTTAATGAATCACCTTTACCTTTGATTACGGCAGACAATCACAAAGGGATTGTTTTTAACAAACTTACAACATTTACTTCCATTCTGAGTTGCATTACTTTTTTTTTTTTTTGCCAAGACCTTGCACAGGTGAGCCGAACCACTCCATAAAATCTTCTCCATGACATCCCAAAAACAGGGTTTAAACAGGGTTAAGGTCAAGACTCAGCGGTGGCCAGTTCTCAGAACCACTCTTCCACAATTCGAGTCCTGGAATATACCCATGGTATCAAAGAAAATAAATCCATAGATGTGATAACCTCGTCATTCAGTACATTCTGGTCACCAGCTGACTTTATGTTATTGCCACATGACATTACCACGAGTCTAGACCTGACCTACTGAAGCAACACCAGATCATGACACTGCCTTCAGTGGCTTGTACAGTGGGCACAATGCATGATGGGTGCATGATGGGTGCATCACTTCCCATCGCTCTGGAATAGGGTCAATCTGGATTAATCAGGACACATAACATATTTCCATTGTTCCAAAGTCCAATCTTTATGCTTCCCAGCAAACTGACGCCCCGCCCCCCCAGCAATTAGGTTCACTAACAAGTGGTTTTCTTATGGCCACACATCTGTTCAGTTGCCAATTCTGTGAGTTTTTGTTACACTGTGCATGTGGAAATGCTCTTAATTTCATTATTAAACACATTTTTTTTTAATGATCAGATGATTCTCATTGTTGATCATTCATAATTTCCTTCAACCACATTTCTCCAACAAAGATACCGGTTCAACATTATCCTTTCAGGACAGTTCTTAACCCAAATTCAACCATTCAACCACATATCCTTAGTTGTTTTCTTTGCTTGATGCAGGTCAAAATTTTGGCCCTTCTGAAATGCAGTAACATTTTTTTCCATGACAATGGGACATATCCTCTGGCATGGTTGTTTAAGAGATAAGAAACTACTCAATGCATTGATTATCATTGATAATCTCTGCCGTAATTATATACTTAAAGTATTTGATCAAATAAATCCAAATGGTATTTTTTTTTAGGCTTGAAATGCTGTTAAGTTATGTTCATCTTCTCAGTGACTGGCAGGCTGTTATGAAAGTCAGACTGTATGAAAGGTTCCGTACCATCATATTAGGAATCCTTGCTTCCAGGCAGGACAAAATCGCACAAAGAGCGTACTGTCCAACAATTCTTTTGAGTTACTGTGCTATGCAAAACCCACCTGTGTATGAAACGGTGTATGTTAGCAGAACCATTTACAGCCTGTTGTCCAATAACCTTTGACAAATGATCTTTATTCCATTAAAACACAGTGAACCTGAAGCCGTTATAGGATCTCACCGAAGCAAAGCCTCAGTCGACTCCCATCAGCAATGCATCTACTTGCTTTGATGGACTTTTCTAAATAGGCCGAGTTGTCGAAGAGTTGCAGAACGATACTGTGAGGTAATACGTGAAATTTTGATTCGAACAGATATTGAGTTGAACATTCGAATAACCTTCCTTTGAACATCTGAGTAGACATTTTATTACTGCAACATACTGAATTTTAGAGGGTAACATGTTGCCCCATGCAGTCTTAAAGCGATCACCAGTGGTTTCTGGATGACTAATGTCTCGGTCTGTTTGTAGCTTTCTCACTTCTGCATGCTGGTCAAAATCACTCGGTTATTAGTGTGTAGTTCTTTTTCTTGATGCTGTCAATTTCTGGAAACTTAAAACAACAGAGGAAACTGAATGTTCCTAAAGAGATGTTCGAGGGAAGTAGAAAGCATGGGGAATTTTTAGAAAGTATTACCAGGACTTTTTGTTAACATCGACTAACTTAGTTCCTCCTAGAAAGAGACAACAATGAAATCTGATTTAATTATAATAATAAAAAAATAATCCCACATCAAATATCCATTCTGTTGCAAATGTCAGCCAGCTATTGGAGCAGATCCAGAGTGGGACTGCAGCAGTCAAAGCCAACGGGAACCGGTGCTCTTGACAAAGTAAAATATAACCCAATTAGCCGTTTTTTCCTCCACACAGCTAAAGAGAAAAAACGTATTATTATTATGTAACAAAAACCAATTCTGTTCTGTCCAGTTGGGTTTGCATCGTACTCTAGAGCTTCTTCTTAAATTTTGCTAGTGCATTAAATCAAAGACGGATGTCTGGTTTTACAAAAGAACATGATCATCTGATCAACCTTTGTTTTTTTTTAACCAGTGGTGTCATTCCCATTCATCCAGCTCCACTCCAGCCCCACAGGTTTTAGGTGTGTATCTGCATGGGCATGCATCTCACTGTGGATTCTCCCTTTGTCTGGTCAGTCTATCCTTTGGAGACCACCGTGCATTCATTCACCATTGGTTTTCTATTATCAGTACACAATGCTGTAAATCTGTCATTTAATGTTAAGTGGTAAATGGGTCAACTTTCCACTCAGTGTTTCATTACTGACAGCACTCAGTTCCTTATATAAAACAGCTATATTTACGTCCCTGCTCCGGCGAACAAGCAAAAAAAAAAAAAAAAAAAAAAAAGTCCAAGCAGAAGATGAAATGCGACGGAGATGCTAAGCAGTAGAAGAAAGATGGGTGGGCGTGGGAGAATTCTGAGCTGATATCCAAAGAGAATAATTCATGCCTGTATTTACTCAGCCAGCACAGATTAATTGAGGCTTGCCGGTACATCAGCACGAACACACACACACTAGCGCACACAGCATATACAATCATCCTAGCTAAGCCTTTCCTGTCGTTTCTTTGTAAGTTGGTGGGTGCCACGGCGTGATGTTATGTTCCAGGCCTCCTGCACCTGGGATTACACACACTCACCATGTGTGAACATCTCCATGCACCGCTCGAACCCTGACCAGGCACACACACACACGGAATGATCAGCTGTTATTGGTCTGACTCATCTGCCCTGTTTTTAATGACTGAGGGTTTAAGGAAAGTGTCTGTGTGCGAGAGAACAAAATCAATAATCGTCCTTCTTTCCTTTTCCTTCCAGAGAGCCAAAGTAGATTTTCATCCCTTCAGGAATTTGAGTGCAGAGCAGCTCAGAGAGAGGGAGTGAACAGGAGGAGATTGCACGAGGAAGAAAAAGATAAGTAGTCTGGAAATCTGGAAATCTCGAAAGACGCTTAAATTCATTCCAGCAAGAGAACCACAGGTTTTTCACTGAAAGCAGAAAAAAACTGCAGCCGGTCGTAATACTTTGCCGATATGCTGGATGATGATTGTAATAATTCATGATAATGATTTTTTCGCTTGAAAAATTCCTAACTTGGAATTTTTCCCTTACTAATACCAAAAATTAAACATATCATAACATATCAGATTT
>JAOVVA010000054.1:9059942-9084348 GCA_028565275.1 Leiocassis micropogon | reverse complement strand
TATAAAATTATTAAAGTATGCAAATAAGGCAATTACCATCACACACACACAAACAAAAACAGATGGGTTTGCCCAAATGTTCTGACTTTCACAAAAAGTCATTTCATGGATAATTGAAAGCAAAAAA
The DNA here is from genome assembly GCA_028565275.1 of Leiocassis micropogon. Classification (NCBI taxonomy): domain Eukaryota; kingdom Metazoa; phylum Chordata; class Actinopteri; order Siluriformes; family Bagridae; genus Leiocassis; species Leiocassis micropogon. The sequence continues at coordinate 9,084,221 of JAOVVA010000054.1, read as the reverse complement.
TCAGTGTTGTGTTTGTTAGGGCTAAATATTTCATTTTAAACATTTTCATGTAAAAAAAAACCCAAACAAAACAAACAAACAAAAGTACAAAGTCATTTGGGATTTGAAGGAGTCTTAACGGTCCCATACGTTGGCGGTTCTTAACACAGGTCTCAAAGCTTCCACCCAACGTTTGTGCTAACGCTATATCGGAATTCCTCCTGAGATTATGCATTTTTCATTCCTTAAACTCCCTCAGTTTCACTCGTCTGAACACGCCTGGTCAGCGTCTATGTAAATAAGTTACTGCTGAGCCACGCCTCACTGAAGAATTGTTGCAGAGCTGAACAACAAGTCGGGGGAGGGTTTCCCTTATATGATGTCATGATACAGGAAAAACTCACTTACTCACTCATCGTCTATAACGCTTTAACCTGTATTCAGGGTCACGGAGGGGCTGGAGCCTATCCCAGGAGACTTAGGGCACGAGACAGGGTACACCCTGGACAGGGTGCCAATCTATTGCAGGGCACACACACCTACACACTCATTCACATACTACAGGCAATTTAGGAACACCAATTAGCCTAACCTGCATATCTTTAGACTGTAGGAGGACGCAGAAGTACCCGGAGGAAACCCACCAAGCACAGGGAGAACATGGAAACTCCATACACAAAGAGGCGGGAATTGAACCCGGACCCTGGAGGCGACAGTGCTAACAGAAGAGAACCTCATTGGGCAAAATTTGTACAGACACACTTGAGACAGACCTTTGACTCAACAACTGAACAATTAAACAATTGCATAACAGATGCCCTATAATTAAGATATTATATATAATTAAGAGGATTTTCATGTAGTTCTCAAGCAGTATAAGAACTGCATCATAATTTAACAAATATTAAATAGCAGAACACCATTAATATTTTTGTGTACTGTTTGTAGCAGTAGAAAATTATACATTAATATTCGAACATGATCAAATGCTAAATATGCACAAGTCAAACTGGGACTTTTGATTGTGCAGAACAACAGAAGTTATGAGTTATGAGCGTAAAACTCCTTTTATTTCTTTATATAATCTGCTCCTACACTAATGCACTTATCCCTAGTGCTTAGATCCCATCAAGGTAGAAAGTTCTCCCAGTACCCCAGAGCCATGTTCGGCTGAAACTCTGATCCAATCCTTGTATCCAATCCCAGGAACTTCGTTAATGGCCCAAACATGTGGAAATGGCTTGGAGTGAGGTCAGGACTATATACGGGGGATGTTGCAATAACTCACAGCTGATTTCCTGTAATTTGCAAGTGGTGCTTGTAGGAACTGTACATGCAATCATTCTCAGACAGAGGAGTCACTTCCACAAGTTGGTCACAAGTTATACGTCGAATTTCAAGGATCAGGCGTTCCACTCTGTGTTGTTCACAAGAATCACCGCAGCAGGCATTGAGTCACCTCGGCCGGGATCTTCATTCACACACATACCTTCATTTGTACCATTCAAATGTTTTACAGGCTAAGAGTCTCATCACCGTGCTGTGAACACCATTCGTATTTTAGTTAACTTATATTAAAAATGCTATTTCTAGAAAGAGGACAGATTGGATGCGCAGCAACAGTAGGTCTGCTCCGATCCTTGTATGGTAATACAGACAAAGACAGAGAAAGACAATCGTGAGGCAGAAATAGAATATCAGGACAATCTGAACACCATCAACAGGAATATCTTCAGTTAGACAAAGGAGCTGAATCCTCCCTTTCGCTCCTCACAACACCACTAGCTCACAGCTGGAGCGCTCCACTTGTCACAACCAATCAGGTAGTGCACATGAAGTCGTACATCCACATGTCTAACGATCCGAGCGAAGCACTGTTTCCATCCACATGAGAAATTACGAGCGAGAGATGATGTTTCAAACATGATCCCAGGCAGCTGGAATATCACTGCTACTTCACTGCCTACCTCATTCTAGCTTCACAGACTCGTTCAACATGGAACAGACAGTTTAATGTGGTTCCGCGCAGCGGTGCACAGTTTTGTCAGATAAAATGAAGGCTGTCTGAGGCCTTTTAATCAACTGGTTCTGGGAATGTGATGGAGTGCAAAGAACAGCACAGTTCATCCATCACCTCCTAAGAGAAACAACAAGTCAAGAAGCAGAAACATGCATACTGAAAACGAGCATCATACAGCACAGCCAGTGAAAGAAAGACTGAAAGGAATCTCCTGCATACATCATACAGTCATAACTGCCTGCTATCATATCCGAGCCGTTCGGTCAATACAGACTTAACTGAAAGTCCTAATTCGATTTCACTTACTGGTGTGTTTTTATTTTAAACAGTAGGGTAGGTTGGAGGCATGTTCGAGGAGCTTGAAATATTGCCATATCATCTAACAAGCATCATAAATTATGAAGAACGGAAGCGCTCAAGAGAACATTTACTCTCACTCACTCATTCATTCTCTATACTCTTTATCCCGTACAGGGTCACGAGAGGCCTGGAGCCTATCCCAGGGGACTCGGGGGCACAAGACTGGGTACACGCGGGATGGGGCAGCCAATCCATTGAAGGGTACGAGCATGCACATGCTCACACACTACAGGCAATTTAGAAACACCAGTTCGGTTAATCTGCAGGTCTTTGGATTGTGTGAGGGAACCAGAGTCGTTTTTAGTCTTTCGACTGCTCCCATAGAGGGTTCACCACATCGGACCATCTGATCCGCACACAACATGGGTTTTACCCTCCCATTTTATCTGGGCTTGGGACGGGCACTACATCCAGTGGCTGGGATTTGTGTATTGGGAGGGAATTGAATGTGGTCCTTAAGCATGGCAGGCGAGAAACCTACCACTCAGCCACCAATGCCTGAGAGAGAACCGGAACGCCTGGAAGAAACCGAACAACCCATGGAGAAGACATGCAAACTCCACACACACAGACCCTTGATCCTGGGTGTGTGAGAGAACTGTGCTAACCACTATGCCACTTTCCCATCAGAAAGCAGCTATAATCCAGTGCACACCCACAAGTACAGAGGGGTGTTAGATACTGTTAAACATGCAAATTTTATAACAGATGCAAGTTATCGATAGTCCTAATAAATCAATTAATACTGGTATAATTTGTATTTATGTTGACAAAACATAATCACTCCATTTTTTTGGTCAGATCAGCATGTCCTGACAGTTCATGTGCATAATTAGAGTGACTTTTATCTGACTCTTAATGTGGACGCATTACATGCGTCTACACTACATTTGCTCACGTTATCCGAGTTAAAACACATGATATTTGTACAAGTGTTCATTCATGGATAAAATTTTACTATAAATTATTCTACTTGGGATTTTGCTCTGAAGGACAACAAGCATTTAGTCGGCTGTATTTAGCAGCTATTGATAGTACCGTTATGAAATCCCTACGATGCCACTGCTGACAGATGTCAGCTCCATGCATGCGGAGAGGCATTCCGTTCTGCCCGTTCTCATTTAAGTCACAGGCCCGCATATCTGAAATATATCCGATCTCGGACCACATAAGAAGGTGACAAGTGTTGAGTGTTGAGCATTACAAAGTTAGAGTACTTGGATAATTTTTTTTTTGATGTAACGAGTAATCTAACACGCTAGGTCCGCCATTTAAGTACCAAGTTATTTAGTTATATGTATATATGTAAATATGTAATCCATTATTCAGACAATTTATGTAATCCATGAGCCAGGCAGCAGTGATTCGTTATTGGGTGTGTGTGTATGTGTGAAAGTCGTCCTACAAGCCCCGCCCCCGATAACCCGCCCCCCCCTCTGTTATTTCTGCTGTCATACATCTATCTAACCTACGTGGTTTGACTCGCGTTGAGAAGCGGTGTTAGACACCATTTTCCATTTTCTGCAATGGAAAATTACTCTAACTAGTTACTTTTATCAGAAAGTAGCACTGTAATGTAACTGATTACTTTTTAAAGACAGTAATTTTGTAATGCAATTAGTTACTTTAAAAAGTAATATCCCGCAACACTGAAGGTGACATACTGTAGATCTGATCAGATTTGTGCATTTGGACAGCCCTAAAAAAAAATAAATAAATTTAAAAAATCAGATATTGGTCACATTAGGGTAAAAATATTGGGATTGAGTCACTTCAGGCTGATAATATAAATGTAGCCGTTGTTCTACAGTAGATACCTTTAAACAGATGCAAATATTATAACTACCCCAGGTATAGGCTTTTTTTATTGAAAAGATAAAAATAATAATAAATAAAAATTATAATAATACCCCAATATTATGGTATCATAAGGGCTTTTTTCCCCTTTCCTCACTGTATATAGAAATGTAAGAACTAAAACACCAGGAGATAAAAGTAGCATCTCTGACGTTAAATTTCGATTTGTCGGGCACGTTCATGTAGAAAATCATTGTACAGTAAAATCTGTAGCAATTAAAAATGCATTAGGAGCCATATAATTCTTTTCTCAGACACCGCGCTGGACACTATATTCTTACTCAATGCTACATTTACGGTTCAAATAAATAAAGAAATGTCTGGCAACTAAAATATAAACTTGGAAAGACAAGAACAAAGCACTATTGTGCAAGATATCAGTCCCGTGTGCTAATGTGTGCAAGGAGTCTGTGTGTGTGTGTGTGTGTGTGTGTGTGTGTGTGTGTGTTTTAGAGCGAGAGAATGAAGGTCGTCTGAGCCAAGAGAGCATGCGGTACACGGCCAAAGTCAAAACCTCCAGCTGCTTTGATCACTCCACAAGCAAACTGTAGCTGAGACAAACCACACACTCTGACCCAACTCGTACATATATACAGCACATTTGTCTTCTAAAAATGTATACAGAACTTTCTGAAGTTCGGAAAAATAAACTGACCTGTAAAAGTCGCATGAACTGTGTGAACAGCACAAATTACATGGAATCCGATCTTTTCTATTCTGAGTTGGGCCACTTCCATATGTGGGCCCAAATCAGATCCAAGCCTGATTTTTTTTTTTTTTTTTTTGCAACACGACCCCAGTCTGAACTGGTCAGATCGTAATTCATGCAAGTTTTATAACACTCCAACTCGACGTTTGTCATAATTGGTAGGACAGTGAGGTAACAAACATTTGGGATTGATGTTGCTGTACAAGCAAAATTTGAAGGTGCATAATGCAACAGCTCAGTGTTTAAAAAGCTCACTGAACATGGTCATAGTAGAACCTGACTACAGTGCCAAGTTTCAAATCAAAGTAATGTAAGAAATTAAATAACTAATAAATAAATAATATAATAATAATAATAAATAAAATAAATAATATACTTTTTTTTTTTAATAAATCAGTTTTGTTCAATAAATCTAGCCCAACCAAGTTTGCAAATTTCACACATTTTTCATAATCAATAGTAGAACAACGAGTGATAAGTAATGAATGATAACCACTCTTGGGTTAAGTTTTATTTAAACAGTCCTAGCGACATAATCCAGTGTTTTCTATACACTGATTTACAGTATTTGTGGAGGACTGCCAGCGTATCACCAATGACCTCCTCCACATATTAGTTTTTTATATTTTTATTATTTAAAATGAGTAAAATCTTATTTATTTATCCACAAAGCAATGATTCACTCAGTCTTTCTCTCTCTCTAACACATGACCTCACAGACCCGACTGTGTACAGTCCCGCCCCTCCAGGCACACACATCGGCTGTGACATAAAGTGTTCATGAACGCTGTTGAACAAGCGGGTAAACGAAAGTGTTTTAGGACAACAGCAATCAGTTTTGTGACAGAGCTCTCCGTAAAAAACAAAGATGGAGGAAGAGGAAGTAGTATGCTGACTCAATCCAGTGGTCACAACGGGAATCGTTGGATGGAAATAATGTTAGCATAGTTAAGGTTAACACTACATAGAAAACAAACCTTATCTGTTAATACATTTTTAAGCGACTAAATTCATAACAGCAATTAGTGATGAATGATCAACAGTTCTAGTGTGAACGTAGCCCAGTTGCATGGCTAGGTTACCTAAACACTAAAATACTAACCATTTTTGTGCAGCGTGTACACGCCACGACTGACAGTCCATATACTGTAAGAAGCTGATCCTATGAGCACGAGACTGATCTCACTGTTCTCAGCCGTATTCCTGGAGGACCACTGCCCTGCGTATCTGAATGTTTTCCCTGCCCTACCACACCCACTTCAATTAAGAAAAGGCTGTTAATTACTTGATTAATTAAATCCTGCATGCTGGGAGCTGAGAAAGCACTAAAATGTGCAGAGTTGAGAATTACTGAGCTAGCTATCTTAACATATAATGTAAGCTGTACTAAAAGCATTCTTGTTTTTCATTTTAATGTACGTATAACATTTATGTGGAAACTTTCTTGCACTGTCACAGTCATTGTTGAATCTTCTCTATTGCTCCATTTGTGTGTTAAGTACAGTTTAGCTTACTGCATTTGTTTGTATTTTCCAGTGTCAACACATCAGAAATACAATATAAGCATATACTAAAATATACAATGTCTGCATCATCTCAGATTAAACATGAAAACTTTTCTTTGTTCTCTTTCCATCAGAGTTACACAGTCAGGTTTGCAGACACACCCTCTCATTTCTCATCTAAACAAGGCCTCTGAGTATCTGCTCAATCACAAAGTCTGCAGTGTTTTTCTAACTGAATCCAGCTGTGCGAGCACGGGGCAGGATTTGACTTTCTTCTGCTTTGAAAATCAAACCCAGCATTTGGCCCTCCCTGACCCGTCTGCAACATCTGGCCCACTCCTCAAAATTTCATTCCTTCATCTCCGGCACCCTTTAAAGTGAATGAAAAATAGCGACCATGTCAGACGCAGCTTACGGCTTTGCTCTGGAGAAAAGCCTGGGTCTCGTAACTCCACTTATAATGCACTGTCAGCAGAGTGCCGGGGATCTGCTTCTAGTCACACAGCTTATACCTCCTTGGCCACCTCATTAGAGCGTCAGACCCACAGAGATCCGTTTCTCTAAAGCAGACCACCTTGTAAGAACGGAAAGAAACCTTCCTCTCCAACCCTGAAAGCAGGCATCCATGATTAGTGCTTTTGACTGATCCACATTTTCAATCGTATGGTCACACTTTTTGCGTTTAACCCAGTAAGATGTCCCGAGCATGTCAACTTTCTACATTTACAACGAGAGACCAATCATATGTCTTTTTTTCCCAACAAGACTGAATTGTTCATTGACACTCACACATGAAAGCAAATCGTTCCAGATCTCCTTATGATCACACCACAGATTTAGCAAATCATCCATGTATACATCAATCAGACAGTCGCGGGGGGCCTGAAGGTTATCCCAGGAGACGCTGGTCACAAGGCGGGGTACACCCTGGACGGGGGGGCCAATCCATCGCAGGGTGCACACAAACACACTCACACACTCACACACTCATTCAGACACTATAGCAATTTAAGAACAGCCTAATCTTCATGTGTTTGGACTGTGAAACCGGAGTACCTGGAGGAAACCCACCAAGAACATGCACACACACCGGGGGCGAGAATCGATCCCCAACCTTTTTAACCCTGGAGGTGCAAAGCACCAGTGCTAATCACTATGCCACCTCACTTTTGCCTTATATGTTCATAGGTACCTTTTGAAAAAAAAATAAAAAATTTTATTTGAGGTTTCAATTAGCTTCATTCAATTCAACAGACTGGGAATAAACAGAACAGCTCTAACATCTAGTAAGTATGGTAGCAATCTACTCTAAATCTAAATGTGATTTTAGTATAATTTAATAACAATAAATACAATCTGCCTATGTGTCACTGACAGGAGTGTAACCGAATGCTGAAAAGTATGTCTGTGTGTCGCCGATGAGGGAATCATCGAGGAATAAACATAATACCAGATTTCACGTGATCAAGGAAAATATTACACATTTGTTGAAAATATTTGTCTGACTCTATGTATATAAAGTTTCATCACCTGTTGCGTGAGTCATGATTGCACTATTTAGACAATGTATAAGGCGGCAGGTTAAAACATCACAGACGTACAGTACATATGAGCTTGAGCTTGTAGTGTTCTTATAGAGTTACTGTATATCTATAGATCAGATGATACAATAAGACAAGGAGATGGATTTTGTTCATACCTGGCCAGCAGTGTCATACAGCCCAAGAAGGTACTGCTTTCCCCCAACTGTCACACTCACTGCAAAATCAAACATGCAACAGTTACTTGACTAAAATCATGTGATGATCCAGATTCTGTAATGTGTCATGAGGGATGTAACGATGTGACTGGCATGTGAGGGAGGAAGTGTGGCTGAACACATCAGCTGCCTTCCCTGCAGCCCACAGGTGGTTTCGATTAGAGGAAGCAAGCACGAGACAATGAAAGCCACAACACAAAACATCACACACACTGAATCCTTCACGCGCGGAGCTCGTGCGTGGTAGGAGCGCCAGGAATCATGCGACTTACCTGCGTAATGATCGAACACAGTGGGCACATATTCCTCGGGAAACGCGTCGTTGGCGTAGCTCATCAAGAGGCAAGTTTTGCCGACGGCGCCGTCGCCGACCACCACACACTTCAACATGATCGCACCGGTCTCGCTGGCCATGACACACAGCACATCATCATCATCATCATCATGCTCAGCTCCTGAGCCGCTTGTTCTCACTATTAAAGAGCTGCTTCAGCCTGACTCACCGCCTCACACGCCTCCTCTCCTCCTCCTCCTCCTCCTCCTCTCTGCGTCTACATGTGCGTGCACACACACACACACGCACACACACCCCGCGCTCTCTAAACCCCTTCTGTCCCCATAACCGCCCTCTCTGTGCTTCTCAACACATCATCTATTGTTCCACTTTGCCTACTTTCTAAAGACAAAATTGGTCTGTCCTGACTCCACGAGCTCAGACCGCGCTCCTCATACTGTAAGGGCGGGGGGAAGACCTCCGGATCAAGGGATCGAGTGAAAAGTGCAAGTCTCTCTTTTTCGTGCAAAAGATTTAAAGATGTACACTGATCAGCCATAACATTATGACCATCCGCGTAATATTGAGGTCCCCCTGTTTAAACCAAAAACAGTAATGACACATTTCTATCACAACTAGCATTAAACTGTTTTTTTTTTTTTTATTGACTGGATCTGGACTACTTGGACCAGCCTTCACTCCCCATGTGCATCAGTGAGCCTTGACCATAATCATGACCCTGTTTTCCTTCCTTGGTTCACTTTTGTACAGAGTTGCTCTTACCCAGTCATGCCACTTTGGCCCTTCTCACAGTAGCTCCATTTTAAATATCAAAACCTGTGACCATGTTCGTCCAAGGCTCGCTATGGCACATGGGGAGCAAAGGCTGGCCTGTGTAGTCCGATCCAATAGAAGAGCTATTGGTTGTCTTAGAAATGTGAGAGAACACATAGTGCATCACGGTTATGGTGGCAGAAGGGGGGACCTACTCCATATTAGGCATATGGCCATAATGTAATGACTGATCAGTGTATACGGCTTGCAGAATTTTCAACCCTTTGATGATTTTAAAGATAATAAAATAAAATGCAATCCAGACATGTTATGAAATCTTAATAACTTACAGCATTTTCATGAAACCTTTCATTAAATGTATTTATTTTCTGCACCGCTTATCCTGTGTAAAGCCTTTGTGTGTGGAAACCAGGATGAAAGGTAGAGGACACAATGGCTGGGCTGCCAACCAGTCACAGGGCTCACACACTCAAAAAACATCCCATCAAAACCTGCCTACAGGAAATTTGGAAACACCACTCTGCCTACACCATATGTCTTTGGACTGTGGGGGAAACCAGAGTACCCACAGAGCAAATGCAAACTCCACACACACAAATCAGAGGTGTGATTCAGACCCCCAACCCTGCAGGTGCGAGGCAACAGTGCTAACCACTGAGTCACAGCACCTCTTGCGAAAGATTAATTTATGCAAATTGGAAGGGTGTAAAAAGCCATTTTATGTTTCGTCTTTGCAGAATCTGCAAAAAACTGCTTTTCTTATTTTTCAACCGTTTTAGTCATGATTCTTCCTCACATTTTATAATGATCTCATGTCATGTGAATACAAATACCTTTAAGAAATGTACAGAAATGTTAAAAAAAAAATGTTTACCTTATTAAAATAACTTTTAGTCTTTTTTACTTTGTATTATTTTGGAAGGATTTGTCATGTTCTACAAATTAATTTAACTAAACAAATAAATTGAATTGTGTGTTTTTTACTCAGCATTTAAAATGACTAGTATTGCGATTATTTAAGGCAGAGACAGGCACGGTGGTGTAGTGGTTAACACTGTGGCATCGCACTTCCAGGGTCAAGGGTTTGATTGCCGCCTCGGGTCAATGCGCGTAGAGTTAGCATGTGCCCCCCGAACTTGGTGGGTTTGTACTCTGGTTTCTTCGTTTCTGAAAGAATGTGTAAAGAAATAATAAAAAAGAGTAGTGTGTTGGAGAATTAAGTTTATGTGGTAAAATTGGACTGTAGCCAGTATTCACCAGTAATGCCAGTACAGAGTTAATAAAGCATAATGTCATAAAACATCAAATTTATAATCAGGTTGATTTGAGTGAAGACATTATGAGCTAATTTTGGGTCAGCTTTTTAAAATATTTCCACTATTTTGCAACTTTTGCAAATTCTGCATGCTTCATGGTTTAATTACCTCAATCTTTCCCAAATATTCTGTCAGAATCATCAGACCATAACATGTCTTGTACTTCTGCGGTGTAAAACAGTCATCGCTGGTCCTGGAGGACACCCTGTCCTACACATGCTAGTGTTTTCTCTGTTTAATACTCTGTTTAACACCCAGTTAAAAAAAAAACTAATTAGCTTATCAGGTGTGCTGAGAAAACACTAAAATGACCAGGGTTGAGAATCACTGGCTTAAAAAATAAAATAACTATGTACTATAATAATAATAATAATAATAATTGGTGGCACGATGGCTTAGTGGTTAGCACTGTCACCTTGCTCCTCTAGGTTTGGGTTTCGATTCTCAACCATGTTCAATTCCCGCCTCTATGTGCATGGAGTTTGCGTGTTCTCCCTGTGCTTGGTGGGATTTCTCCGGGTACCCTAATTTCCTCTCACAGTCCAAAGACATGTAGATTAAACTCATTGGCTTTCCCAAAATTATTTTATTATTATTATTATTATTATTATTATTATTATTATTTGAGTTAAACACTATAGGCTTTTTACGAATGAAGTGTGAGGAAGCATAAGAAAAAGCAGAAAAAAATGAGAATTGCTGTCTCTAATCTACAAAAAAAAAACAGTTTACAGATCAAAATCACTATGTTTCTCCAGCCTTATCAGTGTGACTAGTGTAATTTTTAGAGGATCCCTAACTCACGCTTGCAGTCCAATCAGCTGGGAGTGGGTGGGCTGGGTAAGGATGCGCTGCTGTATCACTTTTGACAGCCACTGCAGAAGTCACGTGACCAAACAATTACCTCATACTTTGTGTGTGTGTGTGTGTGTGTGTGTGCGCGCGCGCGCGCGCTGGAGACGCGCGCGCAGGCGTACAAGTCTCGAGACGCACCCATTCGTTTGGACGCTGAAGCTCCTCGGTCATCACTCTGTAGTCTACCTGACAACGAAACGTGGCTCCTGCAATCACGAGGGATGATTTAGACGTGACTTTTATTTATTAATATTATTATAGCTACTGGTTAGCTACGTGTTGCACAACATTCTGTAGGGGAATACGCTTAACTCTTTTAAAGTTAATTACCCATACCTTTCAAAAGGGTGAGCTGGCAGTGATTTTTTTAAAAACATACAAGCCAAAATTATGATATTTCTAAAGAATATTAAAATAAATTAATTTTATTCACTCTCATTCCTTTTAACCAAAATATCCACTCACTTTATTAGAAACACATATACACCAACTTAATCATAGTCCAGAATCACCATAAGAATGGACAAAAAGTGTGATCTCAGGGATTTTATATGTGGCATGACTGACAATGACAATGTGACAATGAAGGTGATAAAGGAAACCATCCTTAGGCTTGCGCCTATTCTTTGGATAGAAATGCTTGTTGATGAGATGGATTAATGAAGAATAAGTAGACTGGTTCAAGTTGACTCCAGGCTACAGTAACTCAGATAACCACCCATTACAATCGTGCTGAGCAGAAAAGCACATCGGAATACATTGAACCATGATGGGCTATAACAGCAGTAGACTATGTCGGGATCAATTTCTGTCAGGAAAACTGTCAAGAACAAAACGTTGAGGCAGCAGTGGGAACAGGCTCACCAGAACTGTACATTGGAAGACAAGAAAATCATAACCTGTTTTGATGAATCTTCTCAGCACACTAAAATTGGGAAAATTCTTTAATGTTTGATGTAGAACACTACAACAGAGGTGTTTATTCAGGAAAGGCTTCAAATGGAAGCTAGAACCATTAACCATGCAAATATGATTTTTTCCCCCTATGACCATAATAAATCAACTCACCAATGAGTCACTACAGTGGTACAAATAAAGCATTTCTAATTATTTTTTTCATTTTGCCTCCATCTACAGCAAAACCTACAACCAAATCCAGATGGAATCGTTAATTTAATTTGTGTTTTAATTAAGATGCAGCTTAGCTATTTTTTTGTCACCTACACGCAGATGTCTTAACACATCAGTTGTACTAATTAGGAAATATGTTCTATGATAACATTGTGTGATTCACACTAGGTGTGTGAAGTGCCTAAAAGACTCATCTCTCAACAGAGGGGCAAATCTTCAACATGACCCATGATTTATTAACAGTGCTGTCTTGGTTTGTTTACCCATAGCAGTTTTAGACTGATTTACACCTCAAATATCACTATATCTTATGGTGTTTCAGGTGTAAGTGACACAAGGTACATAAATACACCATATGGCCAAAATAATTGGGACACATGACTACCGAACTTATATGTGGGATTTCTTCAATCTGTCGCCACACAGCTGGAAGCACACATTTATTCAAAATATCTTAGTATGTTCTAGCATTAGGATTTTCCTCCACTGAAACTAAAGGGCCCGAACATGACAATGCCATTGTGCATAAAGTTGTTGTTGTTGGTTTTCGGCTATAAATGCCGAAATTTATCAGAGAAACAATCTGATAAATTAAAATCCTGACTACTTGCCAGGTTTCTTTGTCCATCATCAGTGCTTGACTTTACTAATACTCTTATTACTAAATGAGCAAATCTCCACAGCCATGCTCCAAATTCTAATAGAAAACCTGGAAATCCATAACAGTGGAGGTTATTATAAAGGAAAAGGGGACTAAATCTGGAATGGGATGTTCAATAAGCATATATTGGATGTGATTGCTAACATTAGCCCTTGATCAATGCTAGAACATCCAGCTGTGTGGCGACAGATTGAAGAAATCCCACATATAAGTTTGGTAGTCATGTGTCCCAATTATTTTGGCTATATGGTGTATTTATGTACCTTGTGTACATTCCCAACTAGCATGCAGTGTTCTAGACATCTAATTCACAGGATCAGGTGTAGTAGATTAGAATTTGAACTAAACTCTGTAGTGCATGAGACAAATTTGATTCTAGTGTTTTAATGAGGCTAAGAAGAATCTCGTCTAACACTTTGCCCTTCTTTGACATGCAATGCAAGTGTTAAGTAAGATGATAAATAATATTTTATGTACGAAATCTTCAAATTTATCAGAAATAATGAAGAAACTTTCTCAGCGAGAACAAAATCTTTTGAAATTATATTTTATGTATTGGTTAAAACTGTGGCATCACACTTCCAGGGTCAAGGGTTTGATTGCCGCCTCGAGTCTATGCGCGTGGAGTTAGCATGTTCTCCCCGAACTTGGCGGGTTTACGCCGGGTACTTCGGTTTCTTCCTTTCTTAAAGTATGTGTAAAGGAATAATAAAAAAAGAGTATTGTGTTGGACAATGAAGTGCAGCAAAATATGTGGTAAAACTGGACTGTACCCAGTATTCACCAGTAATACCAGTACAGTTAATAAATCATAATGTCATGAAGCATAAAGTTTATAATCAGGTTGATTTGAGTGAAGACATTATGAGCTAATTTTGGGTCAGTTTTTAAAAATATTTCCACTATTTTGCAACTTTTGCAAACTCTGCATGCTGCATGGTTTAATTACCTTAATCTTTCCTAAATATTCTGTCAGAATCATCAGGCCATAACATTTCTTGTACTTCCGTGGTGTAAAGCAATGGTTCTCATCGCTGGAGGACACCCTGTCCTACACATGCTAGTTTTTTCTCTGTTTAATCACACCCAGTTTAAATTAAAAAAGCTGCTAAGTAGCTTATCAGGTGTGCTGAGAAAACACTAAAATGTTCAGGCCAAAGGGTCCCCAGGACCAGGGTTGAGAATCACTGGCTTAAAGGATAAAATTACTATGTACTATAATAATAATAATAATAATAATAATAATAATAATAATAGGTGGCACTGTCACCTTGCTCCTTTAGTGTCGGGTTTCGATTCTTGGTCAAGTTAAATTTCCACCTTTATGTCCATGGAGTTTGCATGTTCAATATCTTTTTAAATAACATAACTTAAAATATATTTAACAACAATAATTGGAACTCCATACATTACAAAAGAAAAGCTTATGAGGAGGGCCTCTGCACAAGTGATAGGAGTTGCACTGGAGAAGATGAGTGTATATGGATTAGTAAAATTAATTTTGTAAAATATAAAAGATGACCTGAAGTAGCTGGATTGAACTGTTAAGTGAACATAAGGTTATTACACTTTACATCACGATGTGGAGATCCCATAAACTACAAGAGTAAAGACAAAGAGCCATCTGATTTGAGTAAATTGGATTTTAGGGCTAAGAATTATTATTTTTTTCCTTAGGAAAAAAAAATTCTTACTCAATATTACTCAGAATCAGGTACTTGATTATAGTTTTTTTTTTTTTTTTTACCTCATTGCAGATACATTGCATGTCTCATTATTATAATTTTGGAAATAAGTAAATAAATATCAGTTATAAATATCAATAAATAACTTTTCCACGTGCTGCAGCGCCTTGAGGTAAAGAATTAAGATCAAAGTTTCCCAGTGTTTTGCTTCCCTCTTGTGGCAGTAGCTTGTATGTAATCCCACATAATCATAAAGAGTGATCATTCTGAGAAACCCTTTCATTTTTTTTCTTTAACCCTTTAGTCATTTTAATACCCTGCTGATAAGTGAGAAAGAGCAAAATTACAAGACACTTGATGTGATGACTTTGTGAATATAATTAAGCAATGAGAGCAATGGAACCATGTCTTAGGGTGTGAGCAATGGAACCGTGTCCGAGAGTGAACACAGAGATTTTTCCCTGTTATTAAAAAGCATTTATTTAAATTAAAACAGAACAAGCAGGATGAGTTTGGAATTTTAAAACAGAGCTAAGTGAGTAAATTTTAGACATATACTCCACATTATACTATTAATCTTAGACAGTGAAATCCAAATCCATCTTATGAGTAAAATTTAATTGGTCCATTATGTAATTTCCTATAAGGGTAATTAGAAAATATCAATCAACTTTATTTCAGCAATGTGAGGAGTCTTAATAGTCACTTTGGGAAGTAAAGATCATATTGGCCAAGCTGCAAATTTGCAATTTGCAGTTACTTTTTTTACTGTAAGTGTTCAATATCATATAATTTATATAAAATGATGTATGTAGGTACAGTCTACAGACATCTTTTATTGTAAAATAAATTCCAGGCACCTCTTGGAGCAATAGAGCTTTTTATTCCTGAACTTTCTTTCGATAGAAGTTGATATGATTTATGAGCCACTTTTTTGAGGATTGAAGTATACCCACCCAAAGACTGGCAAATAACTATTCATCGATAAGCCATAAGATTAACATTAGTTATTGACTATACACCAGTAAACTGGTGACAGGATCATGGGAACCCAAGGCTCACCCATTCCTGCAGGTACCAAAAGCCAGCCTGTCCTGTCTGATCCCACAGAACAGCCAATGCAGCACAAATCGCAGAAAAAAGTCAATACTGGCTCCAATAGAAAGAGACTAGTACACCCAGTGCATGACAGGCTGCCACGCACACCTGCAAAAAACCCAGGGCCACTGACCCAGTCGCCATATTTCACAGATCCCAATCCAAATAAGCACGCTGGAATGCAATGGACAAACACCTCCGACCTACGGAGCCCCACCCCACATCCCACAGCACCCACAGAGGAATTGATGAATTAAGGGGTCAGAGCTGCCCACAAGGGGAACCTACACAATACTGGGCAAAATGTTTTGTGTTGTAATGTTATGGCTGATCGGTGTATGTACTGAATGATAAATATAATCTCTTTGCTAGAGGTAGGTTGTGATTCTCAACAGTGTGACACTATTATAACAAAACAATCTGATGCAATTGAAGCATGAATTTACTCTAACATCTTTTAGCCTGAAATGCTTATTTTTTCCTCAGCATGAAATGCTCCTTTTTGGAAAATGCACCTCTTTCTAATTCAAAAGACTATTTTTAGTTCAGCATTTATTCTTCACCCCCCAACTAGGGTTGAATCCAGTTTTACTCACAAGGTGGTGCTGTTGATTAAGAGTGCAGAGTCTGGAAATTTGGAGTATCTACCCTACAAGGTTTTTTGCCTTCTTTTTAAATAGTTCCTCAATTATAATTTTAATTATTTAGTATTAAAGCTTAGGGCTTAGGCAGTTGATATGGATTAAATGGTCAAACAGCATTATAAAACAGTTTTGCCAGGTCTGGGATGTGCCACTGAGAACCCAGAACTGCTGAATCAGAGATTTCTTTGGGAGAGACTTTGTAAGACAGTTAAAGACCTCGGGGATATAAATGAGAGATGTGGAATGAGTATAAGATCTATTAAATAATGCATGTGTTACTGAAACATGGCCTTTCCTCTTCTCTGGGATTTAATTGGTCGCCTGAGGCTTAGGAGTCCAGTATCAGCCTGAAACTTGTCTCATCTCACATTCACAAGCCTTTCTTGCTGTACACATCTCAGCACTCCACTCCTAGTTCTTCTGTTTTCACTCTACGCTCCCTCAGCTCTAGTCTCTATCCTCCATGCACCAGGCTGTAATTGAGTTCTCTTTGTTCCCCTTCCTCAAATTAGTTTTGTGTGTCCTCTCTTTCCTGACAGTTGATGAGAACAAAGAGACGGTGAGTGAAAGATCAGGTAAGAGGCAACGGTCGAATACTCATGAGGCCACTGTGAGTGCCACTTGGCCTTTAAACAACAGATGGATGTGCACAGTGTGTTTATTACACATCTCCACTAACAGCCGTCAAGTGTAGACTGAAGGCTTTGTTTCTCATTCTCATGGATATTAATGAGAGTGAGAGGAGTGAAAAAAAAGAAAATAAAAATGAGAAAGGAAAAATTATAAATAGCTAATGAATTTTGCTGCATAAGATCATTTTCATTACATTTCTGTTCAGTATTGGGCTAGTAAATAATGATCATCAAGGACATGAAATATGAAAATATATGAAATATGCCAACTTCGAGGAGGAGGGTGTCAGACTCCTTAATGCTACTTGTGGATAATAGCATTGCATTTTATTTCTGATGAGTAATTAAATTTTTTAGGCACAAATACAGTATAAACAGACCGCAGCACAGTAAGAAAGCTGCATCATGTGTTATGCAATGGTTTTTTACCCATGCCTAAACCATTGCATATGCACGCATACATTGCCCATATATGCACATACAGTACACATACATGTAAACATATGCAAAAATACACTTTCAATTTCACCCTTCGTTACCCTAAAATCCAATGCAAATAGGATTTAAAACCTGATTCAACTGATCTACCTTCCTGAGTTGATGTGGGCTTATTAAAGCAAGATTAAACATTAAACATGCAGGATTTTTTTAACTACTGGGCTAAATAAGTTGCTCAGGTCATTTGAACAAATACACACTCATTTCTTATTGCACTCAATAATTTTGAGTACTACCTGTTTAACATTATTTACTTGGTATTATTGATTTGAAGATTCTTTTAGTGTGTCTTCTGGTAACTTTCTTATTAATTGCTTGTTAGTATTGTCCGTTTTGGCCCTTGAGCAAGGCCCATAACCCTTAGTTAAAAGTTTCTTTGGCTAAAATCAAATGTGGATTAAGAGCGGGGCTTACCATGATTGTGCGTGAGTGTTTATCCAAGAAACAGTGTCTCCCTTCTGCTTGAGCATCAGAATCACCATAAATCTGCATCTTTCAGCTATGTATCTCAATTACTCTTTTACCTTCAGTAACTGTCCCTCTAACATGTGTGACTCATCTGTGAAAACAGATTTTTTTTTTTTTTGTGGAAAACAGTGGATCACCAAAATAGTGTAAAAATAGCTGGGTTTTTATAGTCCTGGTAATGCACAACATGTTTCAATGTCTGTTTTCACGACACATTGGCAGGCCTATCAGGATCCTCATTTGCAACATCTGTCAGATGCTCTTATCCAGAAATCTTATTTATATATTTAAGCCATTGAGGGCCCTGCTTAAGGTTTAAAAGGTGGCAGCTTGGCAGTGCTCTGCTTTGACCTCATGATCTTCTGGTAAGTAAACTTGTGTCTTCTACCACTTACCCACTTCACCTCCCCATATTGTTGGGTCAGTCCCAAACAGTATTGGTTGCAGCTCTTTACTTTTTTTCAATTCAATTCAATTTTATTTATAAAGTGCTTTTAACTGGTCATTGTCACAAAGCAGCTTTACAGAATCGAAAAAAAATTAGGGAAATGAATGAGAAAATATGCTTACATTTAGCAGACACCCTTATCCAGAGCTACTTACATGTGTATTTCATTATACATGTGAGCAGTTGAGGGTTAAGAGCCTTGCTCAAGGGCCCAACAGGGATGACTTGGCAGTAATGGGATTTGAACCTGGGACCTTCCAAACCATAGTCCAATGCCTTAACCACTAAGCTATCCGTGACCCAGGGTTAAATAAAAAAGATCAAAAAGATTGTCCCTGATGAGCAAGCCGAGGGCAACTGTGACAAGGAAAAACTCCCTGAGATTGTAATAGGAAGAAACCGTGAGAGGAACAAGATTCAACAGGGAGCCCATCTTCATTTAAGTGATAACGAATAGCAGAAATAGTTTTGCAGTCATACGGTATGTTAGGTGGCTGGAAGTTCAATATAACAGGAGATCTCTTCATTTTCAGGCACTGATTGAGATCAGATTAATCAGGAACGCTGGCTTTCCTGTGCTCCATCTATGCTTTCTCACAGGCACCATGAATAACTGGCACATTACAACCATCCTCCTCCTCCTCCTCATTCACTCTCCTCCTCCCTGAGCACATTAATCTGTAATTTCTTCCCCCTATCCCTATGCCTACAATTCAAACTTTCCTTTTGCCTATTATCTTAACATTTTTTTCCTTGTTTTCATGCAGTAGAAGTCCTGCAGCTTCGTGTGTGCAGGATCCCATCATTTGCAATTCCATGGATCAGAAACTTCTGACAAACATAATTCTTCTCATTCCTCTCCCAAAATAAAACATTTGAAACTATGGGTTTTACCTGAACAAATACATCCTTTCACCCTTATTAAATAAAACATGCAATGAATGTTACATTTAAGTAAAAATACATTTACAATGTCAAAAAAAATTCAAATGGTGTGTCTTTATTAGAAATTATTAGTGGACAAATTAGTAAAAAACAACAGCCAACATGTCTCCCAAAGCATCAAACACCCATCTGTCAAGGAGTGTGTAACAGCTGTTGGAGTTAATGGTTATTACAATTTTTATAGCATTTTGTACTTTAGTAGACAAATGAAATAAAAATTAAATGTGACATGTACATTTAATTGAAGAAACATTGATCTTGTTTACATCTTTTTACAGATCTAGTGACAAATTCGTTTAGCATTTAAATTATTTTTAGCCGTTTATTTGGTTACCCAGGTAATAATGTGCTTAATAAATGTGTGTAATAAACTGCTTTATTATTTATATTTTATTTAATTTAGACTCTATAAATATGCAATAATTGTTGAGGTGTGCTTTGGCATTTGGAAACCCGCTCATGGGCCGTCATTCCATGCATGTTTGCCAGATGAATGCAATAAAGGTGAAACAGAACTGGGCATAATAATTTGGTTTGAAGAATTGACATTAGATGTTGTAAACAGATGTAAATATTTTTCTAACTTTGACAGGGTGCTAGTTTAGAGAATTGATTTAAAATCATTCAAACAATTCAAGCTTCCACTGTGTTAAGCAAAAAAATTTATTGAATTCAATGGAAGTAAAGTTATATTTTGAATATATTTAAATATAGAGATGGTCTTTGCACAATAATAATAATAATAATAATTATAATAATAATACTTATGATGATGATTATTATTATTATTATTATTATTATGAGATCCCTTTGTTTCTGTTATACAATTTAAAGAGAAATACAGTTTAGGTTCTATGGAGTGACGTAACTCCTGTAATGCGTTCGTTGACATGGCTGTGACATGGTTTTGAGTGAACTATATGTTTAACTGATTCCACAGTCCATAAGGGTTGTCCTGTAATATCAGGTCCTAAAAGCCTAGATTTACTGTAAATAAAAAAAAAAAACACAATAAATACAGCAGACCTTATGGTCAGACCTAAAATTACTGCAGCATACAGTATGAATAAATGCAATTTCCCATAAAGGACTCAATTAAATTAAACACAGCCATATTGATTTACTGGACAGAGATGTTTCATGTCCACTATATAAAAGGTTAGTTAAGTTAACACAACAATTTTCTATTTTAAAAATAGATTTTAGCATTTAGATGTTTGGTTATTTAACAATACTCCAATTATTATTATTATTATTATTATTATTATTATTATTATTATTATTACACTGTATATGGATGGTGGTTGTCTGTACAATGTTGCTTCATTTCTGTAATGAACTTTGGTATAACTACATTTACACATTACCTTGTGTAACATCATGAGGAGCAATATCAGAAAGTTCAGTTGGTTTGAAGTCATCCCTGCTAAAGAAACAAAAGGCCATTTTAATATTAGAGCTGCACCCAGCACCACACTCTGTAGGCTTTATGAGGGAAGGACCATGAATTTTTTATCTCAGCTTGAAATATGGAGTCATGTTTTATTGAAAGCTTTAAGTTTAGCCCCAGACCATTGTTCATACCCAGAGAAGAGAGATGGAGCTTACATCTGCTCATCATGCATGAAACTCTGGGCGAGCAGGGCTCAGAGACATCAAAATGTCAAAGGAATGTCTGAAAAATACTTGAAAAACAAGGTCAATATTTGTCTTTTTCCTTTTAAACCCCATTATGGCATAAATATATGAAATACCTTATTTTGGGAAATATCATCAGTGTCAGTGGTGTGGTGTTGGCAGTGGTCAATCCCAGTGGATCAGCATTAACAGTGACTCTTTTCAGTGATGGTCAAATTGTACAAAGACACAGGGTATATTATGGAATTACATATATTAAGGAATAACATATTATTAAGGAATTACATATGAACAATGTGACCACACAAACAGTATCAGATTTTTGTCTTTAACACTGCTGTTCTGTTATTATTTCTGTACAAAGAACCACATCATAAATCTTATATTCCTGCATATATATATATATACAGTGGTCAAAACAACTCTGTTCAGTGGTGCCATATGCCTAATCGCCAGCCTTTCTGGTCTTTAAACGGTGTGTATTTGATTGGGGAATTGGCCAGATCTGCAAGCTCAAGGGCTATTATGAATCTACTCAGTGTCCAAAGAAGAGCTGCATGGCTATACGTCTATTATACACCCATCACCAACATCCGCAGGTTCTATTACAAGCGGAAAGAAATAGCTGTTGTTCTGCATCATAATTATGTAAAAGCTTTTCCCATTTGTCTACATATGAGGAGCTCCAACACACTGATTTGTGGGTTTGATGTAATGATTAGAATTTATAATGGGATTCTGTAGGGTGAGGCTAGTAAACAATCCTTCACTACTATGTACCAGATGATAAGAAGCTGCTCGATAGTGCTTTATCATACAGTGTGCACTTCTATGCCACTCCGCATCAATGGATTGATCACTAATGTGTAGCACAGGCTCCCAGCTTTCTTTACACTTCAGGACCTTGTTGTGATTTATAGGTTGCACCAAACTCCCCTTCAAAAAATTTTGTATAATGCATCGCACTTCTTTATTTCATTCTCACTCTCTTCTTTCTCTCTCTCTCCTTCTTCCTCTTGTCAGAATGGCCCATGGGTGAAGTACAGGGTGATTAGTGATTGCTTTAGAAGTACAGCTCTGACAGGCATACTTATGAGGCCAGTGGTCTTGGAGTTGAACAGAAGAATCTCTCCAGACCCAAATAAAGTGCAAATCAAATAGACTGAATATAACACCGACATTATTCTCTTTTTACAGCTATAATTCAATGTGACAGATCGATTTGTAGTGTGGAAATAATTTTTAAAAGCTATAAAAAACTATAAATTGCCTTCATTACATACTTGGGAATTTTATGGTCAGATACATACAATATGTGAACTGTAGACCTCCTAGGCAAAACAGTCACTGTTTTTGAAGGGCCTGCATGAAACAAAGAAAACAACTAGTAAGATTGAAATTACTGGAATTGGGCTAAAACTGTTCAACACAGTGTAAGTTGGGTCAGAATACAGGGACAGCCATGACACAACGCCCCTGGAGCAGGCAGGGTTAAAGGCCTTGCTCAAGATCCCCACAATGGCAACTTGGTGGAGTTGGGGCTCAAACCGCAGACCTTCCAATCATTAACTCAGTGCCTTAGCTCTCTGAACTACCACTGCACCTATATTTAAACATTTGATGAAGTTGCATGTTTAAAAAAATTGACAGTATAAATCACAGCTATACTGAAAGTAAGACCATTACCGCATGCAACAATAAACCAAAGGACTGGGACTAAACAGCTGTGTTCCCATAAGAAAGCCACTTGTTAGTGAGAATAATAATAATAATAATTTTTAAAAAAACACTTAAATTTGCTAGGGAGCATAAGGATTGAAGTTTGGACCAATGGAGAAAAGCTAATATGGTCTGTTAGTAAGGTGCAGACCATATTAATGGGTGCAGCTGGGCAATAAGGGATACATGAAGAAATGCACCCATCATGCATAGTGGCCCTTGAGGCTCTTCGTTGTTTTTGAACGAATCTTTAACATGACTCAGATGAACGAGTCGTCTCGGAGAGTGATTTGTTCATTTTCTATTGGGCGCGCAAACTCCGTATGTTATATACAGGAAACAGAAATGCGTCGTTACCTTTGAGTCTTTTCGGTCCTGAGTCGTTCGTTCTTTTGTCACGTGACTCCCATAGACGTTATGCAGTGCAATAGATTCAAAAGAACGAACGACTCCGACTGGAAGATATGATGGTAAGTTACTCATTCTGTGTGTTTATTATAATATGTCCTTAGCTGCATTTAATATTTTCATTACTGGAACTAGAGCCAAAATTTGTGATGTAGACGTATGATGATGTAGAGGGGGTCTTTTATTTATTGAAAATGCAACATTTTATTTTATTTCTGATCAAAAGAACGAAATGAACTGAATGACTCAAAAAAAGATTCGTTCATTTTGATGAACGAGATTCACAGAACCGAGTCACTAAAGTGATTCAAACTTACCATCACTAGTGTATTCATTCACAGGCTGCAGCGCACGCGCGCTCACACACACACACACACACACTCCTCCCCTGAGCACTCGGTAAACATCCAATCATCGTCCGTATGCAAACTTAGTCGATCTGCTTTAACTTAGTTTTTTATTATTATTATTCATAAGACAACCTTTCAGTTTTGTAAATATTCTAGTTATAGTGTGTTAAGTCTTACTTTAGGTTTAACATTTTTTGAGAATTAGACCATCCAGCTAAGATAAATGTTATGTCTTGATTGATAAAATCTGGATTAAGGATATTTTATTTTATTTAGTTTTATTTATTTCGTTTTTTTCGACAAAAAGATAGACTATTCTTTATTGAGCCATAGTGCAAATGAAACATCTCAAACATCAGTATATATAAAAGTAGATATATAAAAGTAGATCACATCTAAACTAGTGTTAGGTACCACAGAACAGCTCAATGCCTATTGCTCCTATATGAAGGAGCCAAAAAGACCCTTCTCTCCATCGCTGTCTGATATACAGCGCAGGTGTTTAGGTTCTGTCACCTGACAAAA
>JAOVVA010000054.1:9034433-9048748 GCA_028565275.1 Leiocassis micropogon | reverse complement strand
ATAGTGCAGATAGTTTATGTTCACATACAGCTACATGACGCACTGCATGAAAGAAAATATTTGAAAAAGCATAATAGTGGCACTTTAAAGTCACTGGGATCAGATTTTATTCATTCTAATGCTTGATGTGAACATAACTCAAGCTCTTAATATGTATCTGCAGGTTTGTTTGTTTTTTTTTGCATTGTGCTGCTGCCACATGATTGTCTGATTGGATCACAGATGTCAAATCCTCTCCAGAAATGCCATACCTGGTTCCACCATTTTAATTAGTTCTTAATTTTCAATTGACTACCAGATGTGGCTTCTGCTTGGTTAGTATGAAAACCTGCACCCACACTGGCCCTTTCTGAAGAGGATATGGCACATCTGGATTTGATGATTAGATGCGTGAATGGGCAGGTTGCTCCTAATAAAGTGGAATGATTTTTTTTTCCTTAAAGGAGACATTAATTATATATTTTTGTAAGGACTCTCTAGCGTTGGCTTTTAAACGGTCAAATATAAAGCTGTTCCTTTATTTTGTTTTTATTTATACACACATTTGGATTGTGGAAACTGGGGTACCCGAAGGAAACCTACCAAGCATGGGGAGAACATGCAAATGCCATGCACGCAAACCCAAGGCAGGAATCGAACCCGGAACTGAGAGGTGCAAGGCGACAGTGCTAACAATTGTGCAATGTATATAGACAGAGAGAGAGAGAGAGAGAGAGTTTTGCCCTGAATTCAGGAACCATTTTAGAATGGTTGAATCATTTTTATCAACATGATTTTTACTCTTCAACCTGCCATGTCTCTTTTTCCAATCAGAACAAGAACAAGTGAGCTAGGAATAAAAAGCTTGGGAACAAAGTGGTTCAGAACGAGTACCAAACAGATTATTAGAAAAACATGAATCAAAAAAAGTGTGTCATTCCACTGCACTCAAGATACCTGGCTCAACGTTTTGTTGTAAGCTTCATGGGCGTGCGTGCAAAATTCAGGGCAATATGGCCGTTCAGTCCAGAATTTTAAGAAAACTGTCAGTCTGATTCCTTAGAAAAGCAACAGCACATCTGACAGTGGGGGAGGAATGATTGTGCCGATTTTCAGCACAATTACTCCATCTGTGTGAAATGCATTTTTCCAAATTTTTTTCAGTTTGAAAAATACAATAATAATAGTACAGGTGCCCTGAGTGCACCACCACTAATGCATGAATAAACTGCATGGCATATCATTCATCTTTAATAAAACCAAATGGTTCATGGTGGCAAATCATTAGAGTATACAAGGTATTTAACCTCCTTGGGACATGGTTTTAATGAAAATATATATTTACACTTTGTTGATTATTTTCCTATAACAGCCTTCAAACAAGGGTATTATTTCATTATACAGAGCACTTTGTATTCTCTCCATGTGGATATCTAAAGGAGAAAAAGGAACAGTTTGTGATTATTAAAG
This sequence comes from Leiocassis micropogon, assembly GCA_028565275.1. Classification (NCBI taxonomy): domain Eukaryota; kingdom Metazoa; phylum Chordata; class Actinopteri; order Siluriformes; family Bagridae; genus Leiocassis; species Leiocassis micropogon. The sequence continues at coordinate 9,047,299 of JAOVVA010000054.1, read as the reverse complement.
TATTATCTCAATGGAATTCTGCATGGTCTCTGGTGAATTTTTTTTCAACAGGGGGAGGCAACTAGTGAGAGAAAATTTCACAGAGCCTCAAACCTGTCTTTTTGGTTGAATAACCTCTAAATGACAAGAAGTTGCTATCGATTGATAAGCGTTTACAGAATCTTTGAATTTCTGCAAAAAGTCAACCTTACAAACTGTATTTCATGAAATCTCTTCCTAGTATAAAACATTTTAAATGACTTCATATTTTTAGGTTTGTGCATGTGGACTTTTCTTCATTTCTGACCAAGCTGTTTCCATCTTTTAAATCCACATATCGACGTGGCCATTTATTATCTGTCCTGCAGTCATATTGATTTAGATGTTTAATTTAGATGATTCATATCCTACAGTCGGTTTGGATGCTTCTCCCTGAATGCAATCCACTTTTTACCCAAACATGCCAATGGTGTGCCAAAAGTTCTCATCTGACCAGGACATGATTCATCGTATAGTTAAAATGATGACTGATAGTGTTCAGAAGCTGTATTCTCTGACTTGTTCCCAGGAAAAGCTTCTTTCCTTTATTTGTTTCTGCTTCCTTCAATGTCCCAATGTGTATCCCCCCTTTCTGGCAAAAGTTCAGCCAATTCAAACTTTCTGGAATATTATGCTCTTGACCATGCTTTATTAACTGCTTGTGTTCTGCAGAAAGTATATCGTAGCAAGTGAAAATATTTAGTCAAATTTATCAAGTATTTCCTATGATTAAAAAAAAGTAAAAAAAAAAAAACAATGATTAAATAAGAAAATGTAAAACTTAAAATATGTAAAACAATACTTAAAATGGATTTAATAATAAATACATTAGAAATGATAAATTTGACCATATTTACGATATTTTCACTTGTTAACGTCATTTTCTGCAGCACGTACGTGATTAATAAAGCATAATTAGATTTTTACTGAGCCCCAGAATGGTCACAACTTATTTATTTATTGGTTTGTTTAATTTCTTTGCTTGTTTTACTAAATCAAAAATGGACACATAATATTTGTTTTAAATTTATTTACTTGTTTTACTAAATTATGTAATATAGTAAAATATACAATATATTTTAATATATTTGTACGTTGTTTGCAGGTGTGAACAGTTTAGTTAAATGAGAGATTGATTTGAAAAAAAAAATAATCTGATGTTACCACTCCGGGGCTCTGTAGTTTTTTGCACAGCGTGTGTAATTGTTATTTTGTACATGCACTAGAGAGTACCCGCAGCTTCACACATGGGCAGTCAACTCGCTGTAGCTCCTCACGCTTCTACAATGTTTCTGCAGCCTTTACTTCTGCCTGTCATATGCGCCATCGTTGTAGACGCATCGTAATCTCAACCGGGGTTCCAGTAGCCCTGAGGTCAGCCTGACGTAGAGTACACATTTTCGCTACCGTTTCTCACAGAAAGACATAAAAGCAGATGATGATGATGCCAACCATTAAAGTCTGTAAAGAATGCATCTGTGACACGGCTGTGACAGAACTACCTGCGCAAACACACTATCTGTGCCCACCATGGATTCACAGGGATTCAAATCTTGACTCCAGTCTCTTTGCGTGAATGGGTGAAATTGTAGCCTAACAGCTCCAGGGTCCTTGGTTTGCTCACAAGCTTGAGCTACTGTCTGTTAGTTTCACATATTCCCACCATGTCCATGTGGGTTTCTTCCCACCTCGAAGAGACATGATAGAAAATGGACTGGTGACTCTAAATTGACCCTAGGTGTGAAAGTGAGTGTGCCTGGTGCCCTCCTATGTATCCCAGGTGTATTTCCACTTAGCACCCAGTATCCCTGCGAAAGGTTCTGGATGCTCCATGAACCAACCAGAATAGAGTGAATAGTAAATCACATTTAAGGCAACGTGTATACAAAACAGATGAAGATAAATGAGGTACATTGTTATGAAGCGAGCATGGAAGAAGCCTGATAGAAGACATGTTAATCACAATCAAAACTCATTGTGTGTGATTATACTTTGTACCGTGTACATCATCAGATGAAGAGATGCTGCTTATCCAGTATCTACCTGTTTCACTATCCATGCTCTTTAAGTCTCCCTTACTACATTTGTAAAAGCCCAGGAACAACGTGTGAGAGAGCGGGGGAAAGTAAATGACAAATTGTTCTGGGAAAAAAAACACACGCAAGCACATATTCCCCAGAGCAGTGTGAGAACAAGCTTGTCCGAGCCAAGAGAGCAGCAGGGCTGCAGATGGAGAAGAGCGATGGCTCTCCTTCCACCAGTCAGTTCCACAGGCTGGGGGGTCTCACACCAATCCGACTCTCCCAGCTCCCTGCACCCCCGCAATGTCTGCTCTTTCCATGCTCTTTCCTCACCTGCTGGTTCATTCTTGTGTATGTGTAGTTTTAATGAGAAATCACAGGTCAGTAAGATGTGCAAACTATAAATTGGGTGAAAGAGGGGCATCTGTTTTGTTTTTTGCACATATTTATATCCACAATAGATAATGGATATCCATAATGGATGGGTTGGAGAGAAAGACAGGGATAAAGCGATAGTGTCCGAGTCTCCTGTGCAAACTGAACCGCTTTTCCTCTCACACCTGACCTATTACGCTTGTTACCCGCTACGGCTGCTGGCAAATTGATTTAGGCGGAAGATCAATATCATTGGCAAAGTCGTTCGCAGGATTAGAATTAATACATTTCAGGGAAACTGGGACACACCTGGAAAGAGTCCTTACGTTTCCATGGTTACCAGATTTCCCTTACATTTCAGTCTCACATTGAGGAAGATTACCATTGATCGGCAAGGAATAAAAAGTCGTCGTCTCCACCCCATTACTGAAACCTCCAAAGTGTTTATTGATTCACATTTAACCATCCACATACTATCTGTTCTAGAAGCAGTCAGATTAAATCACTATACCAGTTCAGTCTTTGTCATGCTTTCTTTGTCTGTATCTACACATTACTTGTTGTTTGGAGTGGAGCTTTTAAACCTAGTGTGATGGATCATTTCAGCTACTGATGACTCTGTCTAGGGCCGGGAATAAATGGTCTTTCATTAGCACAGCCGTCAAGCCATAGCGAATGAATTATCGTCTCTCATTGTCATAGAATGCCTTGCACTGCTTTGTATTGTGACAGCCTATCAAACTTCAGACAACAGTCATGCAAACTGTCAGTTTCACCGTGTATTATTACCGTCGACTGCAAAGGCATTTATGAAAATAAGATCTAGAGGAACAATGCACCTCTGTTGTCATCGGTAGCATATACAAAGTTCTTGATCGTTTTGGTTGAAAAAAAAAAAAAAGAGAGAAGCACAGGAAAAAGTCTTTTGTTTGTCACAGAATCCTTTTACAACTCTGAATTTAGTTCCAACTCTCGTTGCCATGTGAACGAGTAACAGAGTGACATATTTAGAGGCTCAGGGAAAAGAAAACAGATCATTTTCAGTGATCATTATAAAGTTTATATGAATAAACAAAGAAATGTAGAAATATATTAATCTATAATGTATTTTTTTCTTATTCAAAATCATTTTAATTAACAAGGACATTCTAACTGAAAGGTATCTTACACTGTTATCTATACATACTGCACTATACACATACTGTCATATTTGTATGGAACTGAATCAGAGGTGAGACTGGTTGACTGGTTTTGTTCGGGTGTTTCAGCAATCTCATTCTCAAAACAGACCGACTGTCACTAAAACCTCAATAAAACCTTAGCATATTAATGTAATCCGGACTGTATGTGATCACTGTGTGTGAATTTCATTTAAATGCAGTGAAACCTTTACAACCTCCACTGTAGGACATCCTTTCACTTTAAAAAACATTTGTAAATGAATACTCAATATCTCCTATTATTCACCCACACAGACTTATTGCTGTTAGAGAAGCTCACCATTTGTCCCTTTGCATTAACCAGATCATTAATGAGTACTGTAAAGTATGTTTACCGTAAATAAGGTTAGAACAAGTTCTGAGTCTTCCCCATGATCTTCACACAGAACTGCCATTCGTCACATGATGATAAATATATCCACAAACACATTACTGTCTTTTTGAAAGTTCACCAATACCAGTCTGAGAACGTGCACATCTTTGCTTATTTTTAGGCTGTGCAGCTACGTAAAGAGCCGCCAAACAGTACAGAGCACCTCCGACAGCCATGGTGGTCCTGTACAGGAGGCGGTCTGGAACACTGCGCTTAAGGTGCACCGGGATCCCATCTGAAGACTGAAAGATTGCAAATAACCCAGTCATTAACGGAATATAAATCACTTCAGTAATATTTATTTATTTATTTTGTATGTGTATACCTGAAATATCCTGTGGAGGTCTGGAACCCTGGAACCCATATACTTGAGAGATGCTCCTGACACAGAAATTATTTTGGTTGGGGTAGCAAAGATCAATGCAGAGGCTTCAGATGGTATGCTTGTCCTTAAACCCTGGAATCAAATTACATTCAGTTCAGATAAGGTGTGTTATTGGTTTCCAAACCACTCAACAAAATGCTGGTTATAGATTTGGGCGAAACATCTTTGCCAAACAGATCAATAAGTCTGAGATTCATTTAGTTAATTATTTTATTATTTTGTAAATTCATAACTGATCATTACTCCATCATTCCTTTTCAATCAATGTAGACTGTTGCGACCTGTTAAAAAAGAACAACCTTCGGAGACTGTCAAATCAGCTGCAGACAAACACACAAAATATAGACATTGGGTGAAAGAGGGGCATCTGTTTATGCATGATGTGTTTACTGGAAATATCACTAGGCTGAAATTAGTAATACATGATTAAGCTTTTCATATAATTCACATACACATAACATAGTTCATACCAAAATTCCATAAATCACTAAAGCTAAGAATTATTAAAAATTCATTACATTTCAGGCACAGATACACATAACATAATTAATATTTTGCTATTACATGCAAAAACCTGGTTTCTCATTAAACCTTTCTCGCTCAGTTTGCTCCAGCAGAGATGGACCAGTCCCATAGAGACTGACAGTATGTGGGTCAATACTGGCCTAATTGCATCGAATTGACACATTTGTGGGGTGACTGACACAGCACAGATCTTCCTCGAGAACACGGACCACAATGTGTGTTGTGTCCTTGATGCCTTGCATAACTTTATGCAAAAACAGAAGTTTTCAAAAAGTCAGCTTGGTTACTCCGAATGTGTCGATTTAAAATAAGCACTACGTAAGGGGTGATACTCCGAGCTCTGACATTAAACAAACATTCAGAAGCGGTGTTTTAGGGACCGTCACAGATTTCTGTACGAATGAAGTGTGGTTCTTACCAGGCTATGTATCTTCTCATATATCATGACATGCCCGTGTTGTTAATTTATTATTAATAATCTAATTAATGCATAGTTGATAAGAATAAATTTGTAGAACATTTTTACTGTCCTTCTTTCAATACCTTCCAGGTCATGTAACCCTGTGACCCCAACCTAGCACCAAAATAATCTACAGTACTTGGTCACCCGCACAAGGTACACTTATTGATATCCTAAAATATATCTGCACTGATTTTTATGTAATTTCTTACTCTATTTATTCAATACCTTCTAGGTCATGTGACCCGGTGACGCAAAGTAGTATCGAAATCTACTTGGTCAACCCCACAAGGAACCCCTCTTGATATCCCAAAATAAGTCTGCTTTGATTTTTAGCTCTTTTTTTTTGTCAGTACCTTCCAGGTCATGTGACCCTATGACAACAAACTAGTACCAAAATATATTCTTACTTTAGGGACAGAGGTGGCTAAGTGTGTTAAGGCTCCGAGTTACTGATCGGAAGTCGGCGGTTCCCAAAATATGTCTGCTATAATTATTATTATTTTTTTTTTTTTGTAATTACATTAAATAAACTATTGATACCAGGACTGTATCACAAATGTAAACCATACAGATCAGTACATACTTACACTCTTAGGGGGGAAAAAAAACCTTATTGTTTATCACTGAGGTGGTACAGAAAGGCAATACTTTGTGCACCCTTATTATAAGGAAAGAAGTCTATGGTGGATCTTTAGGTTTTGAGGTAATCATTATGTATGCTGAACTGAGGTGAAAGATATGTTAAAAATATGTAAGAAAACTGCAGTTATACAGAGAGATCAGTATAATGATACCACTCTAGTGACAAGGAATGGGTAATCTTTTATTATTATTATTATTATTATACTCAACTTAACTCAGCTTACAAATCAATGAATCTGTAATACATCACACCGGCTGCACAACGCGACCGCAGTATGGCGCACGCGACCGACCGGCTTTTTCTCCTTCCGCCTCCCAAAGTCTGTCCAACAAATATGACGTCATATGCTCTTAAATTAAAAAAAAAAATTTGCTAGTTTTTTAATTTTCTATTATTATTATTTTTTATTCAATACAATTTTCATTACTACTTAACTTTGTATGCTCGACAAGAACCTGAGTGAAATGTTTATAAATGTCAATATTTACATGAATTTCAGAGTTTCTGTTTTTCAAGGTTACTTGAATATGTGATGTATAGGTGGCGTAGTGGTTCCAGAGTCCGGGTTCAATTCACACCTCGGGGTTGCATGCATGGAGTTTGCATGTTCTCCACATGCTTGGTGGGTTTCCTCTGGGTACCCCGGTTTCCTCCCACAGTCCAAAAACATGCAGGTTACACTAAATTGCGTTCCCAAATTGCCCATAGTATGTGTGTGCCCCGAGATGGATTGGCACCCCATCCAGGATCTACCCCGCCTCGTGCCCTAAGTCTCCTGGGATAGGCTCCAGACCCCCCGCGATATACAGGATAAAGCAGTATGAGTGGACTAAACAAGTTTGTGCAGACATTTTTATTTATTTTCGATGGGAGTGACATCTGAACACATGCTTCAGTTAGAAGAGATTAGGCATAAAGAAAATATGATCAGTAAACATGGCCAGTATCATAAATTTTCTTACCTTTAAATAGGGACCTAGAAAAAGTGCAGAATCTTCAGTATAAAACATTCATGATAATAAACACTTTATTTGCTGTAAAAATTTCAAGCTTCTAAAACTTATTCTAGATGTTTTACTGAATATTGGCAAGAGACTATAGTATAGTAGTAAATACATTCCATATGTGCGTTACATATAATACATACATTACATACATTACATTTATTCATGCATTAAATGTATTTATATATATTTATTCATTTTTTTTCCTTTTATGCACTACCAGTCAAGTTTAGACAGCATCTTCTGTCCAGATGGATTTTCCTGATTTTTATTTCTTTCCACATTGTAAAACAATGCTGAAGGTATCAAAAACATCTAATAATCCTCTTTGAACAGTTGATATTGAGATGTGTCTGCTACTTATGCTGTGTAAAGCCTTCATAATGGCTCTAATCTGAGATGCTGTTTCTATCTATCTATCTATCTATCTATCTATCTATCTACGAAATGTGCGTAGAAGAAAGGAAACATAATCACGCTTTTTTTTTTTTTTTGCAAATGCCTCTCTTTATTTTCTAAGTGTCCAAGTGTATTTCTGGAATAAAGCCTGCCAAAATGTATGCTAATTATAAAACATATGTACAAATGTTTTTTTAGTAGAGGGAAATTACATTTTTCACACAACAAACAAATGGTTTCTGGTTTATCTTTCAGGATCTATAAATAGCTGCATAAAGGATTTTATGACACTTTTGCAATAGTCATGGCTTCACAGTTACATAGCAGAATTGTTAAAAAGGTGAAACCTGGTGAGAATGATTACCCAATGAGCACAAATATGTACATGTACACAAATACAAATAAGTTTAAAAAGGCATGAAAAATGTTTTTGTTTTTTTTCCCAAAGGAGAAATTTGTATTCTATTCACTGTGGAGGTGGAAAATTAAACAATTGATGCAAAAGTTTGTATTTCCCATGGTTTCTCAGGCAAGGTCTGCCAACAATGCTAACAAAAGGATTGTAGCAGGCAAAAATATAACCATAAAACCTATAGATAAACTTGAAATTGGGAATTAAATTGATAAGCAATTAGTGTAGAAGCTTACTAAAAGTATTACAAAATTAGCATAAGTGCAGGTCCATGTTGCAGTTTGGTTCATGCCTACATTTTACCAATATGTATAATAAACTGTCATATTAATAAACAGGTTTAGACAGTTTATAATAATAAACTGCCTAAACCTGTACTTAAAGATATTTACTCTTAACTCTCAACTGACATGTTTGTAGATCTGAGCATTCACAGAGTATAAAAATAAGTCTTTACACTTTTTTGCTGATAAATGAAAATATCTTGTCTGTCCAAATATTTGTACAATATTCTGAATATATATTTATATTTTATTTAAAGAAGTTCATGGTGAATGGTGAAACACAGAACATCATAGATTGAACTTTATTACTGAACAACCTTTCTGTTGATTCTGATAGCAGGTTCTAAGTTTTATTAAAAAATAAAAAGAGAATATTCCACCATTTTGCATACAGCAAACCCATTTAAATTTCCCAACAGATTTTTTTTTAAAAACAAACAGTATAAAAGATGAAGCCTTTATTTGTCACATATACATTACAGTACAGTGATTCTTTTCTTCGAATATCCTAGGTAGAAAGCTGGGGTCAGAGGGGAGGGGAGGGTCAGCCATGGCACAGCACCTCTGCAGCAGACAGAGTCAAGGGCCTTGCTGAAGGGCCCAACATTTGCAAACTAGTGGAGCTGGGGCCTGAACCACCAACCTTTTAATCAGTAATCCACAGCCCCAACTCCCAGGACTGCCTCTGGCCCTGACAGAGGTTTAAGACAGCTGAAGAAGTAAAGGGTAGGCTTGCAAGGGTAGCACTTTTTTATTCATTAAATATCTTTTTTTTTTTTCTATCTTACTATTTGCCTTTTTGTATTTTTTATATGATAGACTCCTGTGAAAAGTCACACACTAAATATCTTATGCCATAATTTAATTGTCCTCATATTAATTTTGTCCTAAAGTCCCTCTGCTGAGCTGGAAACTTTTGCACTCAACTGTAAAAAACATACATCTTTCATATAAATTGACATAATAGGACCAACAAAATCTTAGCTTGAATCCCTGACCTCTTACAGCCAGGACAGTCCAGTGTCCATGAATGTATCCGGACAGATGGTGCTCACTGGGTAATATTAACTACATCATAAATGTGCAGGATCAACTTTTCTGTCCTTTCTTTCAGATTTTTTCCATTTACCAAGCAAAGCAAACATTTATAACGTTTTTTGACAAACCATTGGATGTGTCATTAATTAAGTGCCATTCCATCTAAGATTTTGCTCCAACATTACATTTGATACTATCAAGCAAAACTAATCTACAGGTACAAGAACTGTGTAATTGATTTTTGTATACCCCTAACTACAGAATAGACAGGAGCCAGGGCTAGAAAGACACTAGCTTTTGTGCTTGCTGTGTGTATAGTGAAGGAGGAGGAGAGTGACAGCTCTCTGACTGCTGAGTGTGTGGGTGAGGTGTTTGCTAATCAATTTGGTTAACACCTCTCGGTCCACACAGTCATCTTCTTTGATTGAGATATGGGCAGGTGGTGGCTTTATCCTTGTGTAGCTCAACATCTGATGTTTGTGTCTTGAAGTTAAGGATCTGATCTTCATAATGAGCCTGCAACACTGACTGTATTTTGTCTCAATCATAGCATTATCTACTTGGACTATGACATGCTGAATGTTTTTCCCCCTAATCTTTTCACACTATCCCTTCAGTCCTTATTAATAATTTCTTTCCTATGTTGTCCCTCTCTGTTCTAACAATCTTCATTTCTGGAGTGATTTCAAATCCAAATTGATGTAATTGATGTATCAAGCTAGAGAACTTTCTATATGGGAACAAAGTGTTTCTGTTTGTAAAGCCAAGGCATTTAAGCAAAATCCAACAAAGGTCCAGCAAACTGTCAAGACCCTAAAAGGCTTGCCAGACGGCCCTCACAGACAGCCATGCCATCTGGTGCCGGCTATTGCCACAATTTTTCTTTTTAAATATCACCAAACACAGGAAACTCTGTCTCTTTGGGTCAGTTTCATTGTTTCATTGGGTTATAATGCAAACACTGGCTTATGTAGTTCCTTTGGGTTGTTTTAATAACTGTGTGCTATGCAGATTGGCACTCTTTGTATTTTTTTTTTTTAAGTATATATATATCACAGTTGTCTGAGGTACTTGTTTTCAGAATGTAGAGATGCTGCATTTAAGTAATCATTAGTAGTCATTTTCTTTGTAGATGAGATCATTATGTCTAAAGTTTATCTTACCGTTCATGAGGCTGATAAAGGTTTCAAAACAAAGGCACAGAAAGATCAGATGAGCTGGGCTGGGATGTGGACCAGGAGCTGGGCTATGGACCAATATGTCCCAGGGAAACCAATATCAGTTGAGAAACTCAGCAGAGAGACTTCGCACGCAGCGTGCTGAGCGGAATTTGAGTTCGTGGTAGCACTGCACAAAACTGTGGTAGATAAAGGTAATTGGGAGAGCCAGGAGCACAATGCCACTCACAACACACACACCACCCAGCACGCGGCCCGGCATTGTGATGGGATACATGTCTCCATAGCCTACGGTGGTCATGGAGATAATAACCCACCAGCACGCTGCCGGGATGCTGGCGTAGTCCTCATTGCTGCTTTCCAGGTCCAGCCCGTGCTCCAGGAGCTGAGCGAGAGCACTGAAGATGGCCATGGCAACACACACAAACACCAGCAGCATGACCATCTCGCGGTAGCAACGACGCAGCGTCAGCCCCAGAGTCTGCAGGCCAAGGAAGTGGCGCGCCAACTTAATTAACCAGAAGATGCGCATCATCCTGAGCACACGCAGTGTGACTCCTGCTCTTTGAAGCTGCGGGTTTTCCCCAGTCAGGGCTGTCATGGCCACTGATACATAGTAAGGTGTTATAGCCAGGAGGTCGATGATGTTCAGAGGCCGGCGTACAAACTCACATTTGTCCCGTGAGACAATAAAACGCACTATGCACTCAGCGGTAAACCAGCCAATGCATACCGCTTCAATGATCCTGGCAGAGAGAGACAAAGAGAGAAAGAGAGAAAGTGAGCAAAAAGCAATGGTTACAACTCACGCTAATAGCCCTACTGTCTGCTCTTTGACAGGTGATTTAAGCTTATGTCTAAATTACAGCATTTAAAATGCAACCATGCAATCTGGGGATCATAAGCTTAATTATCATCATGCAGATAATGAGTGTCTTTTGGACGTAAATAGCTACACAGATGAAAAGCTTGATGCTGCTCAAAGGTTATATTACAGTAAAATCATGCTGCAGTATATTTTATTGTTGCTATGAATTACAGACTTTCAAATTGAATGATTTTACAAGTTTCATTGGACTGACATATACATGAAAACAAAACAGACACTGGCAGCATGGTGGCATGCTGCAGTAAGAACATATCAACATCAAGCTTAAGTGTGAAAAGGGAAAGTTTAGTAATGATGCACTTAAGTAAACCACATTTCTTTCAGCTCACAAATGCCAGAGAATCAAAGAATGAGTACAGAGGACAGGACAGTAAAGCATATGTAAAACTAAGAGGTAAAATAATCCCAGAAAAAAAGCCTTGCCACTAGGGTTGTATCCCTAAAGGTAATTTATACCTCCGGTGATAAAAGTACTGTACCTTTAAAATGCATGCCATGTCCTTAAGTACACTAGTGCACTAAATTTATGCCACATTAAAAGAACATCCATCCCACTGCCAAAACCAGCAATTGTACTGTTTAGTATTTAATATATTAGGATTAGTATATATGCTGTTCACACTCTCTTGAAAACATGATGGCTACCATCTCTGGCATTTCTGGCATCATTCATATGCACATGCATTACAAACCTCAACACTTTTAAATGTATCTCCTGTAAATGCCTCATAAACACAGAGTGACACATATCTGACCTCGTGATACTGAAGGACATGGAATCAAGAATGCACAGGATATAAGCATGAGGACACACAAACTGTCCAAACAGACCAGGAGAAAAGGGACAAATGCCAGTAAACATACAGGCTGGAAACAATGAGGGAGAAACATTAGTCAGTGAAAGAGAGTAACACGGCTCATTTGCTTCTTGGACAATCTGTCAACTCAGTTAAATAAGGAAGATTTTTTTACACTGCTCATTACACTTGGAGGCATAAATATAAAGACATAAAAATGCACCATCAGAGCACTGAGCATTTTTATTGGATGCAAAGAAAAATAAAACAGCTATAGGCAGCTGCTTTGCAGAGAGAGAGAGAGAGAGAGAGAGAGAGAGAGAGAGACTAAATATGCATAAATTAAAAGTCGGAAAGATTTTGGACCTAAGTTACAGTGCAGTGCAGGATGATCAATAAAATACAACATAAAGTATAAATCAAGCCTGGTAAGAAAAAATAAATCAAGACTCTCATGTGCACAAGGATTTATGTTGTTTTGATTTATGGATTCAGTCTTTCATTAATCATTCTGTCAGAGTGTGTTTTTTCAGAGCAATTAGTAATAACGTGCAAAATATGTTAATAATCATGTTGTAATACCAAATAAATAAGACAGAAACAGAAATACAACAATATTAAAAGCTGTGAAGATTGGTAATGATTATGTGATAAATTATTGCCTAAATATAAGGCTTATATGAATAAACATATGTATTTGGTTTTACATTTGAATAAGAATTGTTTTCTGTTGATGTGGGGATGCTCATCTGAACAAAAGAAATTAAATAAAAAAAACAACAATTGCTAATTTTTATTTGCATCCAATGGATATAACATGTACAGTATAATAATTGTGTTAT
>JAOVVA010000054.1:8992279-9025597 GCA_028565275.1 Leiocassis micropogon | reverse complement strand
TATATATATATATATATATATATATATATATATATATATGTATGTGTGTGTGTGTGTGTGTGTGTGTGTGTGTGTGTTTGTGTCTCCCTTTTCATAGCTAGCCAGGATGCATGTCATATCCCTGTGTGTCAGCAGGGGTCTTGTGATCTTTATAGAGTTGCAAATTCCTTACAGTCCTAATTGTATGCCTTTCTAAGCCAGTGTGGCTTGGAGATGCTTAACTAATTGATATTGACAGGCCAGTTGATGTTTGACGGTTTGCCAGCTTCAAGAATGCTTAATTAAAATGTTTTGCTGGTGAATAAGGACGCATTAAGTATTATTTATTAATCATTATGGACTTGTTCAATGCTAATAGTATAAAATCTTGCCATATGGATATGAGCATGTTAACAAACATTTAATTGTTCTATAAACATTTAGTGTGTTCTCAGAAAAAAACGAGTGCCTTGTGTTCTAAGTTTCTATGGGTGCTTTGATAAATCATAGACATGGGTTGATATGATATGGTCCAAATGATGCCAGACTGTAAAAATAGCACACCACTGAGTCCCTGGTGTCGCAGTAGCATAATTGCAGTATGTTACTTTTTTGGAAGAAGGTTACCCCGTCATGTTTTTTCTGGAAGACCTCACTTCCAGCACTAAGAAATGATGCTGGCAGTGATTTATCTAAAAGAATAGGGAAATTGGCCAAGGCTGAAATGCTTTTTTTTCCTAATACCTTTTGTAGTGCTTTTTCCGCAGGCAGTTTGATTCATGTCCCAATGCAGTGCTATTATCACTAGTGTCTTGTCTTCCATTTCACCATCTGATGGTTTGTGTAATAACGATAATGAATAATATGTTGGAACGATTTCTTAGTACTTAGAAATTTTTTTTTTCAGATCATTTCACTTTCCAAATGGATAGCTGGACTTGATAAACGAGCATCATTTTTTTTCTATTAACCTGGCAGAAACTTTTTGAAACTTTAGGACCTCATACCTCATAAGTCACTGTCCTCTATTTGTTGTGCATGAATATTGTTTATTCAGGCTTTTGCTTTGCCTAGACTTGTGTAGTATTCAATGCAGTAGTTAATCTTGAAATATTGCGTTTTGTGTATGTGTGTGTGTACCGCATTTCTGGTGAATTTTCTGAATGTCTCTTGCAGCACTTGGCTTGTTCTAATGCTCTTTGTGTGTGTGCTTGTATGTATTTGTGTGTGTGTGTGTGTGTGTGTGTGTGTGTGAGAGAGCAGAAGACTTGGAGGAAGAGAAAGAAACACCTACAGAGCCAGAGCTTAGTGAGAAGCAGAAGCACCAGCTCCGACACAGAGAGCTTTTTCTGTCTCGCCAGTACGAATCTCTCCCCGCCACACACATCAGGTAAACACAGGCAGGCTTTCTTCCAGAATCTACATGCATAGTCAGCATAAAGGGGTTCCTGCAACATAGACCAGGTTTCTACATGCGCTGTGCATAAATGTCTGTTTTTACTTTAGGGACAGTGTCACATGAACTAATCCAGAGTTTCTAGGAAATGGAAAGCAAAAAGAGATAAATGTGTTGACAGCACAGCCATAAATGTCTAAAGGGTTTTTTATTCATCTGTATCAAGAGACTTGTGTATATTCAAGATTCCTTCTATTCAAGTTTGGAGTTTAAATCCATGTTTTTTTTTTTTTATCAGTCACAGAATTATGAATGCTTTAAAATTTCCTTAGAAATGAGAGAATTTAAAATCACCACAATGGTCACATTAAGCCCGATGACTGAACACTAGGGTAGGTGGCATGTAGAGGGGTATTTTAAGCACCTTTATAGCGTGATCTCTATAAGCTAATGAGCTTGGAAAAAGTCTAGTGTCTAGCACACATCAGCACTTAAACCTGCCAAGACATAATTTTTTAAACTTTAATTAAGATTGAACTTGGTATGGTTAGCCAGTGACTGCAGTTACACACCTGTCTGGTTTAGTCCGATCTAATCAATTGTTCCAACTGCATAAGACACTTTCTGGATGTGGTTTCAGTCTGGTCCCAGTACTACAAGGAGCACTTAGTGGCCCCGGTAGCTAGGTGTGGTGGTGCGTTTTGTTCGTGTGTGGTTGTACATGCTCAGCATTTCCTCCCTTATTCTCCTTAGTCGATTGTTAGCTGCGTGTCGTCTTGGCAAAGTATGAAGTAGCATTATATTTTCAAGTGTTTTATATTTCAAGGAATGGCTGCAGAATATTTCGGACACTAAAAACCTTGTTTTAAAGGAATGGCCTGCACAGGGACACCTTAAAACTATTATCTACGTTGTGCAATACAATTTTAATGTACATTATGAGGAGTTTAATTTACATTATGTTGAGCATGGTCATTACCACATATAAACATACACGCACTTATGTTGACCAGCTTTTCTCATCCAAAGGTTTTCATTGTACTGTTGGCCCCGTATTAACATGCATATAACACTGAACTGAACTGAAGTCTGTTTGGCATTCTGTTGGTGTAGTTTTGTTTGACATGTTGCCTGGCTAATTAGCACAGTTATAAGCAGATGCCACTTGTGCTATTTCTCCATGCTCCAGAGCAAATTTATTTCCTATGAGTATTCACCAGTACAGAATATCGATCTTCTTCTGGAATTGATGCTCTTGTTTCTGCCCCAGACTTATTTAAGCAATTAGCAGAGGGAACGTTGTCACGTGACTTTTGGAGATGCGTTCTACAGTCTTTCCCTTAAAAATTTTCATTCATTCATCGTCTGTACTGCTTATCCTGTATACAGGGTCGCGGGGCGGGGGGGCCTGGAGCCTATTATGGGAGACTTGGTGCACGAGGCCCGGTACACCCTGGACATGGTCTTTGGAATGTGGGAGGAAAACGGAGTACCCGGAGGAAACCCACCAATCACAGATTTGAGATTACAAACTGGTTTATGTTTTAGTGAAAATAAAGGATGCACCATGATTCATTAATTCCTATTGAGATATAGCACATTTCCCTTTATTCCGGGCTCTTTTTTATTGATTGGAAAATTAAGAAATCATGGTCTAAAGCTACATATATGGCTATGCATGTTCCGTTTCACATACACAATCTAGAATTCTAGGGATTGTTTTTGTTAGGATTGTACTAATACTACTTCTGTTCATGATATAATCAGATCTGTACATTATCAGTTAAATATTAGGAAAATCCATTAACATTGGAATCAGTCTAGTTTTATGACACAAGATGTTTTATTTTTTATTGTAAATAAACTTATATTCATCATCCAGATAAAGTTAGCTATGTAATATTTCATTGACAGTAAGTTAAATTTATAATACAGTACTGACAATGACAAAAACCTGACAATCTACAAGACGTTTCCTGATTTTTCATGTGTAATCGAAAAATCTATTAAGATTTTGGCTTTCTTATTTTGTCCACCGTGTAATACTTAGGAAAAAATGGTAGAAGGTGAGCTGCATTGATAGCATTCAAGACAAGCAAATGTTTTGTCATCCACTATTGACTCATGTACAACCACACCTATTATTTGTTTTGTTCTCTTCACCCTGAGTATAAATGAGTGACGTGAGTGAGAGAGAGAGGGAGAGAGATGAAAGATTCAGCAATAAGTCATCGCCACTTCCAAGTCCAATACAGATCTCATAATACCTGCTGTTATCTGACTCTTGGTTTCACTTATTTAAAATGAGTTCCCACTTGGAACCGGTTGTGGCACTTCTCTGTATTTCACACTCGCCCTGTTTTAGGTGAAGAATGAAATCCTATGTTATTGCTCCTGTGTACTTTGAAAAAGCATGCTCCTTTTCTCTCAACAATATTTTTATTGATTTTAAGCAGGAATATAACAGGGTAAACATGTAATGTTTCAATATACTGTAGATTTTATAACTGCCTTATAAACCCTATAGCACCCACAAAGCATGCTCCTTTTCAAACTCCATCCTCCTACCAGATCTAATTTTTTTCCTCCTTGTCACCCTTTCCCACCTCACCTCACATTCCTCATCTTTTTTCGCACTTTCTTTTCATTCACACTTTTTTCCCTGTAATCTTGCACTTCATGTCGCTTCCTCCGCCTCCTCCCCCTGCTGCGCCAAGGTGCTTGTGTGCAGGGCTTGCCTTCTGTATGTGTGCATGTATGTGTATATGCGTGTCTAATTCTGAAAGCTGCTTTGTGTCTGCTTGTTTTTCCAGGGGGAAGTGCAGCGTGGCCCTCCTGAATGAGACAGAATCAGTACTCTCTTATCTGGACAAAGAGGTACCAGAGTCCCGGCTTTTACAGCTGCAGTTTTATGTCGCAAATCATAAAGAAATAATTCAACATGGTTTCAAGCGATCCTCTTTTTGCAATTTATATATAATTTGTGATGCATACAGATAAATTTTTCAACATGTTTGGGGAATTTATGCCTGATTCTAAGAGGTATTTTTTTAGAATGAGAAACATTAGCCTTTCTAAAGGTGATCTT
The DNA here is from genome assembly GCA_028565275.1 of Leiocassis micropogon. NCBI lineage: Eukaryota > Metazoa > Chordata > Actinopteri > Siluriformes > Bagridae > Leiocassis > Leiocassis micropogon. The sequence goes on along the minus strand of JAOVVA010000054.1, from coordinate 9,021,134 downwards.
TGAAGATTTATTACCTATATAACTTTTCAAATTGAAGCTTTTCAGCACTGTTCATCACTGTACATTCTAACTGCTTGCAATTTTTGAAGGAGTTAAAAAATGTGGTATTTATGCATGATTAAACTACAGTGAAACCTCAGAGATTTTTAATAAATTTTGACTTGAAAAACGAGCAAGTATTGGTTTACGAGCACCAAGTATCATGTATCACGCATGCGCTTCTTGTTTTGATGCTGAGCGTCACGTGATCACAACTGAGCCAACGGTTTTTCTCTCTCTTGCGCTGCGGAATTGGGGGTTATCGTCTCCCCTGCTGGGTCTTAGTGCGCGTCTCTCACTGGTATAATCAACATCCATGCACGTGTGTACTGTTTACTATAACACTGTGACGACGTGTGTGTGTGTAAAACATATTTTATTTTGTGTTTGAAAGCGCGTGTGTACAGCGCTAGTGTACTGTTTCTTATGTGTGCGTGCGTGTGTGCGTGCGTGTAAAGCAAAAGAAAGTCTCATTAGAGGTTAAAAATCCATTTTCTCCCTCTCTGTCGTTAAGTGTGTGCGTTGTGTGTGCTCATGCGTAATTTGACACCGTGCCGGTTCACACACGCTCTCTCTCACCTTTACTGTGTGCTTGTGTGTGCGTGAAGCACCCCCTCTCTGCTTCACACACACGCACGCACACAAAGACTCTAAAGGCGAGAGAGAGAAACAAACACACACCCACATAAAGCGCCTGCGCGCATAAACGGAAACACTTATCTGTCGGGGTTTATTTTTAGTTTTTTTTAAAGGTAAAGTGCAGGTTAATTTGTTTTATTTTTACTTTATAGTTTGTGTTAATTATTTTTATGTATTTATTTTTTTGGGATGTGGAACAAATAATTTGAATTTCCATTATTTCCTATGGGAAAATAAACTTTGGTTTACGAGTGTTTTGGAATACGAGCCCACTTCCGGAACGAATGATGCTCGTAATCCAAGGCTCCACTGTACAAACTATATATTTTTTCCATCTTAAAAAGGAGTATTTTTTTAATTTCATTTACATGTTAGTTCGTGATTACATTTTGCATTCTGCAAGCATATCTTTCACCTGAACAGCTGCTCTTAAGGTTTACAGTTTTGCCAGCTTACAGTAATGGCCACTGCAAAATTATGAACTGTGGTGATCAACCAAACTCTACAGATTGGGTAGATGGTGAAAACTAAAGAGTTCCTTCAAATGAAGATGCGATTTAAAAACTTAATGTTGACTCAAGGAGTATTTTCTTGTCTCTGTATCCTCTGGCTTGCATGTTAGTAATCTGAATCTATGTATGGAGTTCTGTGAAGATGCTATTTGACAGTTTTTTTTTTTTTTTTTTTTTTTTAATGACATTGTCATGCTTGTGTGTCTCTCTCTTGTTTACAGGATGCCTTTTTTTATTCCTTGGTGTACGACCCAACACAGAAGACCCTACTGGCAGACAAAGGGGAGATCCGCGTGGGTCCTCGCTTTCAGGCTGACGTTCCTGATATGCTCCAAGAAGGTGATCAATGTACACTCTGACGCACATTGACGAATACAGTTAGAAGATTTATTATTGTATGTTTTTTGCATAATTTTGAAGCAGAAATCTTTTATTTTTCATGCTTGCAGTACAGTTTAGTTCCTTTCTTCACATATGCCAACTTAAGACTCGTAAGGTTGCCGCACAATGGGCTATGATTCAATGCTCCTGGAGCAGAGTGGGTTAAAAGCTTTGCTTAAGGGGTTAACAGAGGCAGCTTGGTGGTGCTAGGGCTTGAACCCCTGACACACTGATCAGTCAGTAGCCCATATCGCCGAGCCATCACTTTCTTCGCCTTCTGTGCCACTATCCTTTATTCAGTTTTATGTTGGATTTCATCTGCCTTCAAACCGGATTACAGTCAGACTCTGTTAATAAGATTGAGTAAGGCTGGGTAGTAAAACTTTTCTCCTGACACTGACTGGAAGAGTTTAAATTATGGTGCTTAGTTTTTGCAGAGTATCAGGACAAGTTTCATTAGTGACTTCTGGTGCATTACAAAAGGAACAGGGTAGATTACTATATCAGCACTTACAATTAGTCAAGTGTGAAATTGCTCTTCTATCAATCTCATTGGCTTCGCTTTGCCACTTGCACTGGTTATATTCCCAGTTGCCAAAATCTTAACTCAAAGATCTCCCTGTTCTCTTAGTACATTTGCATACAAATGAGCCGTGTTTTGGATGTCGATGTGGAAGACTATTCTGAAGACAAATGTGTTGTACACAAACATTTATTAATATAGTTATTTTTTGCCTTTTTTGCCATAGTACATGCAGTAGACACTTTCAGTAATGCAGTGGTTTCTAGACTAAAAACTTTCCAAATAAGTGTCCGTAGTACTGATTAGAGAGGCACTGATTAATCGGCCTGTGACCGGAATTGGCTAGTTTTCAGCTTCATTTATGACCAGTGATCACCCGATCAGACTCTGATATAACCAATCACACAATCTGTAGCCAGGTCAGGGGAAGGTTTGCACTGAAATCATAGCTATGCTAGCCAGTCATGCCTGTCTGCTCACTAATGGTGTGTGTGCAGGAGTTCAAGAAGCTCGTGTCCAAGAGAAAGCATCTGATAGTCTTGTTCCTTGTTAATTTTTTCCCTCTGACCAGTAACCTGGGAAGATAACCTGTGCGTTTATTTAATAGTGCATGTTTTATGTTTATATATTAATAAATAAATTAACTAATAAATATAATAAATATAATGAATTGGAAATCAGCGACAGCCAAGAAATTTGCTGCTGTTGCATCTCTAATACAGATGCTTTATGGAATGCAAAAGATGGTATCATGAAGGTCAGAGTGATTCTTTGCTTGTGAAAGTGTCCTCTTATTCCGAAATTTTTTTTGTTTCACATTAAATAGTGAATCCTCGATGTAAATGGTTATTGACTGCGTTATGGTGTTAAATACTGTGTATGATCATGTGTATGCCAAAAAGAATGAAAATATATAGAATGTATAAATGTTCTGTTTATTGCTAGAAGAACTGACCACATGCCGCCATTTTTCAAGTTGTATTTCTGATTCGGCTGCTGAGTTATGTATGGATTGTAGGCATGTGTAATACAGGATGACCCAAAAGTCTGGACCTGTAGGCAAATTATGTGTCTAAAATGTGAATGACTGTAAATAATCAAATTCATGGTGTGTGGCACTTGTGCATACATTGAACACAAAAAAGTTTATTATTTCTTAATTTATGCGAAGTAATGTAATATTGCATATGGAGATGATCTTCAACTTTAGTGCAAAGATTGTTCTTTGTATATTCTGATACTGGTAGACTACTGACTTGAGATGATTCCCGAAAAAAAAGTCACTGGTGGTCTTCAGTTTAAACAAGTTTACAATTTAATTTGCATTTATGCTGTTTCAAAGTGCCACTGAGTCTGATAACAGTGAATTGAACTTTTTAAAGTGCTGTATATCTAGTCAAAAAAAGAATCGAAAATAATCATGATTCAGAATTGATCATAATAAAGGATGAGTATTTGTGATATGCCATGCTGTACCAGTGCCCCAATACAGTTTTTGTTATTAAAATAAATTTGCAGCAAAAAAAATGCATACTGTTAGATCATCCATTCTTACTTCGCTCTTTCTTAGGACGATCTGAGGATCTGATTGATTCCATACTTGTTGAATTTTAGGGCTTTGTTCACAAAGTCTCTTAAATTTAAGCTAAAGCTGTTACTTTATTAACACTTTGATTGTGGGTAGTTTAATTAATACATCATTTCACCAAACAAATAAAACTTTGTGCTATACTGAATCATTCAAATCTTTGATAATTTAAGGCCCTCACCAGTCTCTTTTACAGGGACACAAGCCTTTATATCTAATGATTCATGAATTTACTTAAAGAAACTGTTCTCTTTTATCCAGGGGAAGCAGATGACAGGGACCAGTCCAAGCTGGAGGTGAAGATGTGGGACCCAGAATGTCCACTGACCAATAAGCAGATAGACCAGTTCCTAGTGGTGGCTCGGTATGTGTTCTGGCTCAGTAACAAGATGCATCCTTTCACAGAATCAATGCCAGAAAATATTGGTTGTCGTGACTACGGCAAAAAACTTTGTGCTTTAAAATAATTTTAACATAAAATCATAGTCAATATGTTTGTCATTAATCTGCTTACTTTCAAAAAAGTTTCAAGGTCAATGTGCTTTGAAGTAGAATGGTTTGTTTATAAACAGAGATGCTACTGATTATAATAATGACGATAATTAGATTGTGTCTGGTGTAATGTTTTTGTGGAGACCACACACGATAGTAGTTCTGTCAATGTGTGCGCAGGGCGGTGGGGACCTTTGCTCGAGCGCTGGACTGCAGCAGTTCCGTCAGACAGCCAAGTTTACACATGAGTGCTGCAGCGGCTTCACGGGACATCACACTGGTACCATGCTCAGCAGCACTTAACTTTACAGAGCTAATTTCTGTCTCTTTTGCCTCATTAATGTTCTTTGTGTGTGGCCTTTTTTTTTTTTTTTTTTTTTCCCCCCTCCTTGTTCTCACTGCATTGTAGTTCCATGCCATGGACACACTACACCGGCATGGCTATGACCTTTCGAGCGCGCTGAGTGTTCTGGTGCCACAGGGAGGGCCTGTGCTCTGCAGGGATGAGATGGAGGAGTGGAGCTCTTCGGAGGCCAACCTGTTTGAGGAAGCGCTGGAGAAGTATGGCAAGGATTTCAACGATATCCGGCAAGACTTTGTAAGTCCAAATTATAAAGTCACACAAACCAAAGCTCTTTGAAAAGCAAAGCAAGGTCTGTACATCAAACTTTTTGTAGCCAGGAACTGCTTTAACTGTAAAAAGAAAATCCCAATCGACCCCATTTAGTAAAAAACTATTTTCATTATTTTACATTAGTGTAAATTTGTTCATGTTTTTGGAGATTATAACGCACAATTTTCTACTGATAGAGTGCAGGTCTGAATATAATCATGTGGGTTATGATTTCTACCACTGTAATGAAATCTAATGATTGACAGCCCCCCAGTCAGTGCTTCATGGGCCTTGTTTTGAGAGTGATAATGAAATGAATATAAAGTTTGTGTGCGAGACAGAATGATGGTTGACTTTGTCTGTAGACTTAGAACTTGAAGTGAAACCGGCCTAATCAGGTTAATCCAGATAGAAAACCTCAAGTGCGCCCTCATGTGTACCCAAGTCTTAGGGTCTGGTCTGAGTGGCTTTGTCAGGCTAAGATCAGGATGAACAATACTGTTTTAGCTCTCTGGGAAATTGCTTTCTTTGCACTTGGCATCTAAAGGGAGAGCTGCCCTTGGGTTGACCTGCACTTGGAGGAGCAAGGTAGCAGATGATGATGATGATGATGATGATTGGAGAGTAAATGGTTATTCAGACATTCATGGGTTACAAGAACAATCCCAGTGAGCTGATATTGCCACAAAGCTCTGAGATATTCTGTGGAGCCTGGAGGCTTGGCCTTTAGTCTTTTTTTCTTTTTTTCTCTTTCTTAGGCATCTTGGATAAAGATCAGTAGAGAGTGCTATTAGTGAATATGCACCAGTAATCAGTATTGTTCTTGGCTAATATAGAAGCAGCGTTATTTATCTTTCTGTAGGGCAGTTCTGTTCCTCAAATGAAAGCTGAACAAACTGGTAAGCAAATGGCATGCTTTTAAAAACGACTTGCCATATGTCTACGTGACCAGCCACGCTAAACCTACCTTTATGGGTACATGGCTGATTTTATTATATTTTTTTCAAGCTGCAGGGATTTGTTCCTAATCAAGCCTTCAGGCTGATGAGGGCTCTCATCTCAACATGCAGTCTGCCACATCAGGCACTCTCCATCTAGAGTGCACAAGGTGACTGGTGTACGAGTAGAATTTAACAGGCTTTCACATTGTTTAAGATTCTGCCTCAACTTTCATCTTGTTTGTCTTGTGGGCTCAGACAGATCTGATCAATTAAGGCAGGTGTCATTTCCCCAAAACACAAACATGGGGAAATGAACAGAAAATCCACACAACCTTCTGTGTGCAACAATTCTCAAAAAATCGTCGTCTTATAACCTTTTAAATTAAGTACCAGTGGTAAAGATGTATATCAGGATATGCTGAAGTGTTTTTAGCATTCATCCTTTAGGCATCAGCCAAAGGCAGGTGCTCATGAATAAATTTGTTCATCAGCATGCAAAGCCAGACATTTTCGTGTCTCAGAATAAGCTTAGAAATATGAAGGTGTCTTGGGGTCGTTCCAGTCTGTCGACTGGTGTTGCTAAAGTCAGAGCAGGCACACAGTTCACCGGGGACAGACAAAGACTTCAATGATGATGTGTATACACACACACACACACACACACACACACTACCACAGTAGTTCTTACTCTATGCTTGTACCTTCTTGCTTTATTTCAGCTCCCATGGAAGTCCCTGACTAGCATTATTGAGTATTACTACATGTGGAAAACTACAGACAGATACGTGCAGCAGGTAAACAAACAGGACTGAACAAGATTGCTATAATTGTAATGCTGATAGTATAATTTATAAACTGTACACATGGTGCTAAATGTCGTTTCTCGATTTAGAAGCGACTGAAGGCAGCCGAAGCAGAAAGCAAGTTGAAACAAGTCTATATCCCCACATAGTGAGTTTAACATCTGCCTTGCCTTTTAATTTTTCTTGATTTATCTTCCCTAAAGCCAACCTTTATTCACTCATAAATTATTATTTTTTGTTTTAAATCTGCAGTAATAAGCCAAATCCTAATCAGATCTCAGTCAGCAACGGCAAGATGACCACCGTGAATGGCGCAGCAGGACCAGGCAGCTTCCATGCAGCCAGTGGGGGTCGTGCATGTGAAAGCTGTTTTGGTAAATATCTTAACACTTTTTTTTACTTTTTTTTTTATAATCAGTAGTCCTCACAGTTCACTTAAAGCATGCCATGCCCTTTACAACTGACCACTTTCTTCTTAAATCAATCAAGAACTGTGCATGTTTCCTAATCAAATCGACATGACTGGTCAAGTGCAATCCAAATGATCCTAAAAGATCATTGAAACAATCAATAGTGAGCATTAGTAGTAAATCCTCAATAGATGATTAGCAGTATCTTGCACATGTTTAGGGGTTTAACCCTCAAAACCCAGAGCATTTTTAGCAATTTTTTTAGCATTCCTCTTTTTATGAATACATATATGAGTGGCCAGGATTGTGCATTAAAGATTGTCTTATCATTTTTCTTCTGCTTGACATGGCAGGCAATATGAAATTTCATTTCATTTTAATCAACTATATAAACAAACAAAATGTCACCTAGGCAAAATACCAGAGAAATACTGGAGACACATATGATCATTTCTTTTTATGGTTGTTTTTTCGTTTGTTTCTATGGCCAGAAAATAATAGTAATTTAAGGATTTTGAAAGTTTACAGTTTTGCAAAACCAATCCTATACTCGAGTAGCGGTAACATTTGGTCATTATAAATGTAAAAAACCTTTTAAAAAAATTTAATCTTAATGTAATCATAATTTATTTATGTAATTATTTCAACATAATTTACATAAATTACATATCCAAAAATGCGGAACACACAGTGTGATGTCTGAAGCCTACCTTTTAACATACACTGACAGGACATTCTTTAAAAAAATTATAATAATAATCATTCATTGACCAATGTTGTGTTTCCAGCACAGATTAAGGTTAACAGGTTGAGTGTCTTTCTTACCTCCCCAGCCATGCAGTCTCCTCAGTGGTACTCGTGGGGTCCTCCGAACATGCAGTGTCGTCTCTGTGTCTCCTGTTGGATGTACTGGAAAAAGTATGGTGGCCTGAAGATGCCAAGCCGAGCTGAGGGAACAGAAGAGAAAACGCCTCCAAGCCCTGCTTCAAATGTAAGGGTTAGCATTGTAGGAGTCAGTAAGATGATAGGGGGGCTTTATAATCTCTCAGAAGACCGCTAGAGATTGGTTATTTTGACCATGCATGGGATTGAAGGGTGCTTTATACCTCATCAAACATATCACAAATAAAACAAACTGCAAACGCTGGATATATGACTGAAAATAGAATAATTAGTGCACTGAAGTGTAATTGCTTCTCTGTCCTGATCATTATTGACAGAAGCCATACAAAAAATATGATCCAGATAATGGTGCAATATTTATTATAAGCAAAGCACTGCATGTTCCATCTTTCCATCTTTATCAATCTGTTTGTCTTGCTCTCGTCTGCTTATCTGTCGGCATCTCTGGTTCCTGCTGTTCTCTCTTCTTCATGCTTCTGGCCTACTTACTTTTCCCTTTATTGTCCGTCTGTCTGTCTGTAGGAGATGCGTTCACGTGGCCATAGCCTGCGTCAGGGCTCCCACATGGTTCCAATGAGGAACAGAAGTCCCAAATCCTCCATGAAGACTAAGCAGGCCTTTCTGCTACAGGCCACACGCCTCACCAAGCTGGCGCGTCACATGTGCCGTGACCTCATCAGGCTGCGCCGGGCAGCGCGCCGCCCCTTTGTGCCCATTAACTGTGGCGCCATAAAGGCGGAGTGTAAGAGCTCTTTAAATTCCTAACTTCAGTCTTTCTCTAAATCTTGCCCCTTTACACACACACACATGCACACAAACACACACACGCTCATCAATGAACCCTCTTTGCTGTCCTCCTCACACCCACCTCAACATCTCGCAGTCATTCCTCCCCTTCATTTCTGTCTTTTACTGTTTTTGTTGTTATATTATTATTATATTATTTTGTTTTTTGTATTCCCCCCCACCTCGTTTCCAATAAAGAAAGCCTGTCCTCCATCATTTTGGGTTGCAATCATCTTTTCATTTCAGTTCAATTTGGTTTATTTATTTATTTTTTTGTGTTTGTTGTCATTTCTTTAAAAAAAACGTAAAATACATTTGGAATGTATGTGAAAAAGGGTTTGATAAAATTAAGTAGATCCCATTTTCGATTGCCTTTACTCTAGCTTTTAGTTGTACTTGGAAGTGCGAATAATGTGAGACTTGTAATTAACATTGCGTTTACAGAGCCCTTTTACGTCTATTTTGCCTACAAGAAACTGTATTTTGCACACCCTTCATGATGTTTACTACATAATGCTCACTGTGAACCTGTCCTCCGCTGCCACAGTTCATTGTACTGTTTCTAGCTCCATTTCATTCTTAAGGTCATACACAGCACTTGTCTTTTTGTCATGTTTCTGCATGATATCTGTGCTGTACTTCAAGATGTTTATAAAGTATCAGAAATTCAAACACCTATATAAAATGGTTCTGAATGTAGTGCCTGTGCCTTGTCCTGCATCTGTAACAGATTCAGGCTGTCACTGAGGGGTGTAATTAATATCTGTCCACAAGTTGTGAATGCATAATCTCTCTGGTCTTTTGAACTGAGTTTTATAAAACAGTGACTGAGTAGATAATATTCCCTTATATGTCTTTGACAGGTTAGGGGTCTTAAGCACCTTAAGGAATTCAGTGTAGGAGGAACAGCTTGGACGAGAAAAGAATACCTCAGGAAGGAGTAAAAAAAAAAACTGTTTTGTCTGCATGCACTAGACAAAACACAATTTAATGCATTGACTATCAAATTAAGTAATCTTTTGGATTACTTCAGTAATTTAAAATTTCCAAAGATAAATTTAAGTCTGTTGGTATAAACTATCAATCAGCTAAAAATTTTTTTTACTTACAATACTTAAGGATATGAAAGTATATGAAAACTGCTTATATGGTAATGAGTTTAAATGATGTAGGAATGTAAATATGCCCAATTCCATGATTTGAAATTATTTGATGTTAAATAATGGTCAGAGAATATGTATAGGTTTGTGGCTTATCAAGATCATTTTCTTCAGGTACCATCTAACCTAAAGAATAAATTGTGTAATAGAAGAGCATCTCATTTGTATGAGCTGTTCGTTGCATCAGTTGGTGGATGATGGGACCGCTCCAAACGATGGCCCTGAGAAAGGAGTTCCTAGTCGTAGCGGAAATAAAAATCATCCAGACTAAAATCATTTGTCCTCAAGGAATGAGAAAGCAAATAAAAGCTGGACTACTCAAATTGCTTTTATTTAGCAAATGACTCGTGTTAAGAAGAAGCCACTGACAAGCTGTTGAGGCCTTATGTGCCTTAGTAATGAGATCATAAATAATGTCATCGCTTCAGTGGATCACTCCAGAGTGGAATTTGTGTGACTCCTACCCTATGCGGTTAGTAGATGCAATAATCGGGGGAAAGCTAAAATGCAAAAATTAGATTTCAGATCAAAATCTGTGAGACTTCAGTGAAGTTAGCTTGGATGTATTAAAATGGTTTGGTATGTTTAACTATGCCTTAAGAACAATCAAAGATTTCTGCTGCTTTATTTATGTATTTTGTTAGATGAGAAAATTAAGGAGCAGATTGATGGTGGTGGTAAGAAATAGTTTGGACATTAAAGTGTCTAGCAGTCTCATGTCAGTGCAGTGCAGACAGGCTAAAGATTGTATTATGGACATGAGGCATTTGGCCTTCTGGTAAAGCCTGAAATAAATGTATACGGATGTTAAAAAGCACACTGGGCAGCAATTATTTATATTAATTTTATAATGCTTTTCCACCAGTGGACTGTCAAATAGGCAATAAGACAAATTGTGGCTCCCATGTAAATGTTGGCCTTTAATTAAATATGTTTTTGGTCTACCAAATTGTACAGAATATTGAGGGGTTTATCTGTTAATTTCACACGCACAGTTAGTTGTTGCTATTGAAAGCCATCATTTCATATAACCAGCTTTTCAAAAAAATGTTCCAAGTTAGAAGTATAATATTGCAGAATTTTTTTTGTATGTTTCTATAGGGCTACAGCTCCTGACAGCCAAATTAGTCATATTAATTCAGTTTTTACAGAATGTAAAGTCTGTCATTTAATTTCATAGTTCCTTATCTCTCCTATTTGCATCTCGCCTCAGCTGAAGTTGCTCTAAGTTTTTGTGTTGCTTCTACCACATCTTTCATTCTGTGCTTTCATTCCACTCCTTTCTACACCCACCCACCCTAGAAGTGTGTTTTGTGTCGCACCCGTAAGAAGATCTTGTGGCACCTCTGTGCTATATGGCATGGTGACCCTTGGGGCATGCTCTTTGATTTGTTTCCTTCTTTTCTATCATATCTTTGTTTTCCTGGTGTAAATGTCCTGTGGGCAATCAAACAAACAAAAATAAAGCCATGGCTGAAACCATTCTTTCTGAGTCCTTGTAGTTTCATGTGTCTTGTGTAACTGTCCATCACTGTGCCACACTTGCACTTGATATTCTGTGTGGAGCCGCAGTCGTATGAAGTTCACCTCCACTGACAGCATGAGCTCTGATCCATTAGGTCCTGTCATTCTGCTCTGTTCATGCCCTCATCAAGCGTGTTTTGTGTTTTTTTTTTTTTTTTTTTTAATGGCGTGTGAATGTGAATAGGTTGGCTATTTGGATTATTCTGCATAATAATCAGCATGCTGCCTGTGGAAATATAACAGTCCTGCTAAGATATGAGTTTTTATTTTACTTAATTTTATTTTGTTGTTTAAGGGTTAACTGGTGCGTTAGATCTAAAAGGAATGCATACAAGATTTCAACCTCAATACCCACACGAGTATCACGTAACAACTGATACCTCTTCTAATGTAGCATCACTTAAATCTAAAAGGACAGAAAGGCTGCTGACAAAGCCTGCTACTTTACAAGAAATTGCCAATTTCCGAGTTATTACAGCAATATTCTATTGGTTAGTAACTGCCTGATCAGCATGCACCTTATGAGCTGTAATACAGCTTTTCTCTAGAACGAAAACAACTCTCAGATTGCATTTTCTTTGCTCGATGCAGTTCTTTGCTACTGCAGTCGGCTCAGTGATGTGTGATCCAATTAGATGCATTGTTAGAGAGGGAATGTTTCGAGGACATTTCAGAGTCCTTCAAGACAGGCCTTCATTTGCCCAGGCAACAGAATGGCTTGTTTCAGGATATATTGCGGTGGAATTCCTGAAGTTTTAAATGAATTTTATAATGAGCTGAATATAGTTGGACAGGGGTTTTAATGAGCGCGTTATGGTCAAATCAATGTGCTAGAGTCCAGGGAGAACAAACATATGGCTTATGCCTGAAGAAATGACTGCAGAACAAGTGATTTGCCTCTTTGTCTATCAAAGAGGGTGGTGAAACACAGCGACATGACGAGTCTCTCTCTTGCTTGCTGCGACATATTGACTGCGCCCTGTTCTCTGTGTGTCCAATGCTGCCGGTTGATGTGTAGACATGATTCGAGTCGCAGAAGGCACAACCGGGCGCTCCACCAAGCCCAAACCTTCCCAGAGGAGCACACTAACCAGTGTCCTGCAGTATCTCGGTAAGTCACACCATGTCCCCATTGCTGCTGGCCTGATTTTCTTGTAGGGAAGATGGGACAAACAGTGATTTGGTTTGTGCTGTGTTGTTTCAGAGTCACGTCCAGCACCCCATGTCCAGCGCTCTCATCGTACACCTGGTCTTCAGATCCAACCACCACGCCGGCTTCTTTCTTCCCTACCAAGCCATGGTCCACTTGGCATGCTGGGAAAACGCAGTTACCACCATAGCAGCAGAATGGACTCTGAGAGAAGAGCAAATGCACCAGGGCAAGGTGCTCGCATTAAACACATATGCAGAAACATTTAAGTATTATCTGGTTTTCATCACTACTAGTGATGTTTTTAATTTAAACGCACGTTTATGTTTGCTTTTATTACAGAAAATCAGGGTCACATCGTGGGTCCCATTCTGGTACGTAAACCTTTCTAGTGTTGGTATATATCAGAGACGACAAAGATGCAGCTGAACAGCATATTATTTATGGTTGCATTTCAATAAATTAGAATATCAGAAAAAAGTTAATTCATTTGAGTATTGAGTCAATTCAGAAAGTGAAACTCATATAGATTCATTACACACAGACTGATTGATTTCAAGTGTCTGTTTCTTTTAAATTTGATGAAAATGCCTTACAGCTAATGAAAAGCCAAAATTTAGTATCTCAGAAAATTATAATAGTATCTTTAAAAAAAAATAATAATAATTTAACAGCGAAATGTTGGAATACTTAAAAGTATGAACATGTACAGCACTCAATACTTGGTCAGGGCTCACTTTGCATGAATTACTGCAGCAATGCAGCATGGCATGGAGGCGGTTGGTTTTGGAGGTTGCTCAGATAGCGGCGTTAAGCTCTTCTGCGATTGGGTCTTGTGTCTCACATCTTCCTTATCACGGTACCCCATAGATACTCTATGGGGTTTAGGTCGGGTGAGTTTGCTGGGCTGTCAAGCACAGGGATACCATGGTTCTTAAACCAGGTATTAGTATTTTTAGCAGTGTAAGGAGGAACCCTAACCCTAAGTCAGGCTGGAAAATGAAATCAGCTTCTCCATAAAGCTGGGCAGCAGAGGGAAGCATGAAATGCTCTAAAACGTCTTGGTAGACGGCTCCGCTGACCTTGGACCTGATAAAAGACAGTGGACCAACTCCAGCAGTTGGCTCCCCAAACCAAAAATGACTGCGCAAACTTTTCACTGGACCTCAAGCAACTTGGATACTGTGCCTCTCCTCTTCATTTAGACTCTGGGACCTTGATTTCCAAATGAAATGCAAAATTTACTTTCATCTGAAAAGAGGACTTTGGCCCACTGAGCAACAGTCCAGTCCTTTTTGTCCTTAGCCCAGGTCAGACACCTCTGCCATTATCTATGGTTTAAGAGTGGCTTGACACAAGGAATGCGAGAGTTGTAGCCCATGTCCTGGATACGTCTGTGTAGAGTGACTCTTGAGGCACTTACTCCAGCTGCAGTCTCAGGAAACATTTGCAGGTGTTTGAGTTAATTAGCTGATTATAGTGACACCATGAGTCTCCAATATTGAACTTTTTCACAATATTCTAATTCTAAAAATTTTCGTTTTTTCTTTAGATGTAAGTCAAAATCATCAAAATTAAAAGAAATAAACACTTAAAATATATCAGTCTATGTGTAATGAATTTATATAATGTGAGTTTCACTTTTTGAATTGACTTACTGAAATAAATCAACTTTTCGATGATATTCTAAATTATTGAGATGCACCTGTAGTTTAAACAAGCAACCATAGAAAGACATGTTGTGTAACACATCGTGCACACATCATTTGTAAAATTAATGATGACATTTTTAACAAAACATTTCATGTTGAATAAATTCGATTGTTCATTACTGCAGGTTAGAATGTCAGCATATTTTACTAGTTTTTACTTCCTAGGTTACCAACTTAAATGGTTTTACCTTTAATTTAGTTGTATTTCTGCCCTCTGTGTTTTCTAATCCTGCAGCTCTGGATAAAATTTATTCCTATCTAATCCTGCTTTTCAGTCACACTTGGAAATTGAAAACGTACATTGTAGGTTTACTAGTGACTGCATGTACAAATTCAAATTATTGGCCTGCATCAAGGAAAGAAAACGTCTAAGGAGGACAAACAGGAATTAAGTAAAGGATGATCAAACACATTATTAAAACCTGGAAGGATAGTGGTAAACTTTGTGGAATAAATGTGGTCAGAATACAAATTAAACAAAGAACTGATTGAAGAATGCTTATGCTTGAGGTTACATAATTAAAAATGACATTCAAAGTCATTCAAAGAGCCTTTAATAGTGAAAGTTTTTCTACAGACACAATGTGACGACAGCCCGTGATTCTTACTAAATAGCTTTGTGGTCATAAGGAAACCGCTTGTTAGTCAGACTAACAAGAAAAAAGGCTTCGATTTGCTCGTAAAAATTAGACTTGGATGGAAGAAATGGAAGAAAGTCATGTGGTTTGATAAGTCCAGATTGATCCTATTCTAGACCAATGGGCTTGTCAGGGTAAGACTCATTGGCAATCTTTAAACGATGACTAAATACCTATCTGTTTTTTAGGTATTTGGGTTGACAAAAAAAACTCTCCCAGCAGTGTTTGATTGATGGTACTTCTAGTTAGTAACCTAGTAACCCAGTGTAAGGATATGTCTTAGGTTGGAAACTTAAGTCGCTCTGGACAAGAGTGTCTACCAAGTGCCTTATGCATCATGCTCACCTTTCACATCTAACACTTCTCTTTCTCTCAGCAGCACAATGGACGCAGCAGTGGCAGCCCAAGCTTACAAGCCAGCAACATGATAATGCGCAAGAGGCGGCCCAATTGGATCGATGCGCCAGATGACAGCTTTTTCCTTGTTTCCCGAGAAACCAGGTATGCCTACCTAATGTGAAGCATGTTTTCTCTATGTGTGCCTTTTGATGTGGATATTGAGTTACAAGCTACATATATATTTTTTTCTTTTTAAATAATAAACCACTGATAGCAGCCAGTAAATCAAGAGGCTTACCTCAGAACATGACACCCTTGGTCTTAGAGTAAAAGTGTAACAAACACCATCAAAGAGTGTCAGAATGATTAGTTTGCTCTTTGATAAGCACTTTTCAGGATTATCGATTGACTAAAGTTGGTCAAACTGGAAGTCAGAAACAAGGTTGTTTTAGTTGATTAGTGAGATTGTGGTGGCATCTTGGATAGAATAAAATGCTCATTTGTTTGTAATGTCCCAACAGGGAGTGGCAGGACTCCAGATAACCTGAAAGTTAGCATATTATTAATGATATCCACTCCTTCCAAAAAACGATTACGCACAAAAGTCTTACAATGTTATTAACTATATGCAGAAAAATTTATGTACCTTGACGAGATGGATTTTAATCCACCCATCCCAATTAACGTTGGTGTCAATTTTTAATATGCCTTCAGTCTTAGTTGATTTTTACTCGTTATTTTTCAACGTCTCCAGAATTAAGGAGCTCATTTCTTACCAAATATGTTCTGCAGCAACAAATGTCTCTTCTGAGTCATAATGATCATTTCTCAGTCTGTAATAATTTGATCTATAGTACACTGTCTGCCTAGATCTGTGCTCAACTTCTGGTGATTATTAATAAGGTCTGAAATTATACATTTTTCTTTTAAAATTTGGATTCTTTTTTTTTTTTTTTTTAACTTAAATAAAATTAATAAGGCACCAAAATTAATCCTTAGAAAGAAAGTCTGCTTTGGGGGGGAGGGGGTACCTTAGAGGAGCAAGAAGACTATTTAATGCCCAAATAGATCGTGGGTCACAGTGTGTTTGTGACTTCCTATGATTGACTGGCGGCTTGTCTCATTTCAGTGCTGTAGCTGTTAGACATCTGCTCATGGTAAGACCTTGGCCCATTACTGCATCCACACCAACACATGCACAAACAACACATACACACACTCACAAACTGGGGCTGCATTTAATTACATGATGTGCAATAAAAATAGTTATGCTAGATATTACTAGATTTTTATGCTTTAAATGGATACGACATAGTCAAGACGGATTGGTTACCTTTCACACACAAAGTCTGCTGTTGACATGGCTGGAATTTACATCTTGTTTATGCTTATTTATTAGTTGCTTTCAGCAGCTCGACTCAAAATGTTTTCATCCTAACATCATGATAGTGCTTTAGTTTAAGACTACTAGTTTTTAGAAAAGGGAGAAAGCTGTAAGAAAATGCTTCTCCATTAGGGCCCTGTCTGGATGAGCCATGACCGGCGCGTCTGTGCTCGCCAGAGCGGATGCCAGGCTAAATTTAGAGCCCTTGCTCTGAAAGATTAGCCTGTAACTGGCTTCAGAGAAGCTGAGACAAATGAGAGTCACTCTGAGGCTGGGCCTGGCACTCATGTTTTACCTCATCATACAGTGACCAGGAAATGATGGTAGTTATCTCACTCTTGTATTGTTTCTAGTATCTAGAACATGCACATGGAAAGAAAAGTGAAAAACCGCATGTGTAACCATGATAGACAAGTCATATACCCTGATTTTCCACATGAGACCACGCCATGGTTGATGTTGGCTGTCTTTAGAAGACGATACAGGATGGCTGTTTAACATATTAATGCACATTCATGCATTTGCCTTAATCCGAGTGCTCACTAATACACTTAACCAATTTTACATTTTTTAAAAGGATTTGATGTTAGGAGTCTTGATCATGGCATCTTTATCAGACTCAATCAGAGGCAACAATGGCTGCAAGCCTTATAAATTGTGCATGAACACAGGACTCGAGGGTTCATCCATTAGCCTGATTATTGCAATTATACTCTCAACGTTATATCAAATTAGATTTATATAATCAGTCGTCACTGGCTCATATTACAAAACTTAATGCTTCTAATCACTTTGGGAGGCAGCGCATTCAGATGAGCATTACTCTCACAAATTAACTGGCCTTGTGTTTACCTGAGGGGGAAATTCACACTAATACCATTACTGAACCATGGCAGTGTCGGAGTACTGTATATAATGCAACCTGTTACAGAATGATTGGGAAAAACCTTTTTTTTTTGCATTCATGTTCTACTGTATTTTAATCCTCATAATGTCATATTCCAGGAACTGCAGGATAGTGTACGTGTGTGTGTTTATGTGCATTTGAATATTGTACACTCCCTGTTTTCTCTGTAACAGAGTGGTCTTTCTCTCAAGGGAAAGAATTAGCATCCAGTTGGTAATGTTGTTTTCTGTGGTTTAGACAAACACAAATGCCCCATGTCATGATAACACAATGGCAACATTAGCTTGCAGTAATACAATAACAGCATGCCAGTTCCACTAAGAAAGATTTATGTGTTTTTCTACTGAGCCGTCACTAGTGTTTGGGAATATTTAGTTATTCCATTAGTCAGTAACAAATCATATGTTTTCCTCTAAAAAACAAAACAATAGATTAGCCCTGCTGCTACATGCAACTATTGTTTGTGATTGGAAAATGGAATTATGAATAAAAAAACTGTGTTAAAATTGCAAATCATTGATCTGTTATGTAACCAGATCCTTCCTGCATGTCTTCTAGGTTCCTCTATGAAAGAGGAAATGTGTAATAATGCTTTCTCTATGGAGTTGGTCAGGTGACATGTTGGGTTTTTTGTGATATATTTTAAGGCCACAACTTAACTTGTAACTTTAAGTCAAGTCAAACCGGGACTTGTGATGAAATTTCTCATGAATGAAGGAGTAAATCCGATTGACATTTACAGAAGACTTCAAGTACAGTAGGGGGATGAGAAATGTTTTAAAGGAGGCCGTTCTTGTGAAAATTCAGCAAGTGGAACACCTCCAACTTGCAGAAGAAGAGACAAATCTGTCTGTGGGAACTGTACGCACAATCATTAACAAACATCAGTTGCACAATAGAGGAAGTCAGCTGGGAGTTATTGCCACATTTCCTATACTGTCCTGACCTGGGTTTTGGGCCGTTAAAGGAGTTCCTGAGGGGACAGTGTTTCAGAAGTGGAGCAAGCCGTGGGTGTGGCTCTGGTGTACTGAGAAAACTTTCTACATTGAAGGTATCCAATCACTAGTGAAACGCTGTGATAAGTGCATTAGTGTGTAGGAGGGGATTATATAGTGGGTTTTACTCACATAACTGTGTTGTTATTCTGTACAATCAAAAGTCCTGGTTTGACTTGAATATACCTTTCATTTTAAAATGAACGAGACAAGAAAATCGATAAAATTAGACCATTGTGTGAATGATTTATAAAAACATATTGGAGTTACTGAACACTTGTGATCTGGATATGGATATGTCACATTAAGCAATTTCTCAAACTGGTGTAGATTCTCTCTACTCTTTTTTTCACATTCCCTCCTAATTAACTCATGGACATATATTGAGTATGATATTCTCACACCATATTAAGTCATGTTCAAGTTACACAATTTGTAGTAATGTGACACTCCACACTATTAACTTGGGGCTGCAATATATTAAAAAACACCATGTCACCTCATATGTGCTCCATTTTCCTTTGTATTCTCTGAAATACTATTGCTTTTGTTGTAGTGTCATTTTGTAAACCTCAGTCTTCAGCTACAGTCTTGGATGCAGTAATGTTGCAGGAGTGAACAGTCATCATTTTCTCTTGTGTTGTGGTCACAGGAAAGCCCGGAGGCTGCTCACTCGTTCCCAGTTAAGAAGAGCCTGTAGGCAGCCATGCGAGCAGATTAATTTGCGCAGGGTCCCCCAGGGGCCAGTGCAGGGACCCATCCTCGTGCCCCCTCACCCTAGTCTACGGATGCGAGGTCCCATTGTGATCCACGACTGACCCACATCTATGCTGTTTCACCTGCCTGCCTCTTCTCTTTGATTCTTGCCCCTACTCATACAACACAGTGGTCATACACCACAGCTCTGTTCTCTCTGGAAATACAGAAACAGTGCATTCAGTGAAGCATGGTTAACTAACACCATGCACTATGCCATAGAATCAAGCACTTAAAGTAACTCTAGGGCTCCATTAAGTCTCAATTAAGCTTCTGTAAACTTGGAACTGATCAGCTTTCTTAATTTAATATTTTGTGGATGTAAGGATCAAATCATCACGGTCCTGTAAGTCAGTGGTCAAATGAAATGACGTTATAATGTACAAAGCATTTCTTTCTTTCGACAGATTATTCTGTAAAGTATTTGTGTGCTATTTTGTTTGTATTTTACTTTAGCACTGCATTACAGTCTTTTACAAGTCCTTTAATTCTCTTACCTTCTGTGAGTATTATGAATACAGATTCATGAGCTGTTTTGAACAGGAATGAAGGTTTGATGTGTTGGGCATTACTGGAAAGCAGAATTATGTAAATAGCATGGAACCTCTGGACACAAGGTGCAGCTTCTTCTCTCCAGTCTTATCTGATGGAAAAGCCACCAGTTTGATACATTTCCTTATGTTCATGTTTTCTATTTCAGACAATGTAATGTGTTTCTGATCACGCTCATCAATGAAGGTTCATGTTACTCTAAGGGACTGCTATACAGTTTCAGGAGCGCTGAATAGCAAGGGGGATTTGATGGTGTAAAATTATGAGGTACACTGAGTATATGACTTTATCCATATGCCAGGAAAAAAATGCTGTTCTTCAGCTGTAAGTAAAGAAAAATTTGATTGCCCAGTTAGAAATAAGGAAAGAAAAAAAAGTTTTTTTTTTTTAAGAAACTTAAAAAAGAACCTGATATTGCCAGTTTGTCCACAGATGGCTATTTTTTCCCTCCATACTGTATGTTCATAGAAACTTTCAGATTTGACACGAGTTAAATAAATAATGCAGAATGGGAGTCACCATAATGCAAATTCAGGCTGTTTATACTGCATGTGACAGTCATAATGATCAGCAACTTACTTTTTTATGCTTCCTATATTGTGTTGTGTTTACTTGTATGTCATGTGTTAAGTGAAACATGCAGAATAAAAAAAGGATTGTATATAATTGCGATGATATCTCTTCCTTTCATGTGTTTGTAATTAGTTTTTAAAGTCTTTCAGCTTTTCGAATATGAATGTGTCAAAAACTGTGGCTTACAATTGTTACATTTTTTTAAAGAATGCTTACAGTCACACTGGCTAAATTTAAGAAAAAAAACTGTACACTGGCAGATTGAATGCATAAAGTCCATTACTTGTTTAGGCTTGGATACAGTAAAAAGACAAAAATGTGAATCCTTAACATTTAGAGTGCAAACACACTGTTAAATAAGGCACCATTTATGACAATATACTTTAGTTTACTTATATAGATGTTATATATTTACAGGTATATTGATCCTGGGAAAAATTAGTGGTACAGTAGTAGAAATGGAGAACAGTGCTTACACAAAACATATATTCAACTTGAAATCAATTTTCAAGATTAAAAGAAAATACAAAAATAAAATGTACAAGGCACACAAATAATTTTAGATGAGTTTCTTATGATGTCTTGAAAGAGTCTTTACCAAATAAAAGTAAATAAATAATGACCTAAATCATACAACACAGTACAGCATATATTACACCAGATATAGTAACTGTCCGCTTTTTATGCATTGGTAGTGCCAGCTGTTATTTAACCAACATGCAAAGTGAATAACTTTTGCGTTGCAAATCAAAAGTATGCAAAGGTGTATCTCACTTGTTGAATTAAAATACCAGTGATAAATAGGATAAAATTATAATTTGTTTGATACTGGACTGAGTGTTAAAACCTAATGGTGTCCACTGCCCAAAGTAGTGCTGTGTCTCAATAAAGCAGCATTGCTTTCTTTCAAGAGAAAAGCTATGCCATAACAATGGTTTTGCCACTAATTATTTGTAGCTATCACACTTTTACAAATACAGCTAAATTTATGCTATATTTTGTACTCTAGCTCAGAAGCTCATAGATTTTAACTTGGACAGCAGCCTGTGCTGTAATTTATGCTCTTAAAGTGAAAGCGTGAAAGCGCTCCCTTATTAGGCTAGAGTGGAAAAGCATGACTGACGACAGCCATACCCAGTGGAACTGGAAAAAGTACTGTCCTGGTGATAAAGTGATTAGAAAATCTTATAGCTGTGGCTAGGAATGTTCCTTCTCAAAAATTACTTTTCAAAATCGTCGAGGAGCCCTGCGCTCCTTGACACTTACTCGAAACTTGGTGATCCCTGTAGAGTTAGCTGTTTCTTTTACCGTGTTTCTGAAGTATTCACTTGTTAAAACATATAGAATTGTGTCCAGAGCACAGTTTAAAAAGACAAGGCATACAGAAACACTAAACACCTGACCCAAAACATTGTATGAGGAGCATGACGAGACATCTCCAAGGAAGAAAGCCACAAAACCTGTGATGTAGTTGGGCAGAAAGCAAAATGTAAACATGATCACAATAGTCAGAAGTAAGCACATGGTCCGTTTCACTCTTCGATGCTGTCTCAGCTTCCTGTTGCCCTGTATATGGTAACAGATACGAATAGATGAAATGACTACTAACAGGAAAGCTATGACAAACTCTATCATAAGGAGTGAATTATGAACCCTCATTCCTGCACCAGTGTTTGTCCATATGTCGATATTTTGGCAAAGTAAGGCAGATACGTTTTCTGATGATCTCAGTAGTCGAGTCACAAGCAGAGGAAGACGGAGGGTTACCACAGCTCCCCAGATTCCACAGACCACCATTACTATGGTCTGAGTTCTCATGTGGCAAACAGGGTGGTGTGGATGAACTATCCTGTAGAAGCGATCCACTACCAAAACAGTCAAAAAAGCAATGCTTGCTGACTGGTTTATCGACAGCATGAAGAAGCTGATGCGGCAAAAGGGATCCCCAAAAATCCAGCTCCCACGGAGCACACTGTCAATATGAAAGGGAAGGGCAAGGAGCAGCAGGACATCAGCCAGCGCCAAGTTGAGGAGGTAAATATTGGCCGGCTTCCAGGGAGCCTTAAAGCCAAGGAACCATAATGCTAGGATGTTTCCTGGCAAGCCCAAAATGAAGTCCATGATCAATAAGGGGGGTAACGCAGAAGCAACAGGGCTCTGAGTTTCCATGCAAGTCCTGTTGTTGGTCATGTTGTACAGCATTCAGACGTCCTGCCTATGAAGCAACAAAGCTCTGAGTTTGGTTCCTCACCTGTTTCATAATTAGGAAATATAAACAGATTAGAAATAACATTTGTGCATAATCTGTAAATTATTATTAGCTGAAATTATTAGTTATATAATTAAAAACTTTTTATATTTTGTTGACATTATGTAGACTTATAATTTAGCTAGTGTAAAACTTAGTCTGCTGTGGCAAGTAACCAACCATTATGGTATATCTGAGTGATATGATGATATAATTTAAATGAAGTACATAATGTACTAATCTGATTTGGGATCAATAAAGTATCTATCTAGAAAAATACCGCAAAGGTTCCCTCCTACCTGACCTGCGAGCCATGAAAACCATTTGCCATTGCCACACAGTCAAACGCGACATCCGATTGCTCCTTCAACACTATTAATTTATTTATTTTTACTATAAATTATAGATAACAATAGTATTATTCATTCAATCAATGGCTTCAGGCCCATTCAAATGAACTTCTCCATTTTCAAATGTAAAATACAGTACTATTTATACTATACCTTGGTGGAATTACTGAATACTATGGCCTTGGGGGGAAAAATTCAATATGATTCAGAATTGTGATTATTTTGTGTACCGATTCATGTATTCACTTATGGAAGAATTCATGTATTCATGGGCGATACTAGTCTGGAAACACGTGTGTTAGTTGTAACGATACAGGTCTCATGAGGAACAGAGCCGCGCAAAAATGCTTTGCACTGTTTGGAACGGGCAGATCCGCAGCCATTTATAAACACGCGGTTGCCAGGCAAGGCCGCAATCAGCCTGGATATGCCGCATCTGGCGGCGTGTCTATATAAGGGTCCTGATACCTCCGCACTTTGTGCGATCATTTAGGTAGCACCGGTAAGGTATCAGGGCCAAAGAAAAGAAAAGAAAAGACAAGCGCGCAAAAAGTAAAGAGACAGAGGCAAAGCCCCAGCCTCTGCCTCCCTAAGATGCCGGCGATAGAGAGAGAGAGCGTCACGCAGCCGTGTAGGGTAGGTATAAAGTTCACATAAACACAAACCCTCTCTCTATATAAATTCTCGGTAAGGGCGTAGCCCCCCGAGAGGATATAGTTTTTTTTTTGTTTTCCAGAGCCCTGTCTGTTCTCGCGTAGATTTTTGTGTTTTCACAAAATCATTTGTCCCTTTTAAGTTTCTTAATTAATAATCCCATGCCATTTCCAAACGGGAAGGTCTTCCCGTGCCTATCATAAGCACTCTCACTACCTCCTATTTCATTGACCCCCTCTAAAGCCCTGCATCAGGGCTCTTATAATCTTTAAAACATCTCGTGGTGCGGCTCTCCATACCGCACCACTGTAACAGAATGATCGCACCACCAGAAGAGCCCGCGAGCTTGGAGAAGGTGCAGGAAATAGTCGAGGGTCAAGCGAGAGTGCTTGATAAGCATGAGGAAGCCCTAACCGGTTTAATTTTGGAGATGCGTGGGATTAATAAGTGCCACTTCCGGGTTTACATCTGGCAGCGTGTCGATTCCGGAGTCAACTCGCGCCCCCGGATCAGTGGCTCAACTACCCCATCTGGTGGCCGAAACTCAACTACCATCCCCACAGCCGTATGCGGGCGAGTCAGTGCTCACTCATATTCGAGCTGCAACCTTCACAATTTCCATCTGGACGGTCGAAGGTTGCATTTATGGTGTCTCTGCTCACAGGCAGAGCAATAGAGTGGGCTACTGCAGTGTGGCAGCACCTTCTCTCTGAACACGCCACCCTAAGTGCCTTCGTTACGCCACTTTTCACCATCCGCATACGACGAGTAGTGTAGTGTCGCCCCTTCTTTCCATTCGTTAAGAGGGGCGATCGGTAGCTGACTACACAGTCGAGTTTCGTACCCGGGCTGCTAGCTCGGGGTGGAATGACGCAGCCCTTATGGCTGCGTATATTTAAGGGCTCTCCGAGCAGCTGAAGGATGAGCTAGCCATACGTGATCCTCCACAGGATCTGGAGGAATTTTATAGGCTAGCCATCCGGGTGGATAACTGCCTTTGTGAGCGTCAGGCCGGACATTTCGGCGGCTCCAGGCAGGAAACATCTCCACCCCACAAAAGTCACTCCCCCGGCTATAGGCGCGATGCCTCACCTCCGCTAATGGAGACAGAGCTTGAGGTTTCATATCCCGTCCCTGATTTTGAGCATGAAGAATAGCTGGAAGAGATGGGGAAGCCCATGCAGATAGGCATTGCTACGCTTGTCCCTCAGTATAGTAGCCCAAGGGCAAGCGATGCCTGTGGCGCAGCAAGCCACAGATGGGGTCACCCCAGGAGGCTAGGTATCAGGGCCCGTCAGGTAGGACCCAAAAGTAGGGTCTTCCTAGGGTCATGCAGGGCTCTTCCTACCAGCTACGCTCTAAGGGACAGGGATCCGGAGAGCCCGAACGGAGGCGCTAATCGATTCAGGGCCATGGGAAATTTTATTGACGAGAGGCTAGCTGCGGCACTGGGCATTCCAGTTTGCCTGCTCCATTACGCCATCCCGTTGGTCTCCCTGGCCGGCCAGCCAATTATGTCGGGGTGTGTGGCGCAGAGGACGGCCCCAGTGATACTATGGCTCGGACGTCATTCCTAGCGAATCTCGTTTCTGGTAACATGGGTGCCAGAGCAGAGAATAGTGCTGGGGTTCCCCTGGTTACGTCGTCACAACCCTTGCACTGACTGGCCGACCCGTTCCATCTCAAAC
The DNA here is from genome assembly GCA_028565275.1 of Leiocassis micropogon. Lineage (NCBI taxonomy): Eukaryota > Metazoa > Chordata > Actinopteri > Siluriformes > Bagridae > Leiocassis > Leiocassis micropogon. The sequence goes on along the minus strand of JAOVVA010000054.1, from coordinate 8,995,874 downwards.
TGGGGATGTCAGTGCACCCTAAGCTGCCTTAAAGGTGTCCAACCCCCAGTTCCAGCGCCTCCTGCCCCAGTACTCCTTACTACTGCCCCTCAGGGCTACTGGGACTTAAAACCCCATCGTAGGCCTGTACCAAACCGCTTTCATTTGTTCCCTTTTAAGTTTCTTAATAATAATCCCACGCCATCTCCAAATGGGAAGGTCTTCCCGTGCCTGTCATAAGCACTCTCACTACCTCCTATTTTATTGACCCCCTCTAAAGCCCTGCATCAGGGCTCTTATAATCTTTAAAACATCTCGTGGTGTGGCTCTCCATACCGCACCACCATAACATTAGTAGCCAGTGCACGGCTGCTTGCTCACAGTTGTTCAACATGCACTCAAGACTTCGGAGGGGATTGAGGCGGTAAAAACATTGCTGTTTCTCTACAGGCACTCTGAACTATTCCCACACTGGCATCCTGTGTGGTAGGAGTGAATTATTTGCTAAGTTTGTTTAAAAATAATAAGTATCTCTGCGGATGACAGAGATGTGTGCTGCTCAGTAAAAAAAAAAGCTTTTTGTTTAATTTAATTTTAGGTAAATTGTTAAATGCTTGTATTAGTATTTGCTGCACTTGGTTTTTAAGTGAGAAAAATAATACTATAAGGAACGGGCTACATTTAATTATTGATGTTCAATTAAATTGTGAAGCTGTTGAAAAAAGCTAAAGTATAAAACGTTTGAGTAATGACAACTTTTTAATTACATTTTTTAAAATAAAAAATGTAACAAAATTTCAACAACAACAAAAAAAATTTATACTGAATCTGGATATTTATAAAAACGGAATACTTACCGAAGCGCAATATTAATCGAATCGGCACCTATATCGTGATAATATTTTACGTCCCTAATAGGCTGGCGAAATTACTGACAGAAATGCATCCATGTTGCCACACATGCCTACTTAATTCACATATTAAATCCAATATCGAATCAATAATCAATGTCAACCCATTGAGTTGTGAGATAAACCATGACTGTCAGACTAGATAACCGTTTTTCCTGTTTTAAAAGTAATTATCCCTGTTAGGATTGCCTTTATCCTCCTATATTGCCTGAACGGATCCGCACAGATGTTGCTGCTGCTGAGTTTTATGTCGTGCGCGCGACACGGTCTCCGAAAAGAAAACCGCGTCGCGCGCTTATATGCGCGCGCACGACGTGACACTCAGCAGAAGCAACCTCTACTCTCGTTTTATCATGTATGAAATCACAGATAAGGTAGCTGGCAAACAGGCAGGACACAGACAGACCAAGAGATATCACAGACAGACCAAAACACTGCAAAGTACACTAGATAAGCAAAGCAGACGTAGAAAGATGCACTGCGAGCTAACACATCGCATTAACCTTCGCTGATGTTAAACTTGGAGAGCAGAGAACACACACTGACCTGACTACAGTTCCCGCAAATCACTCTTAAGGCGATTCGTGTTTCAAGGAGGGTAATTCCGCTTTATCCACCCATCATTGTTAACATTTACACAGGAAAGGCGGAGCTTTGCGAAATTTGCGGGAAGTTACGCGTTGTTCTGCCAATTCGTGCTGCCTTGTCAAAAAATGCAACCGTAGCTAACAGTCCGTCGATGCGCGCTACCCTATTAAAAAAATGCTAAATGCTAAAGAGGTAAATGTACTATAGCACTACATGGAGCATCTTCTAATACTTTATTAGGTATAACATTCTTCTTGTATCTAGAAATTCAGGGTAGCATATTCTGATAGTCAGATATCCCCATCAAATAATGATCCCGGCACATAACCAACAAAATTAATGAATCAATTCCCATGCTAGTTGGTGTTTGCATGCACAGAACCATTAGAAATGCTAAGTAGCATGGAGGTGATAGCGCAGGTGCTTGGGCCCGATCATCGTTCCTTTGCAACTATATTTATAACTCACTCATTGTCTGTACTGCTTTATCCTGTATTTAGGGTTGTGGTGCCTGGTGCCTATCCCAGGAGACTTAGGACACAAGGCGGGGTTCACCCTGGACAGGGTGCCAATCCATCGCGACACACACACTCACACACACACAATTGGGAATGCCAATTATACTAGGTTAATTGGCATTCCCAAATTGGCATTCACAATTGTATGCATGTCCTAGTCTGCATGTCCTTCAACTGTGGGAGGACACCCACCAAGCACGGAGAGAACATGCAAACTCCATGCACACAGAGACGAGAATCGTGCCTGGCCAGGAATCGAACGCGGACCCTGGAGAAGCAAGGTGACAATCCTAACCACTACACCACTGTGCCGCCACTATAACATACTCGTTGTAGAAATTATTGGTAGCATATTCCGGTAGACAAATATTGCCATCAAATAATGCTCTCGGTACATAACTAACAAATTGAATTAAACAGTTCCCAAGCTTGAACAGTTCTTGAACCGTTAAATGTGCTGGGTAGCATAGATTGGCAGAACACCTGTGGATTAGGCATATAGAATAAATATATTATGTACCATGTTTTTATAACACTTAAGGAAAATTTTATTAGCTATTAACTGTAGAGGTAAAAACATTGTAATATTAATGCTTATTTTTGATCATAGTGGCAACTGATAGCAATTTTCGCTAGACAGAGTACAAGTACTTCCCTTTGCATATATGCCGATACTGAGTATGAGTACTTGCCATTGTCCCAGAGAACAATGTAAACAGTAATGTTCGGATTGCCCCACATCTAAAGCATATGATTAAATGCACTTGTTTTTGCTTTGATAGGGTGTGACCCCCGAAACCACTTTGCATGTAGAAGTAAAATCCTCATCCATCTGCTGCACAGTTACAATGATAAACATTCGGCCTGACAGTACTAGTCCAAATATTAGTGATGAAGTGGAAGGTTGAAAATGTCCAGCAATATGCAGTAGATCGTGCTTTTCTACAAAGTCAAGCAGCTTTCTTTTGTGGTTGTGTGTTTTTTCTAATTTGTATTATGTGAAATCAGGTAAACCAGGCCATCAGCTAAAATGGGCCAGATAAAATTTTATTGAATTTTTCTCTCGAAATTTTAACAGCCAATCACTAAATCCATTCAATTTGTTTCCACAACAGCACTTGATGTGTTTCAATTGATTTGATTGGTCTGAGAGGTGGGTAGAGCTATTCCTTGAGTAGATACTGGTGAGAAAAATCTAAAGGTGAGTGCCTAGACATATGCAATATAATCTCTATGATAAGATTCATATATTCTTAATCAACAATTCTGAACCAAAAAAGTTGTTATTAACTGTTAATTAATTAACTTTTATTAAATGTTATTAATATGGCATTGATTTCAGGTGTCAGAGGAACATGGTTACAGTAACATACACTACCGTTCAAAAGTTTGGGGTCACTTTCCAACTCCATGATCGTTCCTGATTTTGTATTTCTTTCTACACTGTAAAGGAATGCTGAAGGCGTCCAAAAAATGCATTAATCTCCTTTGAACAGTTTAGGTGAGATGTGTCTGCTACTTCTGCTCTGTAAAGACTTCATAACACCTCTAATCTGAGGTGCTGTTAATTGGTCATTTTTCAGGCTGATAACTCTAAAT
>JAOVVA010000054.1:8981392-8992174 GCA_028565275.1 Leiocassis micropogon | reverse complement strand
TGCAAAAGAATAAGAAATCAGGAAGGGGGCAAATAGTTTTTCACACCACTGTATATATATATATATATATATATATTTATTTTATTTATTTTTTTTTAATTATTATTTTTTTTTGTGTGTGTGTGTGTGTGTATGTGTGTGTAAAAGCTTAGCCTTCTTCTTATCCGTTCCATTTAAATGACCTCTTCCATTTAATATCACAACCGCTGCTGGCAACTTAGTGAATATCAAAACAGTTTTCATTCACTGAGCCTAGAACCTGTGTAGGTTATTTAGAAATTCCTTATACCTGTACAATTCGAACACTAAACTCCCCCGAACTCTATTATTATGACTTACTGTAATTTGGGGTATAATAAAAAATTTGCCATTTCTATAGCACTTCTACATCTCACTGTGATTAGATCCTTTAAAAATAATAATAGATGATTTTCATGGTCAGACCAGTCATGTCACATTCAGGAAATTATTAATATGTTTTTAAAATTATTTATTTGGACTGCACACATTAACACATGCACAGGCATGTTGACACATGCACATTAAGCACCAGTTTTGGAGAGATTGAGAAGTCTTTGTAATGTTATGTGTGAGAAATCTGCAATTCGTATCTCAGAGTTACAGCATTCATATTTAAAGAATTATGGCAAACTCTGATTAAACTATACTATATAAAGTGTAAATTTCTTTAAAAGTGATATATGCCAAAATGAATGAAAATATATATACTGAAATTATATAGCTGTAAATTATAATATTCCTACTTAAAAAAATCTATGGAACACAAGGTTCTGTAAAAGCATGTATCACAGCTGTGGCACTGGAGTAAACCAGAGGTAGCCAAATAATGTACAAATCTTTCGGAAAAGTCATTTTCCTCTGCTATCCTTTAACTTCTCCCACACTCCCTGACAAGCTCCAGAGTCGCTGGCATTGCCGATAGGGCACAGGTTAATATCTGTTTTTAACATTTCAAGCCATCCCAAGTACAAGAACAATAATCAAGAGCAAGTGTTCTGCTGAAGATTATTTTAGTTCACCCTTAAGGCCTGTAATATAATCCTATTTAGCTACTTTTCCGGTTTATCTGCAGCCTCAAACCAAATGTTATTGTCTTCACCTAAAATAAAGTTCAGTTATAGAGACATTGGACAGAATTTCGACTGGGTCAGTATACACTGATTTATCTTTTTTGTGATTATTAATGTATTTATGCATTTATTTTTTCTTATTAAAGCATTTATTGAAGCATTTAAGTACAACTCATTTAAATACAAATCTTCTTTCTGTAAACCACAAATAGAAAACTCACAAAATGAATTGTATTTAAATGCTTCAATAAAAAACTAAAAAAAAAACTACTCAAGCATCTTTTTCCCCCTGAGGTGTACTGTATAAGTAATTTTGGGAACCTTAACAAAACTTAAACTTGAATCATGGAACTTTCTGTCATAATAATTTACTTTGTAGGAAAGCACATGTATACAACTATTAATGTCTTTCCAAGCTTTTTCTGCTGTCCTGCTGATGTTTCTACTGATATGTTAGTCAGAGGAAAAACTGATTACATTTTGTTGCCCACATGCACATGCGCTAAATTCGAAGTGTTAAACGTTGCTTCCTCAGTATATGAGGAATGAGGAATAATGTTCAGCTTGTGAACATTATCTCACGTTTATGGTTGTTTTCGTTCCTCCGGTAACATTCCTGAGCTGTTTGGATTCCTAACAGCCTAATAAAACTGTGGCATCAGTCAGCACATAATGCAGGTGAGACGAGCCAAGAGACGTGAGGCTGGAATACTTGGATGGATGACAGTTCTTCTTGGATAGACTTTAAAGAGCTTTCAAACAGATAAAGGAGAGATCGACTAAAATGGTAGAAGTGAGGGAAAAGCCATGGCGCTTTCTGTTCCACAATGAAGAAAAACAGACTTACTTTGCATTTAATTCAAAGGACTATGGAATAAGATGAATACTTTTGTGCAGGTTCATGGAATTATAAAGAGGGGGAAAAATGATGAATGTGTGAAAATATATAAAAAAAAAGATTTCAGTGTTTTGACCTCAGAATTAACAGAAACAAACTTTTGCTTATAAACAGTTTTGTTAGAGGGGTCTGGTGATCCTCAGGGGCATACAGTATGAAGTATAATCAGAGGGATCCATGATTTGTGTAATTGAAATTATTAAATTATAAATGAAAAGAAAATTGAATAAATGTTTTACTGTGACAGGCTGCAAAATGCCTAAAGATAAAATGGATTATAATTGTTTATGTAACAACCTCAGCAGCAACTTAATTTCCCCTTCGTCTGTTCCAGTATACTCATCACTGCCCTGATCATCTGTCATTACCTGCACCTATTTCTCAATATTCTTCCCTCAAGGTAGATGATTTTTATGATTGAATGATTCATAGGTCAACATTCATCTAAAAAATGGTCATGGACAGGGCTGAAAATGAGAGCCAAAACATGCCAAACATGAGAGCCAAAAAAAGTCCTTCAGGAAGCCTGGAGAACTATTTCTTAAGACTACATTAAAATACAAGAAAGTCTGGCTCTTTTGAAGCACAATATGAAGAAATAAGGGGTGGCACAAGATTTTTGCACAGTACTGTAAACGCTTTCTGTGTGTGGAAAAAAAAAGTCACCCATAATTCAACTGCCAATTATTTTACACTTTAATATAATTTGCCTAATACCTGAGTTGTTGGATTATGTAACTTTAACATAAATCTGTACTTTGGGAATCACTGTAATTTGTTTACAGAACTCAGTGCTTTTGTACGTAATTAAATGTAATCCAGCCACCTTAGCTTCCTTCACTCAAATTTGTTCATTTTTTCTAGTTATGTCCTTTTTGTAGCCGACCAGAATAGAAACCCTAAGTAATGTATGATAGAAGACACATACTTTATTCATTTGGACAGGTTTTCAAACAGCATTCAATTTCTAAAAGTTTTCCCACTGAGAACACTACCAGACAGACATATTTGTGATCACAGGATGGATAACAGAAACAGCAGGAAGGCGAAATGAGTTTGGCTCCTTTCTCAACTTTTCCTTAACTTGCCTTTTTTTGTAATTCTTTTGAGAATTTCCATTAAGCCCTATCAAGTTTTATTTTCCTGCCATGACAAGATCCATGAGCGCCATTAAAACACAGCCGTCATGTAACAATTTTGAGAGATGTTCAGGACAAAATCAAAGCTAGCAATGGTGGAGAAAAAGAGAAATCATGAGGAAGAGAAAGCAAAATGAGTATGCAAGACACACACACACACACACACACATAAATGTAGAGACAAACACATTGAGGAGGAGGCGGAGTGAATTGACAGGATCAGATTTCTGTGGTAATGGTTGGGCGGGTCGGTGGTTAAACTGCTCTCACAAACACATTCCAGAGCTGAGGCACAGCGCATCTGGTGTGCAAGTGCAGACAGGAGCCGAGCCAACCGCTTTCCTCTGAGCATCTCTCTTTCTCTCTGTTTAACAGCATGCTGGGACCTGGAGGCTTGCTGTAGGGCTTTGAGGCAGCATCTGTGCTCTGTAGAGACTTGATTGTATTAAATCTTTGCTTAGGATCTAAGGCCAGGAGTTTTGCTTTGGTGGTTTACAAGTGATTTTTTTGCCCTCATCTCCTAAACTGTTCACCAGTGATTTGATTCTGCCTCACCGCTCTCTGTTTAATTTAACTGACATCATGGCATATTCTTGTCAGGGTTATTTGTGCTCTTTTGCACCATTTTGTTACACATTGGACATCCTAATGCTTTGTCACAGTTGCACATGAAGAAAGGTCTAGTCAACAGGAGCCTCATACTTCTTTAAAGCGGCCATCAACGTTAAATCTGATACACAGGCATCCAGCTGTCATCAGATGCTCAGGCACTAATCTTGTTCTTTTACTATCAGACAAAAGCAACAAAAGAACTTGTTATTGAATTGTCTTCAACATATCACTTTAGGTTTAGTGCATCTTAGCAAGCTCGAGTTGTTCTTCCAGATTCACCTTTTATTAAAGAGTATTAAGCTACATTCATTCAGTCTGAATACTGTTGTGCGCTTTCTAACTCACAGCAGAACTGTTGGAGCCGCACCACAATCTTTTCCTTTCTTTGTTTCTTTGGCTAAATCTCTTACAGCTGCTGAGCCGTTTAGTGCCTGAGACATTCTGTTCCCACTCTTTCCCACTGATTCCTCGTTCAATACAAGTCTATCCACTCCTCACTGGGACTTGAGCTGTCATTGATTTTAGTGCGTGCGTTTGTGTATTTGTGATAAAGTGAATTTGTGACTTCCTTACTCTATAATGATCATTTTATTAAGACCTCTTCTAGCTGTTGATGTGCCTATTAGGGTATCTTCTGCTCACGCCCAAAGGGGGCATCTGGATTTAGTTTGTGGAATGAGTCATGAATAAATTTGGACGATAAACCCTATGGAATGTGTGATTAAAACACTGAAATGTTCTTAATTAACCCAATGTCAGACGTCTGCTAGAATTCCCCCCCCCCCCCCCCCCGTCCTATTTGTTTTAATCACTAGAGCTCTGATTCTACAACATGTGAATTTTTATTGAAACAACATTGAAAGTGAGTCTTGAATTATTTACAGTACTGTGCAGAAGTCTTAGGCACCCTGTATTTTTAGTACAAACTTTATTATTGCTTTTTTTAAATTATGACTTTATTATTAATTCACAACAACACATTTATGATTTTAAATCTCAGTATTCCACCAGTCTGGGTTCGATTCCCAGCCAGGCTCGTCCAAAGATATGTAGATCAGGCTAATTGGTGTTCCCAAATTGCCCATAGTGTGTGAATGGGTGTGTGAGTGTGTGTATGTGTGTGTGCCCTGCGATGGATTGGCACCCCTGTCCAGGGTGTACCCTGCCTCGTGCCCTAAGCCTCCTGGGATAGGTCCAGGTCCCAGCGACCCTGAATACAGATAAAGTGGTATAGAAGATGAGTGAGTGAGTAAGTATTCCACCACAAAATTAAAAGTTACGAAAAAAAATTGTGTATGAAAGAAAAGAGAGCAGCATATTATGTAAGTGAACACTTTTTAGACAAAAATAAAATGGAAGCTGCTGGATTTTGCATCCAAAAAAAAAACAGGTGCAACGTTCAAAGTCCTCAGAAGGACTGTGGGTGGTTCTGCAGGATGCTTAGTAAAACTTAGTAGGTAATTTCCTTATAAGATTGCACAAATTGTTTCTGAGACTAAAGGGTCCTCAAAGCATTGTCACACCAAATACTGACTTTGTTTCATTAAATACCGTTTACTGGACTGTATTTTGCTTATTTATTTTTGAAGGCATTCTTGCTCTATAACATTTATTGTCGTGTGCCTAAGACTTTAAGTTGTGCACAGTACTGTATAGTTCAGATGGACTTAACATTCTAAGACCTAAATTCTTTCTTATTCTCCAGTTTTAAAGAATTCTAATACATATGGAATAATGAGTAACTTCTGCAAAACTTAGTAAACTTAATAGAGTAATGGTTTGTAGTTACCTGTGAGATACATGTGAATCTGGACTCACCACTGGAGAAAGTATACTAGTATATAATCACCTCATATAAAGATAGATTTCTTAAAACAGCCCTGACCTAAATTTGCAAAAGACAAGATATACATAATCTTGTATATACGTACATAAAGAGTTTATAAACGTAGTTTGAAGCACTACATTCATTGTTAATAGCAGTATATGACGGGGACTATACTGTAAGTAATGTAATAGTTAACAGTGCAGCAGACTGAAATGTGAAGCAGAGTGGATTAAGCAGCTGTACATCTGACGTCTTCTGTGTGACAGGACTGACATGGTATTATAATCATTGTAATTGTAATTACTACTCCACCACTCATCCTCCCTTCTCCAAACGAAACTGCAGAACCCCCAGACTGTTCCTAAGGAATTTTTCAGCCTTTCAAAATGGGGGGGAAAATGGACATGAAGCATTTTAATCAAAACTGCATATTTTCCTGGAAATGTGCAGTCATTTCTGATTGGATGCACATGGATTCAAATAGAATTAGTTTATAGGCCAAGCTCTGGAAATGACCTCAAACTGTAGCGAGGATGAAAAAATCATATGAGCTCCAAAATGTCGGAAGGGAGTGTAATTGTGTGTACATGACTGGAGACTCTAGGGATCTTCGTCACGCACATAGTCGGAGAGTAGTGCCATCTCTGCTCTGTGCTTCTCTCCCAGTGGGGTAACAAGAAAAACATTTTCACATGCAGTTTTGTGGTGTTTAATGCTGGGTTTTACATTTCACAGTGATTCAGTCCAGCTGACTGTCATCATAGCAGGTCTTCATCTCAATCAGCATTACTATCTTCTGAGACACAGCCTGTTGTTTGCTTATTAACATGAAATCCCAGACCTGTACACCCAAATAGCAACTTCTCTGCACACCCATCCTATTTCACATTTTCTCCTCTATTGAATGCAAGCTGAGACCAACAGAATTTAAAAAAAAAATTTTAGTTTAAAGTTCCTTTAACATCTCGTTTTACTTGTTTTCAAGTTTCAGGAAGTGCAAACCTACAGGGATTATATTGCACAGGCATGAGGATAATATACTGCTGTTTCCCCCCCCCCCCCCCCCGTGTCAGATGATGGACGAACCTTGCGGCACTCTGGATCTAACTGGATGGGGCCAGACAGGGAGCGTGTGAATGGGCTGATGTTTCTAAAGACTGTGGTATCTGTGGTCACAGAGAATGCACTCAGATTGGCCCTCCCTGAGCCGCGGGCCCCGTAACTCCAGCGGAGGACATGCCGTTCTTGGCCCTCCAAACGCTGGGAGGATGAGTATCCGCGAGGCTGCGGCCATGACTGGATGTCATTTCTGTTTTTACTCCCATTTCAGGCTGCAATTAGGGCTAATTTTAGAGGCTCTGCGTAACAGGCAGAAGGGTGAAATGTCCACTGAGTGGACATTTTAAGCTCTGACTAAATGTTGGTCATATACACAACCACAAATTTTCACATTGCTCACTTTTATTTTTTTCTGTGCCTTCTTTTTTTCCATAATATTTGGGGCATAATTCTTTCATAAGCCACACACACACACACACACACACACACACTTTAAGATGAGGAAGGAGTGAGGTTCCGCTGATGACGGCTGTGAGCAATTTATAAATACTGAGCTTTATATGGCTCAGCTAGTTTCCCTTTTAAAAGCTGAAAATGTGTACAGTGATGCAAGGATTTTAGGTTGCATGCTCCAAAAGCAAGAGTGATGTTGCCCCAGTGAAGATAGCTTGGATTAACAATTCAAGATTCCCATGGTTGTGGTTTATTTTTATAGGGAAGAACAGACAAAGTACTGCTTGGAAATCGAAGTGGAAAAGGGGAGGAGGAAATTAAATGCTAGAAGCAGACCACTTGGATGGCGTTGTCACTGCATGTTCTAATCAATTCTTTTGTCACTTCCATTCAGTTAGCTGTTTTTTTTTGTTTTTTAGTTTTCGTTTGAAAGCATTAGTTGTATACATTTGACACATTATGGACAGAGACAAATTATATTACATGCTTGGTCTTGGCCTAAAGGCAGCGCTGATAAGTGTTTTCTCCTTTTTGACTGCCTCTTGCACTCTCTTAATATATGAGGACTATCTGAAAGAAGGTCAGAAGCCATTCAATTGACCCACCCCTACATCTTCTTTTCATCAACCGAGCTCTATAAATATTGACTTTGGCATGACCTGGGAGAATCTTGGCTTAGAATAGGCAGGAAAAGTCCCCCCCCCTCCTTTTTCTCTCTCTTCTAAACTCCAGGAAAAGATTAAACAAGCATCCCATATTTGCCTCCTTTTCTGTAACGTCAAAGGGCAGAGATTGTGAGAGAAACAGCGGCGAGACGGTGCACAGATGTGTAAACATAGGGCTCATGAGAATGGGTGTGTCAGCGTGTGCCGATATTCCCCCTAGAGAGCCTTCCCTCCCTCTGTGCTCTGATCATGTTCAGGTGTGCGCAGGCCTCTGGCTACCCATTAACTACACTGCACTATATATTAAAGCTTCCACTATCAAGGTCCTAAAAACAGCTCAATCCTCGAGTTTAACTCTTCAAGCTTAAAGCAATCTTGAAATCAATCAGCTGTGCTCAAAGTCATTTTTAAAACATAAAGAAATATTCATATGATTTTGACTCTCAAAGTAGTAATCTCAAAAAAGATGTGTCTTTACAGAATTAAAACCAAATAAAAAATTTACACCTTTTTTTCTTAAGGTGCCAAACAAGTTCTGAAATGTTTAGGTTCAGCTGGAGTTCATTTAACACCCTCACTTTTATGTTACACAAGAAACGTTGTGCTAGATGTCAAACATTTTCATCACAATGAGCTAGAAAGCAGTTGTTGGAATGACTTCCATCCCCTGAATGAATCACGAAGACTGCAGTGAGAAAAATTGGCTCTGATGAGTCGAAAAAAAATGTTTATCTACATAATTACATTAATCACATCATGAGATCTGTACAACACTTTGTGTACCATTGTTCGTCCTACATCGTCTCACACTCTCATTTGTAACAGTTTTCAAACCTCAAGACCCAGCCTGCATAAAATGTTGTGAAATTTGTGGTAGGAATAAGGATTAGAATAGGGTTATGGCAAAGTAAATCAATTCAAGACACATTTCAGGGAAACATGCCACAACTGGCTCTAAAACAGTGTAAAATCTAACATCCCCCCCTTAAATCTATTTTCTCAGCTACAGTAAAGAGCGAGACATTCTTTTTCGTTTTCCTGTTCATTCTTTTAAGTACATGCAACAGTGTAATATAATGTTTATCTGCTCACATTCTTTACAGCCAGTCTCCCTTTATCTGTAAAATATATTCCACAGACCCCCTCGCTATAGAATTATTTTATGATCTTCCTTTCAAAAACTATAAAAGGAGCTTAAAGTTATCTATAAACAGTATAAATAACTTAAAGAGCTCAATAATTAATATAAAACCCTAGGAGTACATTTCTCATGAGTACTATACATGTATACTATACATGCTCATAACATGATATACTGCAGCACTGTGGCATAGTATACTTAGCACTGTAGTCTTGTCCTTTAGAGTAATGGTTTGAGTCCCACCGCAGGCCTTGGGTATTTGTGCGTGCAGTTTATATGTTCTCTGCGTACTTGGTGGGTTTCCTCCAGGTGCTCCGGTTTCCTCCCACAGTTCAGAGACATCCAGTGTAGGCTAATTGGCATTTCATAATTGTCCATAGTGTGTAGATGAGTGTGTGAGTGTGTCTATATATCCCAAGCCCAGTTCAAACAGGATTAAATTGTGGTGGGACCTCTGGGTTTGCAAATACCTCCATAATTTTTTTTATTTAATTAATTCATTTAATAAAATGAATGAATTAATAAAGAACATAAATTGATGGAAGATTAACAGATTCCAAAATCGGAAGTACACAATTATCTAGAATGTGTTGTTTTATGCTGCAGTTTAAAGATTTCCCTTTACTAGCACCAGCATGACAATGCCTCTGTGCACAAAGCATGCTCAATAACAACTTACTTTGCCAAGGCAAAAAAGAGACCTTTTTATGACACTGGATATCAATACCTTACTTCACCAAAGTCCTTGTGGCAGAAAGCCTTCACAGAAGAGTAGAGGTTATTATAACAGAAGTGAAAGAAAAAGAAGAAGATATTTAGTATAACACATTTGATTGTGATGGTTAGGGGTTTACATAATTTTTAAATTCAAATTCAAATTTTATTTGTCACATACACAGTCATACACAGTACGATATGCAGTGAATTGCTTATACGACCGCCAGTGACCTTAAAAGATAAAAGCTTATACATAAGAAATAAATATGAATAAAAAGAAAAACAAAATAAAATAAATTTAACTAGTAAAATATACTTTACAAATAGCGTACAAATAAGAGCCTAATAAAAATATTACAAAATATAGAAATATAGAAGAAAAAATATAGAAGAAAAAAAAATAGAAATTTGTAAAAATTTGGAAGTGACTGAGGTCCTTCACGATCTTCCTGGCCTTGGTCCAGCACCACTTGCTGTAGATTGAGTGCAGGTCAGGGAGCTCTGTGCGGATGGTGCGCTCAGCTGATCGCACCACCCTCTGTAGAGCTCGTCTGTCCTGCATGGTGCTGTTTCCAAACCAGGTCGTGATGTTTCCCGTCAGGACGCTCTCTATGGTGCAGGAGTAGAAATTCCTGAGCACCTTAGACGGCAGTCTGAAGTCTCTCAAGCGTCTGAGGTCGTAGAGACGCTGTCGGGCCTTTTTCACCACGTTGTTGATGTGACAGGACCATGACAGGTCCTGCGTGATGTGAACACCGAGGTATCGGAAGCTGTCCACTCCAGCTGGGCCCCTGTTGATGACTGGGGTCTGGTAGTTCCTCTCCTGCTTTGTACTAAAGTCCACTATCAGCTCCTTTGTCTTGCTGACATTCAGGAGAAGATTGTTCCTCTGGCACCAGTTCTACAGATTTCCAATCTCCTCTAGGTAGGCCGACTCATCGTTGTTGGTGATCAGGCCCACCATGACAGTGTCGTCAGCAAACTTGATGACGGCGGTGGTAGCAGTCGTAGGTGTACAAAGAGTACAGCAGGAGGCTCAGAACACAACCCTGGGGGGGCTCCAGGGCTGAGACATGTCCGCCCATCCTTACTGCCTGTGGTGTGCCAGTTAGGAAGTTGGAGATCCACTGACACAGAGATGAGCTGAGTCCCAGGTGCTCCAGCTTGGTGGTGAGTGTG
>JAOVVA010000054.1:8941030-8973301 GCA_028565275.1 Leiocassis micropogon | reverse complement strand
CGTGTGAATGGGTTCGCTCACCCATTTGGACTCGCACCGTGCGACACGCCCGTACCTTCACGTAGCTCCCAGTAACGGTGCGAATGTTGAAGGCGGGATCAGGCAGTCTGCAACCGCCCTCGCTTTGTCTCAGTAATCCAGAGCGCAGCAGCGAAACAGTGGAGCCGATGTCCACGAGCGCCCGTAGTAAGACGCCGTCCAGCACACAGTTGACATAAATCCCAGCGCGATATCCTACACGTCCCGAACGGAAATTGAATCCACCAGTTGGGGGAACAAGGAAGGTTGCGGGAGGCGGCCTACCCTTAGCCCCCCCTGGCGCTAGTTTAGCAGCTGCTGGGGTACGCTGTCCCTCAGGCCTGAGTGAAAACCTCTAAGACCTGCTCGTTGCCTAGCCGCGACGGGTAGCCCTGTCCCCGACTAGGTTCACCTACCGAATGCCCCTGGGCTGCGGGCGGTCGCTCGGCTCTTTCGCCGTGATGTTCCGCCATTAGGGGTTCCGCGCGCTCCGCCTCGCGTAGCGCTTCAGCAAGGGAAGCTGGTGCTGCTAACCTGATGTGCTCGCGGAGCCACGGCGGTCGGAGTCCTCGGAGAAAGGCCTCGACGAGCTAGCTCTTCCTGCTTGTTGGGCTCGAACTCTGGATAGCCCCGGCCTCGCATACCGCCAGCTCCTCGCACGCTGCCTCCTTACGGTCACCCGTGCAGAACCGGAAGTGGAGCGACTCCCGTAGCTTTGCCCAGTCCTTCCGCTCATCGGCCCGGAGGTCTTCCAGCGCCCGGAGCGCATCGCCCTCCAGCGACAGTGGACCAGCCCGCGAAGTCGGCAGCTAGCTCCACTTGGGCAAAGAATGCGTAGGGTTCGACGGCGCCGTTGTAGGAGGGAAGGCGCAGCTGTCGCTCGCCTCGCCGGCTGCCGGCGCATGGAGCTGTAGCTTGCTCCGGCGCTTGCGCAGCGTCAACGTTGGGCTCCGCCCCAAGATCCTTATCTTCATCTCGCCGTTCTGCTTTGGTCGCCGTGGTTTGCTCGCGCTAGCCCTGTCAGGAAGATGCTCTTTTTTTCCCAGTAGTTGCTCCGCTACTTGGCGGCCTGCTTGGATCTTTCGTAGGTCCTCTGTAGTGCGCTCAAACTCGTAATTCTCCATCCCACTTCTGTCACCAATGTAGCGTTTTACCGCCGGAAAGGATGTTGGAGAGACGAGTGAGCTTTATTGCTGCCCAATGCAATGGCTGGGAGTACTTTATTTTGCAAGCAGCACTGTATAGCATGATCAACACACCGGGACTCCATCCAATTTAGCCTTAGCATAAACCGGAGCACATTCAACAGGTCACACACAGTCTAACACACAAACCTGGCCTAGGCCACTAACCCAAACACCCTTCCCCAATAGGGTGAACACAGAGAAACCCCCGCAAGGCATGCTGGTAGTCAGCCGCCGCCCCGCCCACGCCACAATATTTTCCTTCTTCTGTTATTGAAATATTAGCTATGCTATGTAGTACTTAAAAGACAAAATCAATACAGTACACAAGTGCGTCTTCCTATATGCACTATTGATTTATTGCATACCTCTGCACATGTCATGCCATCACAAATAATCTATTTTGAATAATGTTTACATGAATAATGTTTACAAGTACTTGTTTAGTCAACTGCAAAAAAAAGAAAAAGAAATTGTACATGAAAATCGAGAAAAAGATTCTCATGTGCCTTTGTAATCCCAACCCCGTTCTCCACTTCACTGATATGATTATAGCATTACAGTATTACATTACAATGCACAATTTTAGCCTGTGTGTCGGAACAGCGGACAAACAGAGTATGAAGAGGATACCACCAGATTGGGGGAAAACCTTTTTTTTTTTTTTACAACTTATTCAATATTAAGTTTAACTTAGCTTTAACTGAGTTACTGTACAGTTCCATTCCAAGTAATTAAAATTTAACATACATAGTGTTGGAACATCTGAAACTCACTCTATTACTCATACTCTATATTGCTTATCCTGTTTAGGGTCATGGCAGGCCTGGATCTAAACCCAGGGAACTTGGGGCACAAGGCAATGTACATCCTGGACAGGGTGCCAATCCATCGCAGAACATACACACTTACACACTCACCCACACACACTATGGGCAATTTGGAAATGCAAGTTACTCTTTGAAATGTGGGAGGAAATCATGGTATGGAAGAAAACCACCAATCACAGAGAAAACATGCAAACGAGGCCTGGGGTCGGCCTCAAACCCTCATCCTGGAGTTGCAAGGCCACAGTGCTAACCACTATGCCACCATGCGCCGCCCTCACATGTGAAACTACACTGGTTACAGAAAAAAATCAACCCCCTTTAAAATAATTATGTGATGTTGCTTTGCAGTTAGAAATGAAGACAGTAACCATTTTGTTTCATTCAGCTATACTCAGTGCAACTTTTAACATCCAGGTGAAAGATATAACATCAACATATCAGAAAAAAAAACAGAATCACTGATTTGGAAAAGGATCACCCCCTCCTAAAATGACTTGTAAACTTAATCAGGTGAAGCTAATCACCTTCTCAATGGCACACAAAGCCATTTGGCTTTCAGCTGTGATCATTTTGATTATCTCAGCATGAAAAGCTGGAGTATTTCAGTCCCTGATATTGCAACTGAAGCAAACAATCAACTATATGTGGCAAGGCACTGTCTAAAAGATTTCCGGGATTAAGTTGTGCACAGGCACAAGTCAGCGGATGGATACCCAGTCAGGAGATGGAGAGCCAATACCATTTTCACTTGAGTGTTAAACGTTGCACTGAGTAAATAGAATAGAGCTGGATAAAACAAAAAACGTGTCTTTCTTCATTTCAAGCTACAAAGCAACGGAATGTGATTATTTTAAGATAAGGTAAGATATCTTTTTATTCGTCCCACAGTGGGGAAATGTCTTTGTTACAGCAGCGAAGAAAAAATTTTGCAAATAAAAAATCAATAATTGCACTTCCAAATAAACAAATTGCACTAGTTTTAACAAATTGCACAGGAGGAATATTGCACAGTTTAAAAAGTCGTTATTGCTAATATTGCACAGTTTAAAATGTTATGTTGTGAATGTATTTTTAACGCAATGACTTACATACCATAAACAGCCATCTAATTAGTTATAATCAAGTCATTCATGTTTTAAGTCCTTAGGCTACTTTAACACTATATTTTCCTGTTATGCACATCAGATGATGAGTTCTGTAGCAATGGTAGGTCTTTATGGGGCCACGTTGCTAGCTCACTGGGTTTTGGGATTGGCAGCCTGTGGAGTGATTTAGTATGGGGCATAGGGTTAAAGGCTATGCCCAACGGTCCAACAGTGGCAACCTGGTGCTGGTGGGGCTCAATCCCCCGACCCTCAGTTTCCAAGTGACCTGAGGCCTCAACTGCCTGAGTCACTATCCCTGCACTTTAACACCTATAACTAAAGTAATATGAAATTGTATTTATTTGCTTTCTTTAAGTTTATCTTTCAAGCAGTAAGATTTAAAAGTTCTAATATTTAGGTCAGCCACTCTGGTCTGTAGTACCAGTCAAAAGTTTGGACACAACTTTTAATTCTATGGTTTTTGCTTAGTGTTTTTAGTTTCTACATTTTAGAACAATACTGGACGTTTAAAAAGTTTTGACTGGTACTACAGACAAGGAAATTTTTATTTCCTGTGCTTGTCTGTTGTACAAGTCAAAAGTTTTGACACGCCTTCTACTTCCATGGTCTTTCCTGATTTTTATTTCATTCTAAATTGTAAACCAATGCTGGGGGCATTTGCTCTGTAAAGTCTTCAGTAAAGCAAGTTTCATCATGGTGCTTGATGGCTTTTGCAAATGCACTTGACAATACTGTTCTACCAAGAATTGTTCCAGAAATGCTTGTTGTTGTTTTTTTACTTAATTATATAAATCCATATTTGCTATTTCACAGTTTTGAAACTTCCAGCATTGTTCTAAAATGTAGAAACTAAAAACCATAGAATTAGGTGTGTCCAAACGTTTGACTGGTACAGTAAATTTTGTAATATGCATCAAAGAGTCACTATGTTCATGCCTGTATGGTAAATAATAATCAAACACAAGATTCACTGTCCTTGTCCTTGCTTACTTTTCCTTACAGCTTTCTCCATTCTACCTTCTCAATCATTCATTTGCTCTCTCTCTCTCTCTCTCTCTCTCTCTCTCTCTCTCACACACATACACACACACACACACACACACACACACACACCAGATATTAAAATGATTACTCAGTGTTTCAGAGAGCATGTCTGTACATTACACAGTTCAGTCCAGCTGTGTCCTCACTTTTTTGGTGGGTGACCCATATCAGAACATAGATTTCAATATTACTCACACTACTTACAGTATTACTTACACTCCTATGAAACATCCTCATACTCTCCTTCATTAACTCATTCCTGATTTTTTAACATTGTCACAGTAGTATATTAAAACTATCAAATACCTGGGCATACTGTACTGTAGGTTTCATTGGGAACGTGGAGGAGAGGCAGGGACATGTATTCCAATTTATTCAAATTTAAACACTATAAGGGAAATTGTTAGTTATGGTAAATCTGTTGTTACACAAAGCTGACATACAGTTGACCAAATCATGGACATACAGTAGAAATACATCAAAGCTACAATTATACATAAAGCATTATACCATTTAACCACAATTTATTTTCTAAAACATCATTTCAGAAATTAATTTAAGCTATAATTTATATGATAGTTTTATATTAATGCATTGTACTAATATTCAGTTGCAACTAATTCACAGGGACTTTTATGATAGATGATCTACAAAATGTAAGGCAAATAAATTGATTAAAGACATTGCTATTTTTTTTGTGTAAGAAGACATCATTATTTATCCTTTATCGAAGGACTTTCCATTGTTGTCATTTTGTAAATAGGTTTTGCATCATGAGAAAGTGTTCAGATCAGAGCATTTTCTTCCTTTTTGGTAAGAAGAAATATGTTTGTGGTTTTAATTTCAAGAAAGAGACATAGAAAGGCTTGTGAGGAAACAATTACTGTATATCTTCTAGATGTCTCTCTCTGTGTGTGTGTGTGTGTGTGTGTGTGTGTGTGTGTGTGTGTGTGCATATATTCTACTATTTGCCTAACTAGGCGGTTTTGTGGCTTAGTTGATCTGCTCAGTGGTGTATAACACTGACCAAATATTTTCTTTATGGCTATGAATAGAAAGGTGAGAGGTCAGCACAGATCATAAGCCTACCTTAAACGACAAGCAACATTAAGTTACTAATCAAATGAAAGCAGTGACAGAAAAAATGGGTGTTATTTTCTTTCTTTCGAAGCAACACCCTTGATCATTAAGTGCATGTCAGAGTTTGGTGCTCCACATACTGATGGGCTTCATTGAGGCCTTCCCTTTGAAAAAGCCCTGGATGCAATTGCACTGCTTTGAAATGGGACTGTAAAGGATGTACACTGAGAGAGCATATTGTCTGTGCTGACTGGATCGAATCAAAGCAATAGCCCATACCCATTACAACCCCTGTAAAGCAAACCTAATTTATGAGCAGTGCCAGTTTCACTTAAAATAAAACCTCGCCACATCTGGAAATCATTTTGACCCACACATTCCTGACTTTAAAAGTGACTTACTGCAGAACCCCGTGAATGTTGGTCCGTTCCATCATTTTGACTGATGCAGATCGATTAGGAATAGGACAACGGGGGATATTTAACCAGGCAGTGGGAAAACATTGACCATTATCATGCTTTTCTAGAATTTTAGAAACATTTTTATTACAGTAACTTAAACAGTACAAAAATCGAAACTACCTCAAATTGTGAGGCACTATAAAGTTGCAAAACATACATGGCTGCTTTGGCTGCTTTGGAGTGGTGTATCAAGTAACTGATTGAGAATAAGGTACGCATTCTTAACGGATCAGTTTGGGTAATAAAATAAAATTTGCATATTTTTCCCCTTATGACAAATCTGGTTGCTGCGCCAAGATGTTTGATCTCTGAAGTTCTTTTTATTTTAGTTTTGCACTGGAACTGCATGGTTAATGTAGCTATCAAGTAAAGAAAGCGTGTATCTAACAGCTTCATGCAGATTTTGTACACATGTCATGGAAACAAAATCTTGCTAACTGTTATTTTCAAATGAAATTGCCTGGCTAAGTAACTCCATTTGTACACAAACAGAGTTATACACCAAGTCTGTAAAGAAAGTTAATATGGGATTTAAACCTAAATGACGGAGCATTATAATAATATTACTGAACAATTTGAAACCACTTCAGGTGTGTTAGTACATGCAGCTCTATAATACAAAACTGGCAACTATAAGCTATCTTTATTCGGTAGCTAAAAGGACTTTTATTTCAAGTATCTGTTTTCCAGTAGCTGTACTTAAAGATTTGCTTTTTACATTTGATTTTTACTCACTACATTTCAAAAGAAAAACCCTCCTTTCTATTCAACACATTTCTCAATAATCTACTTTTATTCAAATCACAGGATGCCCGATTTTAGCATCAGACAGCTTCAAGCAGCTGATTAACATTCCTAACAAATCTAAACTGTAACAGATGTGACAACGTTCACAAGTTGATACCGATCACTGTAATCTATATAAATGTTAGCTATATTTTACATTTACTTGGGCAGTTATCTGTACCGTGACAGGCCCCCATTCGCCTGCAGACTAGTGTTCATTCTCTAAGCTATTAGACTGCTAGTTAACGTTTTAGAGATTATGGATATAGCTGTTGTCAGTTAGCATTAGCCACACTTCCTATATGAAAGTCATGTTCATTTACGGTCAGTAACCAAATCCATGTGTAAATCGAAGAACTGAATTCTTTTTTAATTGTGTTTTTTTCCTTGTGCTTTCTCTTTTACACTATAAATAAATACAAGGTTTTACTTTGTACATCAAGTCAACATTTGTAGCTGTCTTATTTAACAAGAACATTATTTGATAAAATAAGAAATTGCTGTTTTTCATTGAATAACACCTTTGCCAGCATGGATTGACTGGAAGGAGAAATTGCATACATTTGATTTTCTGTCTAACTATTGCTTTAAGACTATGTTTAATATAGAGTCTATTAGAATAAAATCTGCTGTAAAAGACATGTATGAAAAGTACATTGCAGGAGATAAGGTTCAATGCGATGACAGTCTTTCATGTTTTTCACTGGAATGCAGCGTGTTCTCTGAACCCTGAATTTTCACTCGTAAGCTCCTCAGTCTTCTTAGAGTGGGCAGAGATCCTAGCAGGGTCATGGATCAAGGATCAAAAGGCTTCAGAGCAGCACTTATGAACAAAAACATGTATTATAGACAGTGAATCGGATGTTGAAGACCAGAACCACGCAACTGTGTTGTTCTGTTTACAAAGATAGGATGTGAATAGATTGGATAAAAGAATTCAAAAAGCCATACATATGAAAACGAATGAAACAGAGCAGCTTTTTCACTCGTCATCCCTAATCTAGTCATTATCAGTAGGATTCCTGCTTCTTTCCTGAGCTCTTATCAACAAAGTCCTTTCAGGACCCCCAGCGCTTGTCACCTTCAGAGAGCCAGAAAGATTTCTCCTCAGATCCCGACTTTCCATCCTTCACCACCCACCTCATCTCGAGCTCTGCTTTATGAATCACTCAACAGGTCTAGAGAAAGAGAGAGATAGGCATTGCCTTTTTGGAAGGCCAAGCAAAAGTGGATGTTTAAAGCAAGCCCA
Organism: Leiocassis micropogon; assembly: GCA_028565275.1. Classification (NCBI taxonomy): domain Eukaryota; kingdom Metazoa; phylum Chordata; class Actinopteri; order Siluriformes; family Bagridae; genus Leiocassis; species Leiocassis micropogon. The sequence continues at coordinate 8,965,543 of JAOVVA010000054.1, read as the reverse complement.
TGAGTGAGAGGTATGTTGTTGACTTGTGCTCAGTTTTCTATATTACCCCTGTGTGCTAAGCGACGAGCTCTGAGAGAGGAAGTGATCCGGCTGTGTCGGCCCTGGGTCCTCAGTGGGGATTTAGATTTGTCCACCTGGTGGGGCAGAGGGTGGTGTGAGAAGAATCCACATCCCCCATCTCTGAGCTGCTTCCTGTGCCTATAAACATCTGCAGCTCAGCAGGGTTCCATCACACAGTTTCATCTTTAGCTGTCAGGCCCTGGAAAGGCCACCTTCCCTGAAGAGCCTGGATCCTTCTCCTGACCCCTTCTTCCAAAGTCTGTGTCTCTCGAGTCCGTACTCCCCCCAACCCCAGAGATAAACTGCAGCGAGTCAGATTACCCAGAATCCCCGCTCCTCTGAAGCAGCCCATTCATGGGCCCCTGGAAGCCGATAAGAGGATGAATCACAGCTCTGTTTGGAGGGCTTTGTGGGAGCCGCACTGCTCCATCTCTTAGGCCCTCTTTGTGTATTGATGCTTCAGCTGTGTGTGTCTGTGGGTGCACGTGTGTGTGTGAGTTTGTCTGTGGTCTAGAATCTGTGTGTCTCTTTACGGACGTAAGGACATTTGTTTAAGACTCAACAATGAAGAGGAGAAAGTCTCAGAGTCGCTGAAGGAATGGCCAGGCTTTTTATCTTCTGGAGCCATGCTTTAGGTTCCTTTCTACCTTCAATAAAGATGAGAATTAAAGGTAGCAGTTTGATCTCGATGGGCCACAAAGTCAGGTAGCCACTTGTCAGCCTTAAAGTAAGCCTTGTCATCCAATTTCCCTTCCTGTTTAATTATTTATTCTAATCTCTGAATAAAGAAATATTCACAAGTTAATATGTTAGTGCAAAAAGCAACATGGCTACCTCACAGCTCCAGGCTCCATGGATCAATACTTAACTTGTGTGTGTTTATTTGTGTGTGTGTGTGTGTGTGTGTGTGTGTGTGTGTGCGCGCGCATATATGTGTATTTGTGCATGGTGTCCTGGTCTGAGTGGACAGTGGGTCAAGACAGGCCAGTCCTCCTCTTTGGCAGGAATGCAAAACAGGACTAACCTAACCTGGCTTTTATGGCTTTTTGTTCTGACTACAGGGTAATTGGCAGCTACGTAAGCAAGCAAGATGCTAGCCATACATGAACTTAAACTTGGAGGAACTTTTATGAAATATTCTATAACTGTAAAGTATAATATATTTCCAATCATTCTGACCTAACTAACTGCATATGTTTTCATTTACAATATTTATTTATGTTATATAATGATTGACAAATACCAGATGAGTTCAATAAAATCTTTCAGAGCGGGTAAAATGCAAAAAGATGCCATTGACCGTGTGCCAAGGAATTAGAATAACTTCAATCTAAAACATTTCTGTACAAGTCTTTGATTTATGTAAAAGGTTTTCAGGAAGCTGAATTGATGGTGCTTACAAACTCTTAATAAGTTATAATGCACTTCCAGGAATTCTATCCTTAGTTTGCTCATTGGAAAGCCACAGTGTGTTGAGAGTAGTACCAGAATTAATTGGCAGAATATTCTGAAGTGTTTGACCCTTTTACTATTTTGATTTACTGCCAATGTTTCATACTTGTTTTACATTTGTTTTTAGATTTTGGCTGGTTGCTGCTCTAAAACACTGAAGTATAAAGGTGTATTATTACAACCAGGTCAAAAATGTGCATCAAATCATTGGGACTAATGGCAGACTCCAGCAGCTCTTAAACCGTTTGTCATATTGGGGGAGGTTTAGCCCTGACAGTCTAATGACTGCTCTCAGCAAAGCCCTCCCCTGGCCCCCTTGGTTCAGATTCCTCACTTGTCACACCTGACCTTGAGCTGTCCATCTAATGAGCGTACCCAGCCTAGTCCTACTCATGCACAGAGCTGTGTGTCTGGTTGGCAAGCTGCTGGAATCAGTTGTCAACATTCAAAATCAAACACAATGGGAAAAGAGAATCTGTGCCCAAAAGCTTTGGCAGGAAATTTCAAAGGCAAGGCAGAAGAATGAATCTCTCAAAACAGCTTCTCCTCGGTTTGAATATGAGCTGGAAGAGATGCCTGGTGCTTTCCCTGGCTAAAAGATGCTCTTTCATGTTAATCTAGAACATGCACCCAAATCCTGACCATTATCATTATAAAAGAAGTCATGAGATTGATCTCAGATTATTATAAGACTACCAGCAGTCTGAGGCTTTTCAGTGCCTGTGCCACACAGCTGGCAAAACTCAAGTTGGAAAATACTTTCTCTAAGATGGCTCCCATGGGTTCATAAATAAAGCGCATACTGAGTGTGTTAGTCATAATCCCCTCCATGAAAAATCACTCCTGACTTGTTTGGAGAAAAGTTGTGTGGGGTAATTGACTATTGTAAACTGTGATAACTTATACCATCTGTGGCGATTTGTTTCCCTCTCTGCTTTTGTAAACTCCGAGTTATTTTTGGTTTGGACTGATGTACAGAGCAACATCTGGGAAGTTGCAACAAAGAATGACCGCAATTGCTGACGTTTCGGTTTAGACATTTCCTTTCATATGTTACAATCCCTTAGTATATAGAACTGTTGCTATAGTACAGTATGACATCTCTTTAAACTTAAACTTAATAAGATATGATATTTTGTTACTCGTGTGTATGTTATAGTTATATACACTAATGTGAAATCCTCTTGAACTACTGAAGTTCAAAGGCGAGGATAGATATGTATGTCTGGCCTAGGTTACATTTGTGGTTTTCTTTTCCAGGTCCTGGAAGTTCAGTCTACACATTCTGTCTAGTGTACATTGTGTGGAGGCCAACATTGAGAGCTGAAGAATCTTCCCTCCAGATGTGTTCCACCTGAAGAAGATCTTCCCCCTGACCTGCCCTCCCTCTACCTCCCCACTCTGTCTCTTTTGCCGCACGCCTTATAAACTCCTTTTCTCATAAATATTATTTCAGAATGGGATTTATTAACCTGCTGATGACGCACATATCACTCTGGAGATCTACTGGAGAGACAGTACAGTGGAATGAAGTAAAAACAATATTAACAATTTAAAATGTCAAACGTTTGGGCTATGGAAGAACAGTGCTCTTTTGTAAAGAAAAATAATTATTATGCCTTTTTAAACTTCAGCTGGGTATATAAATTTAGAAAGAAGAACCTGTGTCTGCATTATGAATTAAGAGTACTATTGCTCAAAGGGAAACTGCCTAGGCAAACAAAAAAAAAAAGGAACAAAGTGATGCAAGATGTCAAAGGTTAGCCATCTGGATTTGCCATTACTTTACCCTCTGACTTACAGTAATGCTGCGTGTCTGCATTAAAATGTTACTGTTTACAGCTTTCCCTTTTAAACGCCAACCTCTGCTTTCTGCTTTTCTCTCGGAGACATGGCTCTTTGCTCTGTTGTGTATCTAACTAGCAAGGCCAAAAATGGAGGCAAAGTAGAAGAGGTTTACAGGCTTGGAGTTGTGTGCTTGCTGTCAGTGCAGGATATTGGGGGAGTGGAAGATAAAATCCAGACCTCTGAAAAAGACCCACACAGAGAATCCAGTCAGGAGAGGGTTCTGACCCAAAGCTTGCTTAATCTCCTGCTGAACTATCCAGAAGAAATATTTCTCAGTACTCTCTCTCTCTCTCTCTCTCTCTCTCTCTCTCTCTCTCCCCGGGTTTTTGGGTGTGTGCGTAGATGGGAGTAAAAGGGGCAAGGGGCTGTTACTTAATTATGTAACAGGCTCAGGGGAGAGCTGCGGGCTGGATTATGGGCGGAGTGAACAAAGCAGTCGGAGTGGAAAAAAAGAACTGAACACACCAACAGAGCACTAACAGTGACATCATGACACAGATCCTCTTTCCTACACACACACACACACACACACACACAATGCTTGTGTACCTTCCCCTGCTATAATTATATTTATTTCTGTAAACAATACACCTAAATATAACTTAATACTGTATACCTAATATGATAATCTAAAAGGAATTAAAATCTAAAATTTTATGAACTATTTTTTTTTTTTTTTGGAAACAACATTTCTCTTTGTGGGATCAGCCTAATCTCTCACTTAGGGCAAAACTCTCAGATATTTCAATACCAGTGGAGACAACTTACAGTAACCAATCTACATACTGACTTTAATCAGTTCAATTCAACCTGAGGAACCACACAATGCCCTCAAGACCCTTGAGATACTGTATATGCAACAGCCTGAACAATGAAAGTCTGTACAAAGAAATCTCTAGAAATTAAATATATTTCTTCCATGTATTTGTGTGTGCCTAATCCATACACGCTGCCGTTCTCTATCCATAGAAAATGATTGAAGGAGCAATTCAGGGATTGCTGTATTCATGCTGCTACTGCCAGGCTTCCTATCAGACTCTCTTTCTCTCTTTTCCCTGAAAGAAAGCATGGGGCTTTCATGAGAGACGTGCAGCTGTTACTCTGCATTAAACTGAACATCAAAAGAGGCTTTGGGAGCTTCAGTGGAGAAGTGAATAGCATATGCAGGGGTTATTCCTGTTGATCATTATTCCCAGAACACATCTTTATCCCTGTCTTGGGAGACCAAAAGGAAAATGGTTCTTAGTCAAGGCTTGTATTCACTTGTTGATTTCCTCTTCAAGATAATATTTTAAGAGTCTGTGTCTTCTGTGTGTGTGTTTTTTTCCCCTTCTTATATTATGGTAATAATAATGGCACCATTTTCACCTCACTGCCTGTAACCAGTCATTGGGTAGAGTTCTATAGTTTCACAGCACAGGTCTTGACCTTGCACTTGCCACATGCTTGGTTAGACGTCTGGAATGACATGATGGGAGGCTGTCTTGACTGACCTAGACCAAGTTGTGGTGTGTGTGTGTGTGTGCTTTGTTGTCTTCTCACAGCTGAAACTTTACAGCCCATCCTGCTGCACCAATACTAAGTGTTTGTGTGCTGCCCTGGATACAAGTTTGTGAAAATTCCACTACGCACTGATATACATCTGATACATCTGATACACACGCACACACACACACACACACACACACACACACACACACACACACACACACATACACGCACACACACACACCTTTCTAGTCACCACTGATTATGGGATCTTGGTTAAAGAGGTCACCCATTATTTATGGATAAACCAATTACACACAATCTCCCTCACAGAATAGCATGTACCACCCAGGTTATTTTGGAGGGAGACTGAGAGGCATGTCTCAGCTGTTCGGGGTGAATCTGCCTGTTTCAGACACGCACGGGCATGCCTGCTGCTCCACGATCAGCTGTGAAGCTCCATCTGCATACATACAGGGTGGCAGCCCAATTCCAAACAATCTCAGCTGTGCAAGGATGGTCCAGCTTGTTGTTGCTTTGCATGACACCAGCTTGAACTCTACAATCAAGCCCTGGTTAATTTAGTTATACAGTTACACAGTTGAGATCGTGGCTAATCCTAGATAAACCCTTTCCGAAATGAGTCACTCATTGCTAATGCTTTACTAAGTAAGGGGAGATTGCTTATTTCTTGTATTTTAGTTTCATAAATGAGTTTCTCTAAAACATTTACTGGCAAACTCAAGAAATCTTTACATGAATTTTACTTTATGGCTCTTTCGTAATGTTTTGTTTATAAAAGGTCACACTAGTCATTTGTTATTTCCTCAAGTTTGGAGGTGTTATCGGTTTTTGCCATGATATAGCATTTTATCTGTAGATTTTGCAAGATTTGGAAATGTTATTTTCCCTGATATACATTTAATAGTAGTAAGTCACGTGCATACACACATTTTTGGTATGTTAAAAGTTGGAGCCTAAGTTTCTAGCAACCTACAGTTGTGTACCTGTTATATAATGTATTCTATCCCCCAATCGACTGTATACCACATTACCTTCTTTTGAATTGATCCATTACACTAATTGTCTACTTTAGGATAACTTGCATATCTGCACATTTGTGCGATCATTTAATCAGCCAATAATGTGAGAGCAGTAGAACAAATAGAAGTATGCAGGTACAGGTCAAAACCTCGAGTTTATCAAAAATAAGAAAACTGCTCTCTGTGAATTTGACATGATGGGGATTTCTCAAAGGGACTGCAAAACATCCTGTGAGAAACAATTCTGTGGGCTGAAACGACTCGTTGCTGAGAGAGCTCATGAGGAGAATGGCTAGACTGGTTTAAGATGACAGAAAGTCAAATAATCCTACTTAATCCCAACTGTGGTGAGTAGGAAAGCATCTCACATGACAAACCACAAGATGAATGGTCTACTGGGTTACAACATAAAAGGCCAAATCAGCTTCCCTTCCCATCACCAATGAAGGAGTACAGTTTGCATAGGGTCACTGAAACTGGACAATTAAATATTGGCAAGCATTGCCTGGACATGCTACTGGCCAAGGAACACAGTTACCCAAAGTTGAAGTAGATGTCAAGATATTTTGTGCCCTGGAAGTCCGTATTATAAAAAAGACAACATAGCAATTTTAGTAACGAAAATAATTTAATTTGGTAACTTTTTATGACAAACATATTGTGTAACTATGAACACCTACTGGCACACCCCCATTGCTGCTACTGCTGCAAAACATTTGACATACATTGTTAACTCATATGTGTGCTGGCTTTGCAAACCAGTATACTGTTACCTCATATGTGTGCTGGCTTTGCAAACTAGTATAGTTGTTATTGTTACTATAAGATTCACCTTGCAGCATCTAATGTTTGTTGCAAGTGTCAAATCTCTTTTGTCTATTTCCTACATGTTCCGTGGGAACCAATGCATGCAAGCTTGAAAGGTGTGAGGTACGAAGGTCTGAAGCCTTGACAGTGTAGGCGCTGAAAAACCACACATATACAGATTACACATAGAAGCATGCTGACTATGGGAAACAGGTTTTTGCATGTTGATTTACAAGATTTGCAGCTTACAGGTACCAGATATGATTAAGGATGTCTATGTCTTTAAAGGAAGCTTTTGGATATATGTCAGGCTCCTTTTGATGCTTTACTGGGTGACAGACCTGTCCAGATGGGCCTTATAAAGCCCCAAACAAAACAACGCACAAACCTCCTGCCTGGTCAGTCTCCATAAACCACTGAATGGGATTCACAACACAGACAGGCCCAATAAGAGGAAAATAAACTCAGAATACCAACCACACACACACACAAAAAAAAAAAACCCTTCACAAAAGTTTAAGCACCCCTCCCCAGCAGCCTTGTGTGTTGTGAGGAGCAACAAGAGGCAAGAGAAAACAGAGCTGTAAATACTCGCATGTCTGTCACCATGACAGCCAGCGAGGGCAATTTTATCCAATCCCATGAGGTTTCATTGCCAAGGGTTGCAGCAGCCAACTGGCACATTGCTGTTGTGTCTGACCACTGCTGTGCCTGGTCCGGTCAGAGGCACAAGAGAGGTCTTCCTTCTGAGTGACTGCATTGGATAGGGACTGATAGGGGCCTCCTAATCTGTTGTGAATTACCATTTAAATATCTCAAACAGTACTACTATTACTTTGAATATTAAATGAAAAATTAAACTGAAAGAATTTAAATGCCTGTGTTACCAAGGATGTGTGTCAGATCCATATTGTATGCTATGGAATGGACAAATTCCTCCAGTCTTTCATAGAGTATGTGGAGCTCAGATGCAAGAATGGACTGGATCCTGGATCTTAATTCTGATAGGGCCACATTCACTGGAAATGTAAATGCCGCTTTTTGTCATGCTGTTCATTAGGGCGCCTGTGACCCCTCCAGGGCCTTGCTTAGAGTGCGAGAAAAGAGAGGGAAAGCCTCTACGCCTTAGGGAAAAAAGGAAAAAAGGAATCTTTTGGAGGCCAAGTACAAAAGACACAGGGAGACTGTTAATGTGGTGGCTGCCAAGCACTGGGAATTCATGGTTAGGTTTTTATTCCCTTGTTGGCAGAGGTTCTGGTTTGAAAAGAAGGTCGATGGGGCAAGTTTGCTAGAGGCGACAGATTGCAGATGTCTCTATTGGACTTTGTGAGAGTGGCACTCCCCTCCATCACTCCTGTGTAGTAAAAATGCACCATACAGTAGACTGTTCTTCAGTCAGTCAGAGTACCGGGAAGGCACATTTCCTGAGAATGGAACATTAAACACTGACGACTTCACAAATGCTTTAGAGTTTTGTTAAATTATATTTTATTACATCTCTCATATTTGGTGTGTATAAATTTTGTTTTGAGTGCCTGACCTGTAGTTTTTGATGTATTTGGCCTTTCTGCGGTCTGTACATTGCACACTGATTCATTCACATGTTGACAGTGTGGCCCAGGCTGAAGTATGACTCAGGTACCAGTCATCCTGCAGAGAGATTTCCAGAATTGAAAGGAGGGAGCTGAGCACTTGATTCAAAATTCATGCAGAGTTTTCTTTTGTACACATAATATAAAATAATCTCCAGATGCTTGAAACTTTAACAAATGGTGTTGCGTCAGTTTAGATTCTGGGAGCTAATGTCAGGGCTAGAATATATCTCAGTAACACTATTCCTGGGAAAGCACACAGGTGTAAATAAACTGACCTACATTGCTGAATATGTACCAAGGCCCAATCCTTGCACTTGAAGGAAAGTTAAATATCCTGCAGTGTAAGCTTTTATGTTTTTGCTGCAAGACTCTATGTTGATTAATAAAGTGATGCTACTGACTCTGATATTAACTTCTGTTGGAATTTTTCTAAAGCCTATCTGTGTAGTCAGGGGGGTTGGTGAGATGTGCAGGTATGCCGTGCTTGCACTGCAATCCCTTGTGGCTGTGCTAGCTGAAATAGCGCCTGCCCGCTGAGTAATGGCAGCTCAGTGTGAGAGCACTACAGAGCGTGCCCAGATGAGCAAAACCCTCCTGGGAGAAGGCCGTTACTTTTCCACTCCATCAGCCTGGAGCCAGCCACAGCATCCACTAACCTGCCCAGAGGGTTGAGAAATACAAATATTTTTGTAAAACCACCACACAGATACTCTTGGGGGTTATATTTCCTTTAATTTGACATTGCTAGTTCTGCAGTTGTAGGCCATGGCTTGCTGCTAAATGAGGTATGAGAAGTTTTCTACATCACACTAATGAGCAGTGATGGGTGTTGGATTACTTTTTTGATGTAACGAGTAATCTAGCACGTTAGGTTCGCCATTAAAGTACTCAGCTATTTAGTTATTTTTTCAAAAACGTAATCCGTTATTTAGACAATTTATGTAATCCGTGAGCCAGGCAGTCATTCCCAATCCGTTAGTGTGTATGTGTGTGTGTGTGTGTGTGTGTGTGTGTGTGTGTGTGTGTGTGTGAAAGTCGTCCTACAAACCCCGCCCCGATAAACCGCCCCTCTCTGTTATTCCCGCTGTTATACCCCTATCTCACCTATGCGAGGACCGATGCGTGGAAAGATGGAAACCTAATTACAGCGCCGAAAACTCGCTGTGAATCATTTTTGGGGGGGCGCAAACAATTAAAATTTAACTTTTAATAATCGTCTGTAAATAGCCATAAGAAGTGCTGGAAAAGCACAAAGTGTAAGCTCGGCCAAGATCACTTGACTGCTGCTTAATTAGAAGATCGATAGAAGGTCGATTCTTTCTTCATCCAATCACCTTGCGAAGGAGTATTTTAGCAAAGAAATTACAGAATTTCCTCTCATATTTAGCTGGCTTCCACGTCAATCACTATTCAATACATTACTTAACAATCTGCTGACCACTAATAAGACTCGTTGAGAATGGTCCAATCACATGAGCCCAAATATTTAAAAACAATATTGATTCGCTAAGAACAAAAGTGGGAGGCTTCGGCGAGCAGGGTGCAGTGCTGTGCCCCAAGGATGATTTGAAAAAATCTAATTAGAGCTCAGCCTCAAGTCACATGCTTTTCAAAAATTTACGTTTCTACATAGACACTTGTTTGTCCGGCGCCCCGCGTACACAAACACAAATGAACGTTTTGTTTTTTGTTTTTTTTATTGTAAATAAATTATATTAAGATATACAGTGACTAAATGACTTTATTTCATTATTAAAATAAATAATCATTATGTTAAATAACTACATGTTAAAGTAGCATTCTTCTCTGCCTAACTTTAAGGGAGCGGCACCACAGCGCCCCTTATTGCCCGGCCGCCACTGTGAATCATGATGAACCGTACTTATGGCCACTGCGCGAAACCGAGTAGGTGAAATAGGGGTATTAGTAGTTAACAGATTATGGGCCAAACTTTGCTGAGTGATGATGGTAAAATAATTAAAATGGTCTTGACTAAAACAACATGCATGAGGAATCACAAAGGAGTTTTCATTTTCTGCAATGGAAAATTACTCTAACAAGTTACTTTTATCAGAAAGTAGCACTGTAATGTAACTGATTACTTTTTAAAGACAGTAATTTTGTAATGTAATTAGTTACTTTAAAAAGTAACATCCCCCAACACTGCTAATGAGGTACACATCAGTGGTTATGTTTATCCATAAAATCTTCCTAATTTGTTCTTTTGTATTTTTATATAAATCATTTAAATAAGATTCAAAGACAGTGGTTCGTGGTTAGATACACTGTATGGATAAAAGTATTTGGCCAAACCTACAATGACATTGTATCTAAATACATAAGCTTCAATATTGAGTTGGTCTACTTTTAGCAGCTATAACAGCTTCCTTTCTTGGAAGGTTGTCCCATCATGTCATGTGTATGTAGGCAGTGTTAGTTCATTTGATAAGGCTCTGAACTAGTTCTTAGTTGAAATACAAGATTGACCAATGACCAAAAAGCAAACTGTTTGTTTTTTATCTTCTCTCATTTTTAAATAATTTTAGATTAACATATCTGCCTACCAAGTAAATGTAAGCGTAATTTACAGATAAGGTGTACATGGAGACAGTTGCTGACAAATGCACACATAAAGATTACATACTTTATCACTGATTTACCCCTGCTCTATTACACCTTATTTAACCCATCAACAAATGAACAAGCCTTTTACTGCTTAATGCAGGATCAGGGAAAATCCCAAACAGTGTTGTGCATGACAACCCAGGAACTGTTTGTGGAAATGATTTTTTTATGAAGAAAAACATTTGAAAAACAGTTGTTGTTGCTGGTGGTGTCTGTTGTTACAGAAGTGTGATGCCCCAACAGGTGAAAAGGATACTGTTTTTTTTTTTTTTTTTTTTTTTAACCTTTACTGTTTTGTATCCCTTTCCTTAAACCCATTAGTATATGTGTGCTCTTCCATTTAACACACTACACACAAGGGTGTTAGGTTTATCTGGGGGAATCAATCAAAATTCTAAGTAGGATACATCAACAGACTGTTTCACTTTTCAGGAAAGCTTTCAAGTAGAATTATTTTTGAAAGCCAGGATCCTAAGACCCATGAATATTCCTTGGGGAACCTGTTTTTTTATTTTTTATTTGTTTATTTATTTTTTTATAAGGATATAGGAGACATCAGAATTGGTGCTTGATTGTCTCCTTCAGAGTCCAGGTCTGCTTAATGATAATAAGGTTATTGCATAACTAAAGGGCTATTTGTGGTTTTAAATTTCTTCTCTGTTTATTGTACATTAATAAGTAATAGGTCTTGGCATATCATAATGCACAAGCCATAGCTCTTGTCAAAATGGCCCTTTAGTCTGTTCCTCTGTAAAATCTCACAAGTGAGGGTTTTCCTTTAATTTAATAAAAAAAATATTTTAGAACCTGCATGCAGTTTCACTGTGAAAAAGGAATTGGGTTTGAAATATATATATTTTTTAATTATATATTTTAACATACTAAAATGTCTGATACTTGCAGTAAATTATCAAATATTTACACATCTGCTAGCCACTACACCTGAGTTATTGTGTCAGATCTGCCTAAGAACATGGTAAATTTCACAGAGTAACAGCTGCAATTTAGCTGCACTTCAAAGGTTCACAGTATCATGCGGTCAATCATTAATTGAATAGTTAGCTGTGGTAGCACTGATAAAGGCATGCGGTAAGATATCTCATTGTAGAAAGCCATCTTGTCCTAACTTCACACTTGTGCATGAGGGTATTTCCGCAGTTCACGTGAGAAAAAGCCACTGTAATTTACCCTAATTTTTCTCAGCTTTAGTCAGAGTGTGTGTGTGTGTGAAAGCTGCAATTTTTTCATGGCAGTTGAACATTTTATGGCCCTGTGATGACGCTCCTGCAGAAGCATGTCTGTCAGGCCCTACGCTGTTATCTGCTGTGGGGGATTGGGAGAGGCTGTCAGAACAAGTAAAAAACAAGTAAGTGGAGCAGGAAGACACACGTCAAAGCAACCACACATTTTTACAAACGTGAATATGCACTTGTCCTTAAGATGTCTCTCTTGTGTAATATTGGAATGGGAAAGTATGCCGTGTCGATTTACTTTCCATCGTGAGTCAAGCATGTAAAAAAACAAAAAAAACATTCTCTCTCTACCATGACTATCTAGTAGATGAGCAGAATAAACATGCATGGATGCCTTTTTTTCTTCAGCATATGCATGTCAGTACTTTTCCAGTCTCGGTTCTGGAGCACCACTGCATGGCAAAATGTAATTTTGCACTCATTCCTCAATGCCAGAACCCAAACATCACCTAATCATGAAGTGTGTCATGAAAGGAAACACTTTTCGGGCTAGGGAACTGCTGGCTATGGTTTGGAAAAGACTGACATGTAACATACAATTAAAAGGTCATTTGTAATTTAAACATTGCATAAGGTACAGTAATTCATATAAAAACAAGAATAAATGGTGTATAATGCAAACATATTAAAATGTGTGTGAAATCTATTCCTAAATCAGGCATGTGGTTGTAGTTCATGATAGGAAAACCTCAGACATTCCCACACATATGAATACATTGATCTTAGTCTTGTAAGGACCTTCTATTGATACAATTATTGATGGAGTCGTTTAATGTCAATGTGGCACAGTAAATACCATTGCCACCTCACAACTTTATTGTCTGGAGGACTATGCTGAGCTTGGGATCCTGTCTCTATGGAGTTTTGGTTAAATTCTCTCACCTTGCTTCTAGTTATAATTGGATTTTATTCAGAACCACTATGAACCTGATCAATATAAAACAGTCAGTGGAGATTGAACGAATCAAAAAATTTAACTGTAACCTTGACCTCATCAATCAACAGAATACATTCAGGCTTTACCTTTTAAATAAAAACTAGTGTGTTACATTAAAAAAAAACACGTTTACTTGTGGGAACCAGCAAAATGCTCCTCCAAAGAACAAGCAAACTTAAATATCCCTATCCTTCTTGGAGACATTTGGTCCCCACCAAGATATAACTACAAACGCCCACGTATCCACCCACCCAGCCACACGTATCATGAGATGATGTGAACACATGCCTTATATGCAGCAACTCTGTGGTTTTCTGATTAACTGATAAAGGCCAGAAGGCCTGTAAGATGTCTGTTCTTTTTCCTGAATCATCACACACTCCTCTGGCTACAGTCTCTACAAACAGTCTGACTCCTTGTTAATGATTTGTAGATCTCAGAGATCCTGTTATTATTTGTTGTTGAACATTATCCTGAGCTGACTGTCAGCAAGAATGAAAAGCCTGTAACTGTGCAAACTTTCTACTTCACTACCGTTCCTTAGCCCTAATGCTAATGTATGTGTGTGTGTGTGTGTGTGTGTGTGTGTGTGTGTGTGTGCGCGCGTGCACACAAGTGTATGTATGTGTACAAGGGTGTTCATGCTATCTTTGCAAGCCCTTTCCCCAGTTCAAATTCCGTCAAGGTTTCCTATCTACATTTTAGCACTTTTCAGCAAAGCACTGTAGCAAATCTGCGATCTCACATTTTGTTGCTCTTGCTGTAACTTGTGCTCTTTGAAATAAGCAGTGTTTAGTCCAACTGAATCAAGGCTTTGTCTCCCTTGGTGGCATTTATTTTGGCAGGAAATAACACAGTAAAAACACTATCATATGGATCTTTGCATGTTCTCTGTGTTCATGTCCATTTACACACCCCCACCCCGCCCCTCAATGTTTTCCTATTTAAGGTGTTTTTGCCTATGTCCACCTCTCTTAGGGCATTCCCCTTTCAAATATGAGCTACCAACCAGAAAGGGCTTTCTCTAAGCTACATGAAGCCTTGATTGTCTCTAAACTGATGCTCAATTAACGTTAGGTGGTGACATAACACACTTGGAGGAAAGCGTATCCCCCCTTCCACTTCACTTGATGGGCTCACAGACACTCATTATTGGCTAGTGTGACTGTGATTGATACTGTATGTATGAATATGCATTGTATTAATATTTTAGTAAGCCACCCCTGTGCCATCATCATTTGAACTTGCAATCCCTGAACGAAAAAGTGAATGTTTTTCTGTTGTGAACTCAGGAGCCAACAGTTGGCAAAATTTGTTTACCTTTGTCTATTGCTATATTTCTGGTAAAGATTAAAAAAAAAGGTTCACTAATACATTTAAAGCCATATACACCTTTCAATATGTGAAACAAACCAAAAAGCAATCAAATCAAAAGGACCAATATCATTCTGATTGAATTAAGTAAACTAACATAAAGGTGTAAAATGTCGTAAGTAGCATATAGTTAAAAAAAAAAAAAAAAAACACCAAATAGGGAACTATGAGTCAGGCTAGAAATTATGTTGGTCAAATGAAATCACCATATTGAGAAAAATTATGTTCAAACCATGCACCATCTAAAATGGTCTTTTTTTGTTTGGTTTATTTTGTTTAAAAGAACACAGTATTCTTCAGTTGTAGTGGCTCAATTAGTCCCATCCAGCACAATGGAAAACTTGAAACAATCTATTTGTTTTGCAACTTATTTTATTACAAACATAATAAAGCACCCCATTGCTACTCCTATTGTTTCCCGTCACGTTCAGAACATTTAGAAACATCCTAATAAACATCCTGTGAACTCTCTGTACTTTCACATGTACCATTGTGGATTGGGAATTTGGGGAAATTTTTACTCTACGGCGGTGAAGTTTAGTTCTTCATACGTATTTGTACTGTTATACTGGACTGTCCAGTTGAAACATGCTAATAGGGACCCTCTTTATCAGTTCTAATATTACCCCCATCCCAGTGTATAATCCCCTTTATTATTAAAGTGTCACTTTAGGCCACTTCACTCATGCAACTAAATTAACATGAACCTTTAACCTTCCCCCACACACCTGCAGATGGAAAGCCAGGCCCCGGGGCTTGTACACAAAGCTCTTCTAGTCCAATAGTACAAGTGAAAGAAATATGCATCCTCTATAAACTGTGTAAACCAATAGAAAGATCTTCCTAACAGAATTATACCACACATAAATGTATCCCAAGGGTTAAGGCTCATAAATGACTTTTACAACGCAAAACAACCTAGGGCAAGAGAAGGTTTATCACTAATATGTAATTTGCCTAGGACATGAAATTGTGGATGTACTGTACGTATTTCATCTTGCTATTCATGGAGGGCAAAGTCCTATAATGTAATGCAGGATATTGTTTTATGTGCTTTGGTGTGTCTGGGAGCACAGTTCTGCTCTCCCTGACTTATGTTTGTTTACTGGTCTCTCCGTCACAGAGTGAATTTTACTAAGTGTTACTGCACTACAACACCTGAGACAGGACAAAAACAGTCAAACTAAACACCTTCCAGGCCTCAAACTGAAACGCTTGTCAGTGCTGAGATAATTTTTTTTATAACTGGTAGTGACGGAAGTTTCTTAATCTTAGGGGTTGATGTCTCCATGTTAAGCATCCAGTTAGTTGTGTTTGGTTGTTTTCTAAACATGGTTGATAAACCATTAGATACTAATGATTAAAAAACGGTCTAGGCCAATTTCCATTAGGAACTGGAGGTGTGCATTTTTCAGGTGAAACATTTCAGACATCTAAACACAGACCCTTTGAGTTAAATAAGGCACCAGTGAGTGATATTAGGTTTGCAACGATGAAAAGGGATTGTATTTATCTTTGGGTTAAATATGGCACCAGTGAGTGAATATTAGGCATGCAACAATGACAAGGGATCAGTCAATGCAGGTGCCACTGCAGAGAACCAGCTGTTCTCTAGCCTACAGGTAACAGCAAACATAAATGTGTATATACTGTATGATTTGTAAGATTATTACCTGACAATCACCTGACAAGGCAACTATGCCCTGAAAGCCCAACGTAAGATTACACCACTGTCAGCAGACTTATTCAACTGAAACAGTCAGGCACATGCAGTTGTTTGGAGTTTTTTTGATTCATGCTTTTACGACATTAAACTTGACAACATGGTCATAGATTACACACATTCCTTTAGATTTTCTCTCTCCTCCTCACACATTCACATCCAGATACATAGCATTATTTGAACCGTATCTTTAATGCTCAGTCATTAAATATTCAGCAGTTTGAAAAAAAACCCCAAAGAAATACAAAAAAATATTTTTGTAGCATAATGCTGATAAATAAAACCATGTACTGGAAACCTGACCCCCCAATTTGGCACCAATCTCTTATGTTTGTCTGCAAACTTTCGTCTCAAGAAGTTCTTTTTTGTGACCTATATGAGAGGGAAGTTAATGATTGGTTGTGAACATCTAATTTCCAGTCAGGTGAAACAGAGCAGCCATTCTCTCTCATCAGCCTCAAGCTCAAGGTCAGTTTCGTGCAGGCTTCACACTGACGTCAATGAAGGTTCCTAGTGGTGTGCGTGCTGTGCTGCATATTATGCCTTTTGACCTGTTTAGCATTCAGGGGGCTGACACCACACAGAAAAAAAATACCTCAAAAGAAAGTCTCTGCAGCCAAAGAGCAGCTGCATATTAATTAACCTAAACATTTAATCTCCATGGGAAAGTTTTTCCTCCATTCAGCCAACTCATTATATATCAATACTTGTTCTAACCAAGTCTTTAAAAAAAATCACATCTGCAGGCCAAAACATGGACTTTAGAGAAAACAGGTTGTTCTATTGTTCTGCTATAGTAGTCAAATCAAATCCCAGATGGGAGCTCTCATTTCCTTTTGTTTAAATCTCAGCAAAGCATGTTGCTCTTGAGGTGGACCTTGTATTTATTGTTGTGGCTCATAACCCAGCAGATTTATCATGATTTTAAAAGTAACATGCTCTCTAATCATTTATTCCTGTGCCAGCATAAAAGAGATGCAGAGATGCAGAGGGCGCAGACATACTAAAACTGAAAACGTCGCCTGTCTTTTGTCTGTCAACTTCCTAAGTTTTAGCAAATCTGTTCCCACTGAAGTCTCAGATTTGTGTTCTTAGCAGACAGGAGTGAAACCTGATGTGGTGTTCTGTGGTGCATTAGGCAAATAGTGTTGCTGTTCTGTTCACCATGGATGTAACTAGTGATTACTGGAATTCCTGTGGCTGTCTTGACCCAGTCTGGTCAATCACCTTTCACCATAGGTCACAGTTTATCACTTTTCAAACATTAACATTAACTTCTTTTTATTGAGCAAATTCTGGGAGCAAAATGCTTCATCATATACTTCTCACACTTTTATCTTTATGATTTCACCTTTTATCCTTATGTCTATATAGACACAGTAGGCACTCTAAAACTCCTCCATTACTCAGTATGCTTTATTGTTTTTTGTACTGATTGCTTTCAGACACTCAGCAAACAATATGGCTGCCACAGAAGCAGTTTGCATTGAATTGGTTATGGTCATAGTGTTTTCTTTAAGGAAGGAAATATTCATTCAAGGCTCTATGACTCCCAAACTAGAGGAAAGGGAGGAGGGTGGAACTTCCTTGCCTTGTGCAAGGAGGCACCACGGATCACACTATGCACACACTTTTGTCAACAAAACAGGAAACTCGCAGTTAGCTAGTTTGATTGTCACAGGTGCACTACTGCTAAAGATAAACTTGAGCTAGACTGAAGCATGGTCCTCTAGCCTTCAGCCATCCTGTTCCTGAATATGTGGCCTTTTATTAAGAGCACAGCCGCTCCCAATTGCTCATAATCTCTCCCATACACTCCTCTGCCTTTCTAAGCATACCAAGTCCATGTTTTATTATTGGCAGTAAATATCTAGGCTTGCAATTTTGAAAGAGATGCAATAAACAGGTTTACATGGCACCAATTTTATATACAGTACTAGTTTAAGCACACAAGCTTGCCTCATCAAGGGCTCCTAGGTGCAAAATTTTGAACTATTCTACAGGTAACAGCAAACAATCCAAAAACAATCCAAAACACAAGGTGAAATCAACAGAAAAACAGTTTGAGCCAAAAACAAAATAAGGACATCTTCTCTAAATAAAGTAATTGTATGACATCTGACAGAGATATAACAGATACAGCAAGAAGATTTGGCAAATATAGACCATATATGTCACATAGAAATTCTGATGTTGTTATGAGTACAAGTGATGTTGTTATAAGTATAACTTATATTTATGTCACCGCTGCATTATTTACCCATATTATTCTTTTTTAGCCTTGTTGATACAACACACCAAATATATTGTAAAAAAATAATAATTGTACATTGTATTATTATTAGTGGCACGGTGGCCTCGCACTTCCAGGGACAAGGGTTTGAGGCCCGCTTTGGGTCTGTGTGTGTGGAGTGTGGATCTTCTCCCAGTGCTTCTAGGGTTTCCTCCGGGTACTCCGGTTTTGCGCCTACAGTCTGAAGACATGCAGATTAGCTTAATTAGCGATTCCAAATTGCCTGGTGTGTGTGCATGTGTGTGTGCGTGTGCGTATGCTTGTGTTCTGTAGTTGACTGGCACCCCATCCAGAGTGTACCCTAGGTAGTGCCGTGATTCCCCTGAGACAGACTCCAAAGAGAGAGAGAAAGAGAGTATTGTTACTATGTTGCATAGTACGGCGACCCCCACAAAACATCACAGCCCCCTCAGTACAGATTAATTTGTGCAAACCAAATATGGAATGCAGATATATTATTTAAACCTGCGCATTCTTTTTTGTTGGTGCTGTTCTTGTTTTTTTTTCCACTCATACTAACAATTTAGTTAAATCCTCATCAGAGTCCAGTTGGCATTATTTGTTGGCATTGCTTTGATAATAGGGAGTCGTGGTTTCCTTCTCTGTAACAAAATTGGAAAATCTTGGAAATGTTTGGCTATGTTTTATAAAACTCTGGTCTCCAGTTTGAGAAGGATGATACTAAATAAGAACTTTTTGTGATGGGTTTCATGTCTCTGGCTCAAGCCTTATGACATAGTTTGCCACATTAAAATAAGATATGTTAAGTGTGATTGTTATAGATAAATTTCAATTTTTATGTGTACACTATGAGATTTCTCAAAAGTGCACAAGGTAACAGTGCTCACAGCTGCCTCATTTCTCAACCCAAAGAATCATTTTCATGGCCTGTTATCCTTAACTTACCATTCAAATAAATAACCTTGCCATGGTATGTTTTACCCCATAAATAATGTTCATGCCCTGAAAACTTGCCACATGTTTTATCTACATCTACTTTCCGTGCAAATTATTTTAAATACTGATTGCATCCACCTGAACATTGTATGGTGAACTAACAGATACTGTTATCATCCTATGCATTACTGTTTGTCACCTATGTCAAATTAGTCACTTACAAAACACATGAGGTATATTTTTGGGTAAACATTCACATGGCCCTAAAGAACATACGTAGTGTCAACTATTCTGGCAGCTAATGTAGAAACAAGTTGAACACATGCATTTTGCAATCCTCCAGGTTGAAACAGCGTGGGAATGCAACTCCAGTATAAACTTGATTTTTTTCTTGATTGTTTATAGTTCTGCTTTTGTACCTGGATAAACTCTCAAAAAGCAATTAACATCGGCAGCAACATCTGGAGCATCACCTTTTTAGGCACAGACAAAGGGTTAACAAAGAACATTACCAGAATGTTTAATAACATATTTGAATAAGGCTTTAAGGCTCTAAGTTTGTTTGGCTGTTACATTTTAAGTAATCCCAAAAAAATGCTTAAAAAACATGATGTAATAGTTTGTGTCAGAATGTTCACAGATTGTTGTTTACACACCATTACCAATTGGACAGACCTACTATTACAGAACCCTTTATGTTAATGTGCTACAAGTACTTATAAATATATATCAGAATTACACTCAAACTGTTAACAAAACTTAACATACCTACTGAGATTGTCCCATTTAAGGGGTCTCTAAATAGAACATGTAGGAACTTTTAACTATAACCATTTGTGAAATCCATTTTAAGAAATATGCTCTGAGCTCTAAACTTCAAACTGTTAGCCTTGGAGGCATTCGCACACACACTTTTAAACTGACAATTAATATTAAGAAAGTTTTTTTCCCTAGTGTTTCAAGAATTCTCAAGTAGGAAAATTTTACTTCTCATTCAAGCAGAGCTAAAATAAGGCCACACTAGATGAAACACTTGTGTGTGGAAGCCATGGAAAGAAAAATGAAGAACAGCTTTGTTCCAAGGGACCCTAATCAGGGAACAGAGTATGTTTCCTGCTATTGTAATGCCAGGTTCATTAAGGGCTGACGGCTACTTTTTGCACACATACACATCTGCACTTAGACAGCGCTCTCTCTTTCTCTCTTTCTCTCACACACATACACACAACATACATTTGAGCATAGTTTCATACAAGTTTAAGCAAACATTTGTACAAATTCAGATCTGTGCATACACACTAACTAAAGCTCTATTGTAATGTTTGCACAACGGTAAAGAGTTTTGTCTGAGGTTTGGGGATGTTAATATTTACTGGCCACCTTATCTTTGAACAAACCCCTGTGCTGATACGCTGAGTGCTCTTGTTCTTGCTCTCCGGTGAGATGAATTGACTCGGAAACATGATTTCTTTTAATTATTAGCCCAATATTTTTTATTTATTAATATTTAGTGGGAAACGGGAAGTTTTGAAATTTCAGTACAATAAACAAGATTCTGCTTGTGTGGTTTTGAAACTGATCACTTACTTTGCAGTGTAAACACACACATACACACATACACACACACACACACACACACACACACACACACACTGCTTGCTATTCAATACAGACCAGTCTGGCTCTCTCAACCTTTTGAAAGTGTACCAAACTCTATGACTTTGTAAGAGCTGTTCTCAAAGGAAGGCAAGAGGGAGGGTAGAGAGACAGAGAATAAAGAATGGTCAATCATTTACAGTCCCATGCCAATAAGAGCTCTTTTCAGTTTGAACGAGCTTCATCCCAACACTAAAACACATCCCTTTTATGTTCTTAAAGAAACATTCAACTCTCCTCCTTTTACTTAAAAGGTATTTTTATTAGGATATCAATGCAAAATATTTCAAAGTATACATTGATGTATCTGCATACACAATCCCTCATAAATTGAACTGACCTGTCTTTACATTCAAACATTTTTGTTAACTTCTAATCCAAGTAGTCCAACTGATCGTTACAAGTTAACTACACGTTATACAACATATTTTCCCGACCAGCAAGTTTAGTTCATCCATATGAAGTCAAAATAGAAACTGTGTTTATTTTTTATCTTATCATAAGGAATGGTATATTCAAAATGATCCGGAAATAAATGCTCTTAACTGAATAAAATTATTTAAATAGTCTAAATCAACATAATCTTGATTTATATAAACAAAAGCTACATTCAACTGAATCTGCTTGACATAGGCACTAAAACATAATCCTTGGTTAGGCTGATCTACAATATGTGAGATCATTTACTCCATAGGCACATTTTAGAAAGTTAACATCAAGATAATAAGTGACTGCTACATTCTCTGGCACTTGACTGAAATAGTGCAACTATGTGCAAAGAAGGTTTTTTTTTGGTTTCTGTATTGTCCATATGTTTTGTGGTGGTTTGAACTGTGAAAGGCAACTACAACTTTACACCTTGTAAAGACTCCTATACATCCTATACAAATCAAATGCCCAGAGATCCTCTGCCCCCACCCCAAAAAAAAGAAAAAAAAGAAAGAAAAAGAAATGAGGCCTCTTTAGATGCTCCCATACTTTTAACACATGTTGTAAACAAAACTGAAATAAATAGTATACAATTTATAAATTATTAACTTATTTACAACACATATACCTCCAATAACAAAAATATATTATTGTGAAAAAAAGTGATTCCAGATTAACATTGGAGGTCATAATCATAATTTAAAAAGAAATATAAATGTATTGCTTTAGACTTGATAAATACTACATGGACTCATTTGATCCACAGAGGCCATACTTTTCACATGACAATAAATAAAGTTAAATAGGTTTCATAGCATGTAGCAAAGCGCAATGATAGCACTTATAAACGCATTAATAAATGCAGCGACATTCCATCAGCAGCAAAAACTGCACTGACTGACATACGCCATAGGGGGGCGTTAAAAACAAGGCACGTCACACGTTTTTTCCCGATGTAGCTACTTTTATCGGTAAAAACAAGAGCCCTTGATTAGACCCTTAACTATATATATACTTAAAAGGCACCTTCTTGTTTATTTGTTGGTTTTTAAAAATCGCAAGCTTGGGCCTACCAGCTTAACAAAATCACCAACTGTGAATAATAATAATAATAATAATAATAATAATAATAAAATCAGTCGTCTGAGATAGACAGTCTGCTGAAAATTGGCAGACGTCTGTTTGAATCCAGGCTGGGCGACTCAGAGCCGCTGATCGTGCCGGACGAGCAGCGGGAGACACTGACGAAGCTCTCCGGGTCCGAGAGCGAGTCCAGAGGGCTGGGCGGGGAGTCAAACACCGGTGGCGAATCGGAGATCAGGCGCACTGGCGCTAGAGAGCTCACCGGGAACGGAGGCGAAGGTGGCGGGCCGTATGATGCCTGCCCACTAAAAGCACTTTGGGCGTGCGGGATTAAAGGGGCGAGGAAAGCCTTTAGGTCCTGTTCAGGCATCCCAAAGGCACTGAGGCAATGTGAACTCGGAGCCAGTGAGTCCTCGAAGAACGAGAGCGCGCAGGAGGTGGGGGGCGGCGGCGTACGAGAAGTAGGGCTCTCGATCATGGCACCGTGAGAGCTTGAAAAGCCTGAGAAACTCAGACTGTGGTGCAACCTGGGTCTGTCCTTGTGTGTGAAAAACGGAGCGGACTCCTTCTCGGCCGGGAGCGCGCACCCGCCTCGCTGGAGTCTCATCTGCGTGCTCGGCGCGGCTCTGCGCTCGTCCACGTTATGGATGAAGTGGCAGCGCGGGCCATATGGACAGAACCCAATGGTGTGGAAGGTGCGACATGGCTCGGTCTTGTACTTGGGATGGCGGGAAAGATTGCGCAGTTCGTGGTAGCCGTGTGCAAACTGGCACTTCTCGCCGTACTTACATGAACCGTTTTCCTCAAAAGGCCTGCACAGTTCGGTTTTATAACGAGTCGAGTTGATCTGAGAACCGGGCTTAGACTGGAGCATTTCCTGCAGCTGCTGACCTCGGTCCCCTGTCTCGCTAAAGGCGCGGTCTCGAAACTTGTTCTCCTTATTCATATATGCTGGTGTAGGACTCTCCTTGCCCCCGCTGATAGAGTCCATGTGGCTGATGGAGTTCGCCCGCAAGTAGCCTCCTGCATTGAACCTGTTATTGTTTTTATTGGATGTGGAGAGCGGTATCCCTACGGTTCTCCTGTCCAACACGTTGTTCAGATGCACTGCATTAGAGCCTTGGCTTTTCTCCTGCTAAAAAAGACAATACTTTGGTCATGAGTACTTTCCAGTGATACATTGATCTCTACACTATTGGCATTTGCCAAAATTAGTTACGCACTAGACACACACAGCTCTCAGGTTACAGGGTCAACACGAAGCTTGAGCTATGCACAATGAAAACAGCTATGACACTGGCTCATTAGATTTTTGGAGAGATTTGCTTACCCTGTACAACAGGTCGAAGTCGTAAATGGAAGACAGTACTGAAGCTGACATTTTCCTCAGTGCGTTCCAGCTCAAAAATAAGTGTCGGACCGTGAGGGATCCTTGCGTGCAATAATATATCCACGGCTGTTGTTGTTATTTTCTTGAGATTCTTAAGAGATGAGAGAGAGCAGACAGGTCACCGTACTGCTCTGTTCACTTCTGCGCTAAGTGAGTCCTGGCTGTGGGGAGTGTCGCGCTTTGGCGAGCTTCGCACACGTGTGTATAAATGCGTTACAGTTGTTCCAGGGGAGGGGCTTCATGATCGAGGGGGAGTGTTTTGGTGGTCTAGGGGATGGACTAGTAGAATTTTTTGCGACGCACTTTTAAAATTTCCTGTAAAGATTACACCAGATCATATATATACTGTATGTGTGTGTGTTTGTATAAAAAGTGTTTAGTAGTAAACGTTCATGTGCGTCTCTGAGTCACCAGATTACACCAGATTATATATATGTGTGTGTGTGTGTTTGTATAAAAAGTTTTTAGTAGTAAACGTTCATGTGCGTCTCTGAGTCACCAGATTCTTTGGATCAGGGTATATATATATTTTGCGACACACACACACACACACACACACA
>JAOVVA010000054.1:8908675-8932115 GCA_028565275.1 Leiocassis micropogon | reverse complement strand
ATATTTTTTTTTTTCTTTATATATTCACCACAAAGTTTAAAGTATGCAGCTGCGTAGAATGTCTTTTTATGTTTTAGCATTACAATTTCTTGTTTACTGGAATTAAAAGGCCCAAATCTTTTTTCCAGCAAGATTCCAGCAACATCCCTGTGTACAAGTGAGGTTTATGAACACATGGTTTGCCAAGGTACATAAATAGGAGAGTAATTTTTAATGCACCCTGATCCTTCAGCACTGCTCGCCTGGTCCCACAATCTCTCAGGAATTAAGTGAGACATGCATGTAGCCGTTTTTGTTTTAGTCTGGCTCCTAGGCTGAGGAATGAACTTCCTCTAGTCCATACAGCCGAGGACCTCCCAATCTTTAAGAGACGACTAAAGATCTATCTGTATTTAGGTATTTAGGTATTTGGGTTACCTTCCCCCCTGCCCCCACCCAAAATTAATAAATTAATAATAATAAAAAAGATCCTCACCAACAGTTTTTGACGGATAGTACCTCTAGTTAGTAACCTAGGGAAGCAGTGTAAGGATATACAGAGAGGCCCAAAAAATGTATACAAACTTCAACATGAAAAATATATGTCTCTCTTCTGATGGTCACATGATAGCATCACCAATGGTACTGACATTTTTAGAGAAAACATAATACTACACATACTACACATAATTTAATTCGAGTTTTAAAAATGGGCAAAGACAAAAACAACTGTTGAAGTGTGTAGTGTTTATACATTTCTTAGGCCGCTCTCTATTTAATGTTGAAAACTTCGAAGCACTTATGTACATCACTCTGGATCTGAAGAGCGTGTGCCAAATGCCTGAATGTAAATGTAAATTTAATTCTAATTCTGGACCTGTAGACCACATGCTGACAACATTATTTGAACAGCATTTTATACCGCACTGCAGCTTGAGAATAAATCAGCCTGTATGATTCTAAGAAGTTGATGAACCCCTTTGAATTAACTGTAATACAATAATATGTAATAACTGAGGACTTAAAACCCACCATATGATGGCTTTGGCCTACATTTGATGCAAACAGTTTTACAATGATGGCGTATTATTGCAATTGTCCTGATAGTTTTAGGACTTAAACTGCAACATACAATTTTTCATCAGTCAGCAGGTGGTAACCACAACAAAGAGGACTTCATGAAGGCAACTTTTTATGGTTTTGCATTATTCTGTATCACCCATATGAGGATTGGTTTCTTTTTGAGTCTAGTTTCTCTCAAGGTTTCTTCTCCATGTCATGTCAGTCAAAAATTGTCTTACCTTGCCGCCATCACTTCCAGTTTTGTTATCAGAGATACCATAAAAGCTACAGTATAAATCTATCAATCTATCTGTAAATCTATCTATGCACACACAGAACATACCAGACTGATCTTGATGAGATTATCAGTAACAACAGTCATGATTATCGACACATGCTGTAAAGAGGTGAATAAGTCACTCATTGTTACCTCTTCATGTCTTTATGGACCAGTAACGCATTTGGAAACACACATGGAAAGATTGAAAAAGGCTGGATTTTCAGAGGACACAGCGATTTTGGTTACAATATATGAGACACCTGCTGTCATCAAGTTAACAAAACGAACACTGACACTTTTTTTTATCAGTCCTCAGTATTTCTTGTTCACTAATCCACTTGCTGGGAAGTGATAATAATTTATGTCATGTACCCCTTTCAAGCTAAATGCTAGATGTGAAGTATTCTGTTCATATTAACCAATTTCATTTATTCCAAATATGACAATTTAAGGAATATGTCTTTGCTAGTTCCAAAGGAAGCAATAATTAAAAAACTGATGAAAAAAATATTTTTATTCAAAACCTCTTGTGACAGAAATGACCCTGAAATATAAACCTTAAACCTTCTTAAAATGTACAACCGTGTGGCATAATTCTTAAAAATCTTCTTTAAAAATTTCAATGGGCTCGTGACTGGAAATTAATGGAATATATAAAGAGAAAGTGATTTCAGTGGTAGTCTACATGAGAATAATTTTAATGACTTGCAATATTAAGTTCAGAATTTAAGCTCTCTCTCTCTCTCTCTCTCTCTCTCTCTAGTTATCAGTTAATTAGCTAAAGCTAAGTGTTATGCAGTTCCTATTAATGTAGTCTGTGTTGAATTCCATGAGCTACTGTTTGCTCCAGGTG
Organism: Leiocassis micropogon; assembly: GCA_028565275.1. Classification (NCBI taxonomy): domain Eukaryota; kingdom Metazoa; phylum Chordata; class Actinopteri; order Siluriformes; family Bagridae; genus Leiocassis; species Leiocassis micropogon. Next base: position 8,929,941 of record JAOVVA010000054.1, on the reverse strand, counting down.
AATCTATGGAAAGCTCTCACGGGCCTGATTGCCCCTGGGCCTTTGGATGCCCTACTTTACTGTATAATGACCCTTTTGGGAGAACTAAACAGTGTCTAGCTTTAAACAAAGAGAAGACCTTGAAAAAGCCAAAATAGCCCAGTTTATGCCCCCACTATGCCCTATGTCATTGTTCTATGCTGCATTTTTAATAGCAAGAAGGAGTACTGCTCATTGATTGGAGTGGTTAACATTGTTTTAGTGACATAAATTATCTTTAGAATACTCTAATGCTCATTTACAGATCTGTTCGGGTTCATGGGAACTTTCCACTCTCTTCAAAACACTAATGCATTTTTTTTACATAACTGCAAAACAAGCATTTGTGGGTAATTGCAAAGTAGCAAAGTCTTTCTTTTTTCTTTAACTGGCCAGGAAAAAAAGTGGGACAGGGCGTGCCCAGTACACATGTATACCCTATATATATATAAATGTTGGTATTTTTAATGGGAGGTGTGTCATAGATATTTTATTGTTATGGGTGCAGACATTTGTTACACATTTTAAACCACCCATTCTCCACCACAGTCTGAGCCACTATTCCACCTGTATTAACAGTATGCCCCTGTTGTCAGTCTGATATCATGAATAGGAAATAGATAAGGAGACTATCCCATTCCTTTTGGGTAGCCACAGTAGCACTCCTTCAGTAAGGAGAAAGCAGTGAACAAGACCGCACAGACCAAACAATGTTCCCTAAGGTACTGTACATGTACAACACATTACTCGACTGTCACTCATTCTGGTTATTGAGAGGCTGCAGAAGCTTGCTTCAGAATGCCAGCAGGCTACAAGGGGTCATGTGACTGATTTGCTGTTTGTGCCAAAAAAATGCAATAGGGGCTTAAATGCATGTTGTAAACACAGGGTACCAGTATGCCACAAGCTTCAGTGACAGGTTAGCCAGGTTCTGTACAGAGTTAGGGCTTGGTCACTAATGTTGTTTGGGATGCCAGAGATATTAGTTTTCCTTTTTCTTCTTACTTTAATCGTATTTTTTTTAACTGTCCCTAGTGCTTTAGCCTCTAAAGTTCGTAATGGCAGAAAAGGTGTTTTTAGACAAAAGTGCAGAATTCCCAGCATATCACTTAGCCTGTGAACCTTTATAGGGCCCCTAAGTCATGCAAACTCTTATCCTTTTCCACGTATCACCATCCATATACAGCATATTTCTGGACTATAGTCCTGGCACAAAGAGATAGTTTCAGTTACAGTTCCCTTGTATCAGTTAATTATCTTAAACCAAACTATATTGTGAACCCCCACTTGGAACCCCAACTTGATCCCTGTTCTGATATACAAAGATAACTTTGCGTGGTACATATGCAAGTAACCTTGTAAACATTGTTTTTGCCCATGTAACAGTACCTTATTCAGAAAAATGCATACTAAAAATTTTTTTTTAATAAATAAATGAATAGCAGTCAGCATGATGGCCTTCTCCATCATTGCTGAATCCAAAAGAGAGAACCATGCAGCTTCATTCTTTCAGTCCATACAAAAGGAGGTCAAGACAAACATTTTAACTTCTATTTATAGTTAGAAATTAATAAGCAGGGGGGAAAAAATTCATCATTTCAGCATTTGTCATTATTGGTTATATTTTATGGTTATAGTTTTATAAATATGTATAAATTTGCATGAATAGGAATTTTGATAAGGCAGAAAAGGTTTAATAATTCTGTCTGCGTGGATCGGATAGATAAGCTATCACAGCTGTCTCAGGACAGTGTGACACACACTTAAACAAAATAATCTGACAGCACACTCTTGCATCACACACTTTTTACAGTTTCATTCTTTCTAGTTAAACAGTAATCCATGCAAGATGAAGAACATCAGTCAGCTTTGTATGTAATTTAGAAAAGTATATTGTGAATGTTAAGAAGTGTAATGTAAATTGAAATGAATGAAATGCTTATTCCTTGCTGATCCGAGGATTTCTTTTGAAAAACATGCAGTACATAGACAGATCTGCACAAGGTTTCATCATTTCCATCAGTTTCATTTTGTAAAGTGCCCAGACTTTTTCTGATCGTTAGCTCTTATGATTCTCCTTTCCTCTACTTGCTTAAAACCTGATTTGCTCGCTGCTCATAAAAATATCAGCACTCCGAATATAAAAAGGCAATGGTGGTATTATCATCTTATGCCATGGATTCAGAGACAAATTAAAAATTGTCATGTCTAATCTTCTTTGACCAAATTACCAAGGGCAAGTAGTGCATGTTCTTAAATCTGCTTTCTGATCCCAGATGTTTACTGTGCTAAGCTCCATGAGGGATCTGGATGCTCATAAATCCATGGCTCTGATTTTGTCCTAGTGAAGATAGGACACAAAGTGACACGCTTGTTATAGAGATAAGGACAGTCACATATACATCAGATCATTATTGTCTGCTCTCCTCCAAAGTCAATACATCACATTGTTTTTGCACACATAATCTAAATATGATTTTAGATATACATATGCAATACAAAATACACCCACATTTGGAATTTTGCAACAAATTAAACAGATAAAAACCTCCAGGTGCTGCACTTTTCTCCCACAGTCCAAAGACATGCAGGTTAGGTTAACTGAAGTTTCCAAATTGCCTGGGGTGTGTGTCCTGTGATAGATTGGCACCCTGTCTAGGATGTATGCTCATCCCACCCTCAAATAGACTCCAGTTACCTACCCCATACCTTGTAGAGGATAAGTGGCATAGAAGATAAATGCATGAAGATGAAGATATTAGCTCATAATGTGACTATAGATGAAGTGACTAGAGATGTGCTGGAAAACTGCTGCTGTTCTCTTTTAACATATGCCAGGGCCCTGAATTATCCACTCTTTAATAAAAGTTAAATTGATGTGACCACAATTTCACTGGTTGCAACAGCTCATAAAAACACTAAAAACAGAGATATGTTTTTTGTTACTGTTATACCTCCATTTTTGTCATAAGATAATAAGAATAAGTTATTAACATCTCATTTGCGTTTGTTTTGAGTGCTCTATGAATTTTAATACCACATTGCAACTAGCTACAATACGGCCTCTAAAGGCAAGGAAGTGACAGAAAGTGATCATATAACTTTATGTGAAAAAAAAGGAAAAAAATAGATTTTTGCCTTTGCTTAGCTGATCTGCTTAATCATGTTTGTGTGACAAGCAAAACTATGCAAGTCATGTCTTGTCTAATGGATTTCTTAGATTTCTCAGTCAGTGTTTGTTTAGGATTAATCTATTTGGTATGTGTCATAGATAAAAATACTCACACTCTCAATCAGCCATTCTCTATTCCACTTATCCTGTTCAGGGTTGCAGGAGGCCTAGAAGTTATCCCAGGGGACTTGGGGCACGAGGCGGGCACACAAGCACACTCACTCACACACTACAGGAAATTCAAAAAAGCACCAATTAGCCTACTCTGCAAGTCTTTGGCCTGTGGGGGCAAATCAGAGGACCTGGAGGAAACTTTTTTTTGTTTTGCATCAAATAATTTCAGATTTATTGTAACTGATAAAATTGTAGCTGTATTAGAGAATGAAGAAAAACAACTTAATCAATAAAAATGGATCTAAACTTTTTTTTTTTTTGCCAGACAGTGAATACAACTCAGTTTTTAATCAATGTAGTGCACGCCATTGGGTCAGAGCAGACTAAACTACTGGTGACTCTTTTATGATACTTTTAAGCAGACAATAATTGTCCACTCAGTGCTCTGACTTTTTATTAGCATAGGATATTTACGCTTATTTTAGAATTGGTAAATATTTAGAAAGGGCCAAAATAAGACCTGAGCACATATATATATATATATTGCTTTGTCAAATGCTACATTTATAATTATAAGTTAGATACAGATGACACCGTGTTTAATGCAAATGATTAACAAAGATTGTAAAGATTACATTGATCTCTAATTCAAAACATTGCTATGTGAGGACACGCTGATCTGTAGCTGTATTCCATCTAATGTAGTCTGTGGTTTATTATTCATTCCATCATTCATTTTACTAAACATTTGGTCCTGCTCAGGGTCGCACTGAACCATGGAGGCTATCCCAGGAATGCACAAGGTGGGAACACACCCTGGAATCCACCTAATAGCCTATTTTAGGAAGGTGGGAGGAAAAGGCTAGCAGTTGGACCAACCCTTATGGCCAGAGCTTGGTGTGAACAACACGGGGAAAAAATGGGGATTGATGACATGGGGAATACGAGAGTACAGTTAACAGCAGTTTTACAATCACACTTCAGTCACCAGCCAGTCCCAGTGCTATTGTGCATCTTTGTTATAAGATACTGTTCATAATAAGGCTGTGTGATACACATGCTGATTTTTTATGCAATTCAGACATTAAATATCCAATATGTTATACATAAGAAGATAGATGTACCTAATAAAATGACCACTCAGCACGTGTTTCATGAAGGGTGAAAACCTTTAGGCAACTCAGAGAACATGGTAAATTTGTGCCCCAGATTTTTCACACAAAAATTCACCTGTGGTGCACAAAGTCCCCCAAAGGCCTGTGACTAAAAAGCAAGTTATTATAGTTATTCTTTTTCTTTTTCTTTATTATGCTGAAGTTCAATAACCCTTATTGACTGGATGCTTAAGTTGAATAATAATAAAAACAACAACAACAACAATAATAATATTCATTAATGTATGGTCTATACTGCTTTTCCTGTGTACAGGGCCTATCCCAGGAGACTTAAGAATCTCTGAATAAAATATAAATTTCATTTGTGCGATTGAGAAAAATGACACGCTTGTAACCAATAACAGGACACGATTTCCTATCATGCGCGCTGTTTGTCAGTAATATAATCCAATCAGATGTCTGAATTTGAAGACGATCAGCCAATCAGAGCTCCCCATTGCAAGCTCCCTCCCCTTCACAAGACTCTGACCCGATGAAGAGCTTGGCCCTCTCTATGGGAGAAAGATCATTTTAAGTATCCGCATAGTTTTTTATATCACACTGGAAACCTTTATTCATGCGAGGCTGTAAATAAGTTAATGTTTAGGGCGGTGAGTTGAAAAAAAAAATACTGGCCCTAAAATGCCAAAGAATTCACGCTGTGAAACACCGAAAACGGAATTATCGGCTCTCATGTAAAGTCAGGTCGGTTTGATTTGTTTTTTTGTAAAGAACAACGGATTGAAGAATTTTGGATAAAAAAAAACATCCAGAGGTTATAAACGGAAGTCGGAACGGAGTCCGTGTGTCTGTGGTATTTAATAAGGTGAGTAACATTAGCGAAGTTAGCTGTGTGTGATTCGTTAGCTCGGGTGTTAGCTTGAATGCTAGCTGGCTCTGTCATTTTATTTAGCGCTGACGCTAACATGGCCTGGTGTTCAGCATTACCTAAACAGTTTAGCCAGTTAGCAGTTGGCGGTAGCTAGCACAGACAGAGAGAGAGAGAGAGAGACCTAACTGGTAGGGTATGTGGGCTGTAATAGCGTTAGCAAGCGGTGTTGTGTAACAACGGATATTGATGAGAATAAACTGCTTGTTATTGTTTAATGGCATATATTTAGGTTTAAAACATAATTTCTGAATATATCTGTAGATATTTAGCGTTATTTAAAATAAGACACGGTGTTCTACTTTGCCCGAGGTGTTTATTGCTTTTGTTTGTCAAGCGTCATAATAAAACTCCTCAAACTCGCCATATTTATTAGGAGTGTTTAAAAAATATGCTAAATCTGTTTCTAACCCAATGTCAAACCGTATCTCGTTTTTATTTTTAAAAAGACGCACTCTTTGCCTTGGTCCTTAGCTACTTAGCTAGTTATACTATACACGATATTTGACTTGAGGTAGCGGTCTGCACACTTTAGCTGTCCCCCTCCCCCCGTCTGCATTTGAATTTGAATTTTCCTGAACATTTATTATTTTTATAATTATTATTTAAACTATATATATATATATATGTGTGTGTGTGTAAGTGTTGAAGTGAATTGCGCGTGCTTGTTACAGGTCCAGGCCTGCGAGGCCTTCACTCATAGGCACGCGCACAGTTTAATGCTCTCTGTACGCTGTAGTTTTATTTATTAACTTCCATGTCCACTTTATTTGTAAGTCAAACAAATCAACACATTTCTACAAGTATATAACACGGCAAAATCTTCAAGTTGTCCTATAACGTCATTTCCTTTATTATTACTGATGCCAAGTATAGTCTCGGTATAATCATCTCTGTCCCTGATATTAAAACAGCACATTGTCCCCCCAAAAAACTCATCAAACTTTTATCTCTGTGGTTTTGGTAAATGTTTTTAGAAGCATGAATACATTTCTTACAAGAAAACAGAATTTTAAAACATCGTATGATTAGGTTGCTATGAGATTAATTTTTTTCTTTTTCTTGTTTGTGACTATAGCAAAACTTCAATTATAACCTGCTTAGGGTTGAATAATTGTTAAAGGGGTGCTTTTTGCCTTACCACAAGACCTCTGATATGTTTGTGACCATAGATAACTAGTGCAAGATGTTCCTATTAGCATACAAATTAATAATAAGCTTAATACACGCCTGAGCCCTGTTTTTCGCAGGTACAAGCAATTTCTTGTCTATAAATGTTTTGTGTGTATTATGGTTCCATACTATATCTTAAGTTGAAAATATGAAATATAGGCCTTTGTTGGGGTAGATTAACTGAACGACTTTATTGTCTGGATTTCAAATAATAACAAGAATTCTTCAAGGTGACAAAGATGAGTTTTTTGGTACTTAGTTTAATTCTCTCAACAGTACATGTTGAATTTCCTTTTTTTATTTTAGATAATACAAGTTCTGATAGTGTGCAGTTTCTTGTACATTGGAACCGTGTTTAAATCTCAACTTGATAATGCTTGGCAAGAGTCAATCTTTTCCTATGTTTGTGTGTGATGTGATTCTACTCCATAACAATTGTCTTCAGATTTTGAGCCTGGTGATTTATTGTCCTGTACACACTGAACAATGACTTTCATTATGTTAACACCGTAAAACAGAAAAGTCACTCTTTGACTGATTGGCTTACCTGTCAAAAGGGTGTGATTGGGTTCTTGCAATAATGATCAGTGCAAACAACTGGAAAGAGAGGGAAAAAGTTATTCTAATGTCCAGTTTAATAAAGGGTGGTGTTATGTGCAGATTGCAGCCATAAAACTCATGACCAAATGGTGACAAGGCAAATAAAGAGGTGGATTGTTTTGTTGGCAGATAGTGGGTTTTACTTCCAACCAACTGATAAGTAATGCAGAAATAATATAAAATAAGGGGACCGGTGCAGCAGAAAACGTTCACACTTTTTTGTTAGGAGATCAAAAATTCAAAATCTGATAATGCTTTCTAGCCGCTTTCACCACAGATATTACACTGGAAAGGCAAAAATAAGAACCCCCTTAATAATGTGCTTTTACCTTGGGTTTTTTTGTTTTTTTTGTTTTTTACATCACACAGGACCCACAAATTCAATGCTAAGTCACCTCAGTGTTTGCTTTCAAGTAGCGCACAGGTTTTCTGTCAGAATTGGTGTGGCATTTAACACAACAGTGTGTGTATTATGACGTGTATACATACATTACATTTGTAATGTATGTATGTGACGTTTAGCTTTAAATTGAAACAAATTGTGACATTGCATAAGGTTGTCAAAACTATGCCATGGCAAATGTGTGTTGTAATCAAAGCTAAATTAAATCAAATAAGTTTTGCGTGCCTACTTTTTTTGTTGTTGCCAGGCAGTGTATTTACAGTGCCGTTTTAATTTAATACTAGGAAAACCAGAGATTTTCCTGGCTTGAAATGAGGAGGTACCATCCTCCTCATGTGCATGCATGTACATGCATGTGTACACCATGCTTTATTAACTTACTTAAGCGAACCCTTTTTTTTTTTTTTTTTTTTTTTTTTTAAAACAACAAGCAATGTATTTTAGGAGTTTCAGTAATCTAGTGCATAGTTTAGGCCGCATTTAATAATATGATACGAGTGTAATCTAGTTTAAGGTGAGATGTAAAAGTACAAGATGTGCTTTGTTGCATTTTGGGATACTATTATTGATTTTTATTGATAAAGCTACTCATCTGCCTTTTGATCAAAATGCTGCCTTTTGCAATTTGAGCGCGTGCACCAACATGAGCAGCTTTATTTCAATCATAATATACTCATCACAGAGAGTGGCAACTTTTGCAAAGCAGATTAAATGTAAAATTAATAATAGTACACAACATATCTCAAATACGGTATATGCTCGCTAAATAAATGCTGCCTTTTGCAAAGTGGAAGCGCACGTAGATGTGAACAGTTTCATTTCAATCATAAATTCACAACCACATTCCAGCCGTTCGTGGTCAGCATGGTTAATTATTCAATGCTGCACACAAACGGCAAAAAAGCATGATTAATGTTATTTTTAAAAAAAAGTGTTGTGTGGATTCATGCGGTGAGCCATTTTCTTGGGGAAAGATTTTTATGTCAATACTGAAGATTTTTTATCTTCATTTAAGCCCTTTTATTTTGCTGGATAAGGGCATGCATCAGCACGTGACTCCCCCCAAACAACGCAGCAATTAGTATTTACTTACATCTGAATAGAGTCGTTTATTTAAAAGCCCCATGTGAATGGAGCACAGAGGCGGTTCTCCAACGCGTGTAGAGACGAGTATCTGATGTGTGTTTTTTTTAACATTAATTTAATAACAAGCATTTCTTTGGCAATAAACTTTTTCGAAAGAAAACCATGTTTCGTTTGTGTAAAATCTTTTTCTGCATAGCTACAATATAATTCAATTTACAAAAACACTTGCAAAGAGGAAAAATGTAATTGACGTTGTTGACGATGCTGTTGACCCCTAAGGGTAATTGATTAACAGAATGTTTCAGATTTTATATTTATGGCAGCAGACTTTATATTTATCCTGTTCTGTGTTTTTATTGCTCTGCATGTATTGTTTCGTGTAACCATTTTGTAACCATTGTCAATACATTGCTCTGCATGTATTGTTTTGTGCACTTGTTTGCACTTGAAGTCTTTTTTTTTGTTGTTGCACCATGGAGATTTTTTTTTCCCAGTGTATACATGCTATATAGAAGGCATTGATGGCTCAGTGGTAGGTTTCTCACCTTCCTTGCAGAAGGCCTGGTTTCAATTCCTACCTAGTGTCCAAACCTCTGGAGCCAGGTCCAAGACAGACCGGATAAAATGGGAGGGTTCCGTGTGCGTAGATTAAGTTGACTTTACGTAAGTTAAAGCTCACCATATATTACCTGAACATATTCCTTCATCTATTTTCAGTAACTGTTTCACCTGATTAGGGTGAAGGTGGATCCCAGGAACACTTGACTAATATGCCAGTGTACATTAACACAGTCATAGACATGTAGGAGCAAAAAAAGCATGGCCAGTTTATCATCTGCTGTCGTGTTTTGCAAATCTGAGAATCCAAAGGGAACTTGCACATGCAGCGAGGGCCGATAAAATCAGGCTCATGATCAAACTGGAAAGAATCAATGCTATGTCTTACTGACCAGATACAGAGAATAGCAGATCTGTTTATTTTTGATGCAACATTGCAACTGTTTTAGCCCATTTTATTTATTTTTTTAATCAGATTTTTCTTTCTTTTTAAAAATTATACTCAAATATTTTTGTGTCCTTTTCTTTACTGGAAAATTCAATTATGTTTTAAAAAAACATGGACAGTTAAATAACTTTTTTTTCTTTCCCAAAACTGCACAATGTTACTTGCTTTCACTAAAAATATCAAAATAAATTGATGTTCCAGGTTACTGGATAGACTAAAACCAAATTTTATTTACAAATGCTATCCAACTTAAAATAAGGAAACGGTTATCAATCAGCCAACATGTTTTGAATGGCACACTTTTTCCCTTTATTTCCTTTATTTTCCCAGGCTCAAAAGTAGTTTGACAACTGATGGATAAGCAATTTAATGGCTAGGTGTAGCTTGTTTCTTAGTTATTTCATAAGAAATTGGGGAAATTTTAAAGATGTTGATTTTGTGGTGTGCTTGATTTTTGAGGTGGGGCAGCCTCAGAGAGAGAGGGAGTAGAGAGCAGACACATGGGGACTGGGCGAATCAACTATTTGGTCATTCTTTAAAAGAAAGAATATATTGGCATGCTCAGACAAATTAAGACTAAATACTTTAGGAAGACAGAGTAGGTGATCATAGAATTTTATTATTAGTAAAAAAAAAAATTCCCTTCACAACAAATAGCCAAGTTTAAAACACTCTTGAGGGTGTCGGCATATCATTGTCATAGTCTAAAATCAGTGAATACCTTGATGAATGTACATTAAATGCCAAGGGTTCACCTTAAAGATGCAAACCACTGGTAACACAAGACCAGAAAGACCAGATTAGACTTTGCTTAAAAATGCTAAACATACTGCACAGGAAACCCAAAAGCTTCTTAAGTCCAAGCAATGGAATGTCCTTAAAGAGCAGTCATTCACCTGACCTTAAACTGTTGAGCATGCTTTTTTTTTTAATTTTTATTTTTTTTATTAAAACATACTGAAGACAAAACAAGTGGTGTCTGGAGTAAAGGCCCAACAAAGCACCTTAACAGAAGAAGTTCCAGGTTTGCTCATATCCTTGGCTTCCAGGCTCGAGGCAGTTGAGTCCTAATATTTTTGATTGTGTGTCCAATTCTTTTTGAGCCTTAGGGACTTTGAGGAAAGAAAAAAAAAAGTAATTTTTGAATGGTTATTTCAATATTTTTTCTAAGTCACTTGAATTACAGCTGATCATTTCTTCATTTTAAATTCAGTGTGGTGGTGGTGGTGTACAGGAGCAAACATGATAGTTGCGTTGCTGTCCAAATACTTATGGACCAGCTTGTGTAACGAAACACCGACCCATGTTGCAGGATTTCATGGCCCATCTGATTAAAACCCTGAGTAGAAGTTAAAAAGAAGTTGAAGCTTTCAGAATATTTTTTTTTTCCTGTTTAATAAAACAGAAGCAGTGGCTTATGGTATCAGTTTTCCTGGGACTGGCCATTTAACACCATTTTAAAGATGTAGTGGTAAAGCACAATCTAAGTAATCCCAGCCCGTTTTCTCTGAAGATGTTGAGGATTATGGGAAACACGACAAATGTAGTGTAGATTTACTGTGACCAAACACTGCACTGTGATAAACATCATGCCATTGGTTCTATTCATAGTGTGAGGCTTAGGTCATACTGGCAGTCATGACACTGACCAGTCTGTGAAACTTTTGACCTCTAAAGCAGCCACTCGTGCTTTGCAAACTGCTGACTGGTGCTGCATGCTAATGGATGGAGGTTGCTGAAGTGTAGAATTCTGCTGAAGAGCATTCTGTATCTTTGAGAATCGTAGTGATTAAAGCAAATTGTATGTTTCTGTTGTGATAAATACAGAAATGACAAATTCTCCATATCAGTTTTTAAAATGAAAAGGAGCTTGAGTTTAAAGACTATTAGGGGTCTTCAGAAAGGTTAAAGCTGAGGTTTTGAAGTGGATGAAATTGCTAATGTTTCTCAGTCTGATATTGGTGAGCCTCTGAACTAGATTATTGAATAAATTTACAGGACACCTGCTAAAGAGGCTAATTTTGGCACACATGAATGTCAGAAGGAGAGTGAATCAATTAATGGCTGAACGGTTTTCAGCATGCTGAGTGGATTCCCTCCAGTTGCCGTAGTCAATGTCATTGAAGAGTTGACATGCCAGTGTTAGACCATAATGTCGGTGACATGTATCTGCATCCTGTCAGCAGTTAACAAATACTGGTTCATCTAGGTGGAGTTTTTTCAGTAAAATGTTTTCCTTTTACAACATTAAACTCTTATAAAATTAAGATCTTCTTATTCTACCTATATATGTAATCTAATCCATCACAAAAATGGTTAATCACTTGCTCACTTAATAGAAATAAAAATGAAAGCTTCCTGTTGGCTTTGCTAAAAGAATGTGCATTTGTTTGTTTAAACATAGCACCAGATCCTTCTGGACTCCCACTATATTAAAGTACAGAAGCCCTAGTTTATCTTTAGAGGGGTCTCCGACTGCCCTGACAACTTTTTGGCTGTAATCTACTGCTGCTGTTAATGTGTCCCATATATTACTGCTGTCATGCACAAGGGCTATCAAATGCACAGAGCCAGTGGCGGATTTAGATATGGGCGTCATTGGTAACCACCCAGGGAGGCATTTTGCCGGGTGTGTCACAGAGCGCATGGGGGGGGGGGTTTAAAAGAAGGAATTAAAATTCAGAATAGTAATAACGTTCATGTGATCGTTTTTCTATCAGTTGTTTGCACTTCCTATTTTTTTGTCTCACCATGGGGGTCAATAACCTTTTTGGCTCCCTGGTTCTAAAATTTCTAAAATTATGCATGTAATGAAATAGTATGCTAGTTTTATGTTACGTTCTATGTTAAGCAAAAGGTGTTTATTTCTTTATGTTTATGCATTAATTCATTTTTTTTGGCCGGGGTGCTTAAGGGGAAGTCATCCAGGGTGCAATACACACTAGAACCGCCATAGCATCCCTGACCCTAACTACATGAAACAGACACTGCATGCTGCTGAATTAATTTGATTTTAGGCCTTTTTAAAATGTTTATTTATAAGCTCACCATGTCTCTTGTCCTCACAGAAATTAACACTTCTAATCCATTACCAGAATGACATGGCTAAAGACGTCATTGAGCTGAAGCCAAGTATTTTGTGGACGGATATTTATAAGTATTACTTGTGTAATTTATATTTATTAAAAGTTTATTTTAATATGACAAATAGGAAAAAGTGTTAAAATGGCTTCTGATTTATAGGAACTTGGTCTTTCTTATAAGCTGCAGGATGACAATTCATCAAGTGTTAATCTGTTGAATAATTTGTAAGCCAGTCATATGTGTTAATTTTACCCTTCTAGGTACTGTGCATGCAGAAATCATGAATTCTCATTACTTTATGTTAATATGTAATTCCTCCCTTAAGCTGTAGTCCAGCACTGATGTCATGTAGGCAGGTAAACCAAATGGATATAACTGAGTATAGCATATAGCTGAGTATAACTAAATATTCAACAATTGAAGTATCGATTTGTTTCTCATAGCATAGGTGGTGGCAATACTGATTACTGTTGCTTAGCAACAGTAAGTTTCAGTCATTGTGTTATGTTGTTTTTTTGGTCTCTCAGATTTGCATATCTTGACAGTTCACGTTTATAATTATAAGTGACATTTATACTCTGACTGTATCCTCATGCGCCCATCGATACGTCTTTGCTTAGTGAAACACTGCTGTTTCTGTAAGTTCACTTAAGTTTTACTTGTACAGACTCATTGCCCCTAATATCTACTAAATCACAGTTCACTTTTCCTCCACTGACTACTTTCGCAGCTGTCCTCCATCGTTGAAATGAAATCCCCGTGCTGATGACCTCGGCGCCCTACACGCAAAAAGTCTCGTGAGTTAATCTGCCTGTTCTCATTCAAGTCACCTGACCACATATCGGGTGTATATCCAATCTCGGACCACATATGAAAATGACTCCTCCGATCTGAAAAACATCAGATTTGTGCGTTCAGACAGCCCTAAAGAATCAGATGTTAGATGAACGTAGCCTTATACTCTTTTGTACAGGTTGATAAAAAAATGAAAAGGACAAACAGCTAGTGCGGTACAATTTTTTCTTCGTCTTTATCACTAGATTACAGGCAAATGAACTCAAATAGCAAGGAGGAACAGTTTGAAAATTACTGACTTTGCGAATGCCAGCAAACATGGAGGAGAAAATTTACATTTTCTTACAAATGTCCTTTCATATATCGGTGGACAGGATGACTTTGATAAATGTTTCTGTACTATTTTTTTAAATAGTATATAGTGTATTATAATAGGTATGCTGATGTTGACCAAAATTATTTGCTTTAGCATTTTATACCAACCTTTTAATTGACAGTGATTTATAATTTTCTTCCCTTCTGTTTTCTTTGCTTGAGGTTCATGAGTCTACAAAAACCTGAAGTAGTTCCATTGAATGAATGTTTTTCATCAGTGAATTAGCTTTTCAACAGATGGAAATTTACTGGCATTCAGTCTGACCTTTGCTTTAGCTGAGAAAGCAAAATAGTATAGTTTTTAGGTGTCTTGTATTGCTGTAGAAAATTGGTTAAAAAATTGTAAGCCGTAGCATGTATGTTGGCGCTCTGGTTTGACTCTTGCTGCTGCTTCTTCACAAACCCTAAAAACACAAAGACCACTGTGGGTTTTATGAAACAAGAAATGAAGTTTTTCTCAATACGATTCAATAAATATGGTTTTGTTTGTGATACAGTATAATTACAAAAAAATGAATGAATTATCTATTAATGAATGAGGCACGGATCAGGGCTCCAGATGATGACTGAAAAGGTTGCCAATGTATCTAATGTTTTAATTATACAACTAGTTTTATCAATTCAGTCATCACTGCGTCCAATAACGAGTGTTTGAACACAAGACCGTTTATCAGACCATTCAACTATTATATGCTCGCAAATGTTTAACGAGCAGCCACAACCCCACAGTGTCCTCCAGTACTCTAATGCTCTGTCCACAGTCTTACTTGCGTGCGACAGCAAGCGAAATATTTGCTAATTTGAGGAGACCATGTTGCAGGTCACAAAACCAAGCGATATGTTTGTGTAATGTTATAATGAATTTCTTTTATATGTATCTAAATCAGATTGGACAACGAACAAATGAAACAATTTAGTCTATCCTCAAACTGTTTTTAACATACACTTGCTGTCTCCCTGTTCTCGTTATGTCTACATTAACTAGTCAAGAACCTGAATAACTGGTAACAAGTTTGTTGTGAAACAGAGAAAATTTGGACAGTTTTAAATGGTTTGGAAAACACCACTCTAGGCACAGCTTTTAAAAATTATTTTTGAAAATAATTTATTCCTGTAAAGCTTGAGGTTCCCCCCCCTACTTGCTAAAACGCTGCAGAAGTCAGAACTAGTGGAGGCTGTTCATGTCCCTCAGAGGAGACGGAGTCTTGCTCTTGCCTTCAGACTAGGTGTCTTTAGAAGTGTACTTTTCTTATGTAATTCTTAGTTAATCACACTAGCATTCAGTCTGCCTTGTGACCAAGATGTGAATAGGACACAAACAAATTACAAGCACCAAATGTTTGGCCTGTGATTTTGAATCAGTTTTTAGTTTTTTGGTGGTAGTGGGCAATAGGCGTTGTATTAAATATGCTGTTCTTAAAAATTGGCGGAAAGAATTTAGTGTCTCTGAGGTGTATCACAATGCTTCAGTTTAGTATTTGTTATAAGCTCTACCTCTTCTTCTGAACTAGACAGCAGCACCAGAGGTAATACCATACAGGGCACAAGAGTTTGAGTGGGAACCTACCTGTCTCAGAGCACACCTACCTACACAGTCCAAAAAGTTAAGCTGATCAGGTGGACGTGTTTATTGCACACGTGTGAAGGGCAAGGCCCACAGGACAAATCCAGCCTGCAGCTTTGTTTTATTTTGGTCCATGTAAACTTTTGGGGGAGGGGTATAATAGTGTATTATTTCATAATGCACTATTTTCACACTGTCCAGAAGTCACAGCAGATGATGTAGACACCCTCACATAGTTACAATTAACTGTTATTCATTTACATATGTGCTAAATGTCTAAAATTTGGGTTAAAAATCCATGCTGTGCTTGATGTAACAAACACTCGCATCTAATGGTCATGAGTTGTGTCATAGAGGGGTGATTGTGGTGTAAGCAGAAAGTCATTTTGGAGTGATAAGGGAATATGCAAAAATAAAATTACAATTAGCAGCAGTAGGTACAGTGATGAGACATCTTTTGTTTTTATTTAGCTCATAGTTTTACCTTCACATAATCTTTCAACATTAATAACATTTCCATGAAATATGAGTACATATGACTCTGGGGGGGGGGGGGGGAAAAAAAACGTAAAAAAAATGGGAAACCTGTATTACAAAGCCCATGTCAGTATAGTCTTATGAGACTTGTATGAGGATGTCTCATGTTATGGCTTTAGTGTATTTTCTACTGCGTTTTAGTTAGTACTTAGAGTAAAAAAGACATATAGATCTTTACCTTGTCCAAAAAACGTAACATCGGTTACTGGTTCTGTTTGCTATTTCTTGGGTTGCCTAAGTTTAGCTTTATCACAAACAATCAAAGGAGTTTGATGTTGAAGTAAAGTATAATGGAAATTCACTAATGGACAACTTAACCTTAATGACTGTCATTAATAATTTAGCAGAAATAAAAAATTCAGCGCTTTATTTTTAGTCTAAACCAATTGAAGATATTGATCTGGTAGGAATTGTGGGTGGGCATGTGATATAAAACATTAAGCTTCTGTCTTCTGTTCAGTGTATGAGGTGTGAAGTAAAATGAGTGGCACTTGACACAGCATGTGGTTAGTACAACTCTGATCAAATTCTGTTTCAAAACGGCAACAGTTACTGAGTTAGTTTGCAGCATTTTGAATCGTCTAACTAAATTGTTTTCATATCCTAATGATGAAAGACAAAGTCACTTTGTACTGGATAAACCTCCATCTTTCTGCAGAGATCAAGAGTCATCCTTTTTGAGCTTTTACACTTTACATGTGCAATTCATCCAAGGTAAATTTCTCCTCATTTTCTGGTTAGCTTTCATAACTCAGATAAACTGGTGAAAGTGTCAGTTTGTACAGGCAAAGAAATGAAAAATCCTGTTCATTTTACAGCACTGAATCATTCACATGTTTACTGTGACACTGAGCTAAAAATATTGCTCAGTGACTTGTTAGTGATGAGACAGATAGCCATGATATGCTTTCACAGGTTTGGGCTGGAAGGAGTTTTATAAATCACTGTTAGATTCCTGCCATCGTTGTGTCCAAGTCAAATGATTTAATTGTCAGTAGGAAAATGTGATGTCTACAGCTTTAAGATAAAAAAAAGTGTTTGTGTATTTCCTTTTAATCTATAGTACTGTGCAAGTATTGAGGCACTGATCATTTCTTCATATTTTTCTTCCAGTTTCAGAGGAATTATTAATGGGGGGGGGTTGTTAAATTATACACAGTAACTTAAATCATTCAAACATTAAAAAAATCAAACTTGTGGCATGAACCAGTGAGAAACAAGTGTAGGTGATGGCGGATGATCGGGTTGATGATCAGTATACTGGTGATAAGGGCTGTGTAAGGAATAGAAAAATAATCAGAACCTCTAATCGATGTCATTTTGCCAATTCAGATTATTAAAAAAATAATAATAAATTCAGTTATTAAAAACTGTTAGTACCTTCCCCACTGTGTGTTCAGCTACTGTTCTCTTTAAAACATACTACCGCGTGTGCAGTTACATCACTCTGCTCCCTCCACTCTGGAAGCAACATAGAGAAGAGCTCTTTCATTAGGGGAAAAATATACCAGCTTTAATAGTTCAGCATTTTCACAGTACAAACTGTGTAAAAAAAAAAAAAAAAAAAAATTTTTTTAAAAAGTCCCAAAAAGCAAACAATTCTTTTCATTAATCATAATCGAGGTGAAAGGTTAAATTCACTATATATGCAAGATATTGATTTGAGGTCATATTGCACAGCACTACTGGTGATGCTGAGTGGTTGGAACCGATAAGTGGGAAAACGAAGTTTCTGCTGAGGTTGTTCAATAAACAACCATTTAAATTGTATCTAAAAGGACTTTGCAGACTGTGCAGTGAAACATTTGTTCTGATTTCTTTAGTGAAATCTACATAATTTAATCTGCTATGATGAGGAGTCGCTCAAGAATTTTGCACAGACTATATAAACATTAATAACCTGCTGTCTGACTTCAAAGCAGAGCAACAAAACCTCATTCTGGTACCTTAGCTTTTCTTGTCTATGCTGCCAGACAGATTAATGCCATGGATTCCCACTACTTTCAAAACCTGTAAAAGAGATGTAAATTAAGAAAATAAGTCACTATACAGGAAGTCAATAAACAGCTCTGCTGTTTCTCAACACAGCATTTGTAAATAAATGAGAGAGTACATTTTATAATGAGCCTAGTTAGATCAAATAAGAGGTTTATTTAAAGTCACGGTTTCCATTTTGCAACATTTGTGATCTTGTTAACAGGTAATTAATTAATAAAACAAAAACACTCAATCTTAATGCTAATGCAGCTGACTTGTATAAAAAATAAAAAAAAGTTTTCAAGTGCTATGTATATTTGGCCATGTCATCGTCTTCTCCCCCTGCTGTCTCCCAATATGATGATACCATTTTACACTCAATCTCAAGTCATCTGCTGCCTTTTTAATTTTTAACTGAGTTTGTTTGTGCAAGCTGTATCAATTAAAAAGATGCTGCATTTGTATTTATTTTACTAATAATATACTAATAATTGCCCAATGGGGACAGTTTGGAATACATTTTCAATAAGAGTGATTTAAAGCTTTGAGAATTTCTTTCAATATGTAAATATTACCCATGGTGGAAACACTTGTAAATGTTTCTTTTCTTCTTAGAATAATTGTTGCTTGTTTGACCCCACACTGGGGTTAATGTTCGGTGCTGTGACGAACTCCCATGGAGGAAATTTTTCTTCTATTCCTGATCGGTAATCACACCAGTCAGTGGGTTGCTGGCTAAGAAACTGGTGTACTGATTGGCTTAGATTTCACATGTAGTAAAGCATATAACCAGTCATAGATTAGACTGAATCCTTGTAACCAAGCATAAAGCAGATAGTAGGATGTGTCAGAAATATAGGGAAGTCTAACCTCAAAAGAAAAAAAAAATACATTATTACTATGTAGACGTCCTGTACTTTTCGCTAATCTTAGGGTCTGTATTAAATTGTTGTATACTGCTCTTCAGCTCCTTCAATTTTGTACTTTTTGTTTTTAATTTCTGCTGTAAATGTGAACATTTACATTTTGAGTTGCTAAACAGATTATTGTTGGCCATTGGTAATAAAAAAGTAACTAGTAGAGCAAGTGGTCTTGCTCTACTAAGTGGTAGCAAGTTTAAAATTCATTATTTTATTTATTTATTTTTAAAGAGGGTTTTATTCCAAACATTTTATAGAAGCGAACTCTGATTCTTTAGGGTCCATGCATTCTGTCGAGACAATGCTTTGCCTCTTCTACTGTAATTCACGTGGCCTGAATAAGAATATTGATCCTGATAGCCTCTAATACATTATGCCATCAGTTGTAAATGATGCGACTGTTGGTTCGTTGGACTAACTGTTGGACAGTTTGGAGGCTGTTGAAACCTGCTTTGAGAGTTTTCTAAGTAAAACATGCACTTCCCCTTTTCACTGATACTGTTTCTTGGCAGCATGTTTGCTACATTTCTGGTTTCGCTCTGTGGTTTGCAGGGAATGACTGGTCAGTGACGGCAGTTTCGGGGCAGGAGGTCAAGGGTTTTGTGGTTTCGAGCACGATAGATAGCTGGGTGGGCTCTTAGCATGTGCAGGAGCCTTATGCGTTAATGAGTGGAGAGTTTAAATTCTAGTGCAAGGTGTAGTTGGAGGCATGGAGTATAAAAGCTGGGCTGTGGCTACGAGCTGTGTTTACTCAGCCGCTTGGAGCTGTACAGATATAGCCTCTCCATACAGGGCCTTGTTCATCTTTTGTTTTGATGCCTAGGTGATTCAACACATCATACGCTTCCTGGAGGTGTGGCCTAGAGTGAGAGCACCAATGACTCTTCTCTCGAGCACTGTATTCCATATGTGTAAGGAAGTGTGTTCAGTAGAGCAGACAAAATGTGTTATTTTTTCTCAAAATGACATTTCAAAACCTTATTATAGAATTGAATCAGATGAAAGATTAAATTTTCTTTGGATGTTGTAGCCCAGAGTGGGGCTCAAATTTCTTTTCTTTTTTTTTTTTTTGCAAGTTATTTAATTAGAGCTTCATTATTAAAAAAAGAAAAACATTTTAAAAAAGAAAACATGATTAAGTAATATATATTATATTAATTTGACAATTAAATCTTTAATAAAAAAGTTTTGTGTTTAATATTTACTTGCTGTATCAGCTGGAAAGGTTACTCTTATAAACGTATTTTTGTTCTTGGTAGTACACGGTGTTTGGAGACTATCATGGTCCAAATAAACCTTTGTTTTTGAGTCACTGAACGATTCCAAGCTATCTACATTGGCAACGCTCCCAGTCAGTTATTTCCGGTTATACAAGACAATGCTCCTGTCTATTTGCATGGAAAGAAACCCAGAAATACAAACTGCATTGAAAAACTATAAAGCATATGTGCACTGTGATATTAGGACATGTGTAATGTTTTTATTTATAAATATATATAATTTTTTGACTGACTCTGTATATCATCAGGGCGAGGCACCTGCCCCATCGCTGCCTGTGCTCACCAGAAAGACGGTAATTTTAGTTTAAGACCTCCAAAAAGCCCCAGATGTAAGGGAAAAAAAGCTTCACACTGTGATTTCACTCAGTATGATTTTATAAGTTTATGGCATCGTCACTGCTGACCCATTTGAGTTGTCAAAAATTGTATAAATCCTCTAGGAGGACTATATCAAATTCCATTACGCGCGTTCTGCAAACGACCCAAAATAACTGATTTCCTGTTGAGTACAGCCTATGACCTGCCATGCGAAAGTTGTTCAGCTCAATGAGATCTAAATGTGTATCATGTTTCGCATATATACGTGCAAGTGTGTATGAGCTGTGCAGCAAAACTCGTGTGAGGGTCTTGTGCCCAGAGTCTCAGGCATGCTAATGAGCAGCAGATTTCAACCTCTGTGCTGTGTTTGAGTTTTTAAGCATGTTAAGAGCTAAAAAGGCTTGGAAGTCCTTCAAACCATGTGATGTAATAGAGCTGATATCCCAGTGCTTGTGCCCTAAAACACACCATGTCATAATGGAGCTGATGTCATAGAGCTTAGGCCCTAAAAATAATTCTTAGAAAAACGTTCGGGCCCTTCACACAGTATGATGCAATAGGGCTGATGTCATAGTTTTTCGTCCCTAATAATGCTTAGCAAAACAAGAGGGCCCTTCACACTAGGGCTGTGTATTGGCAAGGGTCTCACGATACGATACGCATCACGATACATGGGTCACGATACGATAAATCACGATATATTGTGATACAATACATATTGTGGTATATTGCAATAGTTTGTATTAGTATGTGTCACATTATATTGACAACTTGATAAAGTAGGCAGACGAATTAAAATTC
>JAOVVA010000054.1:8886804-8897385 GCA_028565275.1 Leiocassis micropogon | reverse complement strand
TATATGTTTACTCTTCGTAAGGGGGCGAAAAAGTAGAAAAATTGGTCAGTCTGGCGGAGCTCGGAAAAAAGCAGCGTACACACAGAGTGAACAATACTGGTGAACAGTTTCTCACGACTCTACATGCGATTCGAAATAAGATGTGACTGTTTAAGGCACCCTTGTACAAATACTGAAATCTGTAATGTACTGCACTCTTGTCTCGTATATCGTACAGTAACTACAACACACGACATCAGTGCGAGTATGTGATGCTATAGTGCTGAGTCCTGAGGTAGGGCTTCCATGGATCAGACTTGTCTGTCCTGGACATCCCACGAATGCTCAAAGAGCAATGACAATGGAAGGATATTTCTTACGCCATAGCATTTCGTATACTGTATATTTTGTCAAAAACAGTCTTACCTTAACACACTTATCTGTGAGATGCTGATGCTCATGTCACTGGTGCAAACACGCACAAGACAAAATTGCTTTTTAATAACATGTAGACTCCGTAACTTCGAGAAGGTAATAAATGTAAGTTTATATGATATTGGTGCCTCTGGCACAATTCTTCATGGACTGGTATTGTATATATTAGCAATTCTACTCTGGTGCTCTGTGTGAATCAGAGTTGGATTGCCTTCCTTTTACATCTTCTCTACCTTCTCTCAACCTTAATCTTTGGCAAGTTTAGGAGATTGAGTTACTGAAGGCGGTATAGAAAGTGTCCCGGTTTATGATTTGCATCACTGTTCCTCCACTAATGACTCCAGTGTCTGGGCAACATCTGTTAACTGGTGAGGTACTGATAATAAATCATTCATCACTCTGTTTTGCTAATAAAAGTATTCATCCTCAGCTCTGTTAACACAACACTGGAAACATGTCTGCAGGAATGGTGTGATTGCTTTGAGCGTGCATCTGGATGTTTTCATTCCGAATGCCCATGTGGGTCACGGCCACTGCCTGTCTGTGTAACATTCTTGCTGCCATTCTTGTTTTACCCTTTAGAGATCATGGAGAAGTCAGGAGAGGAAGGAGTCCCAGACCTGGCTTGTGTCATGCGCAACCTTTCTGCTGAGAACATCCCAAACTTACCACCAGGAGGTGGTCTTGCGAGCAAGTAGGGGAACTTCAACTAAATATTAGTTTTACTCAATGTTAGGCCATTAATAACTTGTAAAACTGATGAGATGTAAATAGGTGACTGTTTTATTTATTTATTTATTTATTTTTGCAATGCTTATAAAGCATGATTGTTTTTTCCCTTCCTAGGCGCAGTGTAATTGAGGCAGTGTACAACAGGCTTAACCCACATAGAGAAGACGATGGGGTGAGTAGCTCTTTTCCGTATTAGGCTTAAAACATTTAAAATACATGTTTTAAAAATGTTTAGGTACTTTAGACTTGGCTGTCAGTCCAGATGTGGTGATATCTGTCAAGTTCAGGAAATTACATATGAATTTTTACACTTGGATAAAACCACCTGCTGTTGGAAAATTATCCAAATATTATAATGTGGTATGAGGAAGGTCAAGTGTTTATACCTCTTTTTAAGGCAGGCCAGTCGAAAATATATGGAATTCATAATGTCTTCCATGACAATCCTCTAATGTACTTGTGTTTTGCTGCGTATCAGTATTCTTGTGTTGCTTGTAAATGTTTTGTGTTTGTGCATTTCATCTCCGTCAGATACTTGGATAAAATTTAGAATGGCAGGGAATTTGCATTGCCTGGAAGTTTGAGAGTTTTTTTTTTTTGTTTTGTTTTGTTTTGCTATTGATCAGAGGCTTGCACATGTCTTGTTTAGTACGTATCCTTGCGCTCCTACTCTCGCACACATACTGCAGCTATCAGCTTTCTCAGAATTGGGTCCGCCCCAACTTTGTTGTTGAACCCTATTCTGAGTAATTTTAAAATGAGCCAAGGTGAGGGCAGTGTAAGATCTCAGCAGGCGGCCTGTGCTAATCAGGTCCGATTCTCTTAACCTGCTCTGTCCACTGACGCTGGCGTCTTGCACCAGGACGACCAGGGAGGTGCGGCCGGCGAGGATGAAAAGAGCACTGCTGCTGCCCATCTCCTGGAGGTGCTCCGGCAGTTCCGCCTCAGCCACCGCGGCGAGTATCGCAATGTGCTGGAACAAGCCCTCTCCACCTACCGGCTGCCCGGCACTCAGGAGGATCGTCCCTCACACCCACCATCCACTGCCAGCGAGTCTCTAAACTCTGAGGACACCGCAGAGGAGGCACCCATGCCAGCAACACTTGACAAGCTTTACGATCCTCCTGTCGCATGACCCCTGAAACCAATTTAGTCATTTTCACACCCCAAATTTCCGCCTTTCTCCCAGGTTCAGAGCACTAGTCAGCTTCCTGAGTACCCCATGGCACGCCTCCCATCCAGCACAGTTTCAGTGCAGGTTTTTAGTTCATTAATTGATTGTATTTAAGTATTTATAAGAGGACAGAATATCAGGGTCAGTCATTCCTCAACAGGAATGTCAATAAAAGGAAGGGTTAGAGAACTGTTCTTGTAACTGAAAACCTGCCCAGTAACTGTAAATGATATCCTTGGCATATTTCAGCACCTACAAGTCAGCACTTTTATAATGTGCCGCACTAGAATTAATCTAATTTTGATCTCGTGAAATATACATTTAGGTGTAACTGAGATTTTCAGTGATGCCGTGGTTGTTATAAATTTAAAAACCTTGTTTGGATACGTTATTCCTATTATTAACACTATATCAGACAATAAGAAACTGGACCGTGCCAAGGACATCGCTGCTTCTTGCTCTTGTGCACAACAGCACATGCAGTTTGCCCTACACTGCATGTGTAAGTTACATTTTGGTTGGAGGAAGTGTGTTTGTGTGTTAAAAGTAATATGTTTTTCAGTGTTATGCTGGATATGAGGTTTAAATTTTTTGTCTAGCAAGAGATGAAAAACAAATAATAGTCATCATAGGGTATGGTTTTAATCAGTACATCAATAACTTAAGTGTAGACCTGAGTATGTGTGTTTCATTGCCTACATGTGTGTATGATCAAATTGTCACATTTGTTTGCTGTTGTCTGAGTGTTTGGGGAGGAAGAACAACATCCGACTTCAGTCACGCTATTAAAAGTAATAAATGGACTAATAATGGAACAAGGCTATTCCTCTTTAAATTTGAACACACTGACGACAGGACCTCTAGGGAAGATGAGCTTCGTCATCGCATCACAATCCTCAGGTTAACCGACAGACCATTACTATTACGAAGATGCGTGTCTTTTGCATAGTTTGCACATAAATGCTAATCTGTCGTTATGTGAACTGGATGTTTGGCGATCCTGCCACAAAGTTAAAGTTTCATGACCAAAGATACTATTGCTTCTGCCTTCTTATTATGCCCTTAATTCATCTTCCCCCACCCCAATGTAAACGGGACATGGATATAAAAAATTATTTGCGAAAAATGTTGACGTTTGAGATAATTGCACTTGAAGTGAGCACAACTGCATGTGTAATACGTGTCCCCACCCTTAATTCTTTGACTTATTAGCCCTACGCTGTCGGTAGTTTATTTTTCTGGTTTTTGTGCTATAGCAAGGTTATGTGTTGGCTCAGTTTGTTTGATTCTGCAGTTATTTTCGAAATAAATTACATTGAACACTTTATCTGTATTCTTTCTGATTTGTTGTTGTTTGGTTTCTTGGGTAAAAAAAACAAACAAACAAAAAAAACACTATGTATATGGTAAGTGGCTATGAAACTTCTATATTAGCACCAGGTTTTCCCCCTCCCCCCTCTTATGCTTTCATTGGGCAGGTAGGTGTGTTAACAACTAAACACATTTGTGGAACATTTCAGCATCGGACATTAAACACCACAAATCGGGGGACAAAATGGAGAAACGTAACGCTTCGTGCCATACTGTGAACCAGCAGTTTTTATTTATTTATTTTTATTATTATTTATTTATTTATTTTTATGAATCATTGGCTAATCACAGCTTTAAACCACACACATTAACGGGGGATAATTTCTGTTTTCATTGTTCCATTATAATCAAATCTGTTTCTCTTTCCATGCTGTTTCTGCTTAAGGTTCTGTCACATTTCTTGTGAGGTACCTGGCTGTAATAAAACTATGCCTGGGCAGTTTGAGGTTTTTTTTTTCTTCTTTTTTTACGGTTTCTTTAATAATGTATGTCTTTAATATGGATAGTCATCTGATTGCGAGGCTTCACAATTCATATTCTCCCAGAATGATCAGTGTGCTTTAAAATATATCCCTTGCTTAAGTTGCATAATCTTTTTTTTTTTTTTTTTTTTTTAACTGTTTATAAAATACTGCTTGATTTATTATTTTAATTCCTATCCACATGCTTTGCCCTTGCTGCTGTTTCCTTGCTTCTTTCAAGGCAGCTATTTCTCCATATTTTTTCAGATATCTTACTTCTTTTCCTCTCTTGTTTTCTCCCTGTCACAGAGTGGAGGTGACCTGGATGATCCGTGGTAGCCAGAGACACCCATGACTGCAGTCTTCACACAAGAATGTCCTCAGTTCACACACAAAAAAAGAAAATCTTTACTCACACTTTTTGGTTTTGATTCCAAGAGATTCATAGGAAATATTCAAAGCCTGGGATGAAAACACAAATGCATCAAAACACTTCTTTCGATGATGAGGAATCTACAGAGATGGCAAGTTTTTTTTTTTTTTTTTTTTTTTTTTTTTAAATAAGAACTGCACCGTTGTATGGTAAAGAGAAATAATTTCACTTTTTGTTCCATGTTTTTTTTTTTTTTTCCCCCCCTTTCCATGTAAGCTAACAGTTATGATGAGACTGAGGATTTGTGGTTTCTTGAGCTGTAGCAGAGACACTAGACTTAATGACTGGTGGACAGACTGCAGCACCAGCGTGAGCTCTGAGAGGGTGGGGCAAGGTGTTTGGACCGCTGTCATTAATGCAGGGTGCTCTAGAATGATGAGCTTCCCCTGTACTTCCTGACCTGTCTTATACATGGCTCTCCTACTCACTCTACGCATGCGCAACTTTCCAGAGACATGACCTCGCGGTCAGTGTTCACTAGGTTCAGCCACCAAATGCCACCAACTCTGCTTAAACCCTGCATTTACACTTTTTTTTTTTTTTTTTTTTTTTTTTTTCTCTGCAGTTTTATTTTTTCAGATGCTAGTTTTGGTGCTTGCAGTAAAACAACAACGAAAATAATAGTAGCGCTCATTATAGAACAAGCGTTAACAAGGACATGTGCACTCATCAACTTGAGGGGAAATTAACTACTGTAGAGAGTGTAAATATGATGAGCTTTTGGGTTTTGGGTG
Organism: Leiocassis micropogon; assembly: GCA_028565275.1. Taxonomy (NCBI): domain Eukaryota; kingdom Metazoa; phylum Chordata; class Actinopteri; order Siluriformes; family Bagridae; genus Leiocassis; species Leiocassis micropogon. The sequence continues at coordinate 8,892,066 of JAOVVA010000054.1, read as the reverse complement.
GCCTTATGCGCTGACCTTCTACTTCCTGTGGCACGCACGTCAAACCAGAGCTTCACAATCTAGTTCTAAAGGATCCTCAGTCGAATTCAGAATTTTTATCACAATCTGCAGCTGTTGATTTAAGTCTGTTTTAATAAGTGAAATCTATTTTTGTGCAGTAGATTGTTTAGAACAATAGGGGATCCTAAAGAACTGGCTTCAAAACTTCTCTTTTAAAACCTCCAGAGCTTTTACCTTTTGCTCTTCTTCTCATTTCTCTACTTGTGGTCCTGACTTGTGGCTTGCCTTCTGATTTTTTTTTTTTCCCTCTAAAAACAGTGTACAATATAGAACCTTTAACACAAAACATTTTAACTTTAATTTTTAAACAATTCTGCATTTTAAAGCTTTTTATTAAAGCTTTCTTTCATTATGATCTATGGTATAATTGGTATTATTTGCAGTTAGATTTGGTTACAGGGGAATAGCATGACTTTAAATAAAGTAATCGAGACACTTGAGGTTGGTTAAGTATTTCTAATGCAAAACTGCTGAACTGCATGCATGCTTATCATATCGTGATGTTTGCCAGGACAACAGCAAACACTACTCCAGTAGTAGTCCAGAAGGTACTGGAATTTTTCATGGGTGAATCTTTTACTCCTCCCCCCGCCCCTTCCTCCCCCTTCCTCTACCCCCTCTTTGTGTCTGGCAGTGGGTTAACAGTTATTTAACTTAACAGTATTTTTGGTTTCACATGTTAATCTGTGTCTGTGAGAATGACTGGAAGATTTTATCTTTGGCATTAAGAGTTTGCTTGCAGGACATTTTGTTATGGATGAATGTACCCCTGGTTTACACATACACACGAACATACATGTATAGTGTTAAACCACTTCCATATTAAGGTAGCCTGATTTAGATGTTTAAAATGTTCACACGCACACCAACAGGTGACCAATTAAAGGAAAAATCAGTGGGGCCGTTGTACTGTGGAGGGCATTTTGCATTTCTTTCCTGATGAGAGTGGTCCTCCCTCATTCACCACAGCATGAGGGGCTCATGCTTGAATTTGACAATGATGTAAATCTCATGCTCTGGCCTTCAATATGCTCAGATCTCTAAACATGTGCAGACATGGGAGACTGCAATCATGAGCTAGACCTGTTCAAGTTTCTCGTACAGTTTCAGAGACAGAAAATCTGTCACAATGCCTATTAGAGCGATTCTGCCAGCTTTTTGCTGAACGAACATCTTCCAGTACCCCCTTTGCTATTTTTATTTTTTTTTCCTTTTAATTTGTTACCTGTCTGCGTGATAATCAGGCAACCTTGGCATAAAATGCTAAATGTTTGTAAGCTCCAGAAACTATAATTTGCATTTGAGGCCTTTTTTAAATTAAAAAAAAAAAAAAAAAAGTATCTTTCCCCTCTACTGATTTTTCACTGACCTCACCTGATCTGGTGTGCAGCTTTAAAATGTGTGTTATTCAATTTGAGATTATTGTTAATGTGTGTATATATATTTGCAGTTTTATTTCCCACTGGTACAAATAAATTGTAGCCATATGCTGGAACGCTTAATTTTATTATAGTTAGAACTAGAAAATAAATTTACTAAATGAATTGAGATGGCAAAAGATATATATTTTGTGCTGTGGGTGCCAATGGACATGTACCCAGGTTTTTTTTTTTTTTCCTTTTTTTTTTGTATATCTACAATGATAACTAGATTGATTGTTACGACAGATTTTATTTATTCAGAAGATGTGGCTTTATGAGATGTGCTTTGTCAGAGGGAGGAGGGTTTGAGAGAAGTTGGGAGGGGGGAGATTGCTGGCTCAATCTGTTTTTGAGATTGTGATGGAGAGCTGTCTCGCTTCTTTTGCTCAGTCTGTTAATCCTTTGCACTCTTTCTCGTGCCCACATTCTCTCTTCCTCCCTCACTCCATCTCTCTGACCCCCTCTATCCACCTGCTAACATCCATGTAATTATAGTCCCCAGTACAATGTTGTGTTTCATTAGAATACAGTGAAAATGATCTGTTATTAATAAAGGATTGTTAAAGGTTTGTCAATACTATGACTGACTTTTTTTATTATTATTATTCTGTATTTTATAAACCAAATTTTATGTTGGGTCAAAATTATGTTGAGTCTGTATGATTAGGGAAAGTTTGCTTTTGATTTTGGAGTGTAAGACAAAAACTTAAAATGTCTTGGTTCTTTGTTGTTCCAGTGTGTTATGTCAATTTTGAGACACAAGAGGGTACTGTAACTGCACTGAGATTTGTTCAAGCTGCAATAACACTGCAAGGTGTGTGTGACTATGGAACTCATATGTTCAGTGTTATATTTGATGTCACTGTTTTGTTGTTGTTTATTATTGTTATGTTTAAATGTGGCACTACAGTCAAATACTTGTTGCAATTTCAGGGTTGGAGGTAGGTATCTCTTCTCTCTTCTTTGTGTGGAGTTTGCATGTTCTACACACGCTTGGTGGGTTTTCTCCCACCGGTTAGCTTGAGAATAGATGTATCCATAGGTTTCAGGAAGTTTACCTAATTATTAGGGGCAGTGAGTTAGTTTGATTTGGATAGCAGGCTGTGCTGTGAATTGTCACATTGGTGAGCCAGTACTTCCACTAAAGTTTACAAACATCTACCCTTCAAGACAGATACCCCACCCCAGCTGAAGTTAAATCCTGCTAATGGTCAAATTGGTGTATCCTTAAAAAAAAAAAAAAAACTTGCCCCTCCTTTTCAGTTCTGTCCTGTTTTCTTTGGATCAGGATAGCAAATGTGTGGCTTAATGTAATCCTCACTTTTCAAGCTGGAACTGCAGGGGGGAATAGACTAGCTGAACACATCCTGAAGTTTGTGGATTGTGAGGATAAACTGTTGAGCACACAGTGCTTTGTAAAGTAGAGAGGTGAAAATGTGTCCTGATGAAAATTGCCACCTAGTAATGCATTACAACTTTACTCATGCATTTATGACCAATTCCTACAGGCCTTTTTATTTATTTTTTTTTTTTTTTAATGGTAGTCTGAATTGTGAATCAGAGTGTTAACTGAGTATCTCAGCTCTCCTGGCAGTTTATGTATTCTGTCCATACATTTCTCATTTGACTAAGTCCTTTATTAGAAAAGCAAACATTTTCACCAATGTGCTGCAGATGTTCAGGGAAACAAGCCGTTTACTCTAAACAAATAAAAGATAATCTTGGTCTGTGGGGAAAGTGATTTATTTGTTTGTTTAAAAAAAAAAAAAGACTTTAATGTGTGCGTCATGAATGAGGTACAACTATGTGATTTTACTTTTTGAAGTATGTTTTACATTTTTCAATGTAAAATCCTTCTGAGTGTGTGGAAGTAGCAATGCTGGTTGATTAGCAGGTATACTGAGCAGGGGGTAGGGATTTACTCCCCTTTTCAAAACCTTGGCTACACTGCAGAATTAAATGAGCTGCTGAAAGAATGCACACGGGTGGCACGGCTGTGCGTCCTGGGGGCTGGAGCTTAAGGACAGCCCAAGTGGCAGGATTACAGAGGAAATGAGAGGACAGAGCAGGGGATCTAAAGTCAGTTAATTCATCTCTAATTAAACACACCAACTTACCCACATAGTTTCCTCCCCACCCTCCCTCTTATTGGTCAGGGTTTCTCTTACTGTTTTACCTTACCTTAATAAATGGAAGTCTTAAAGGTTTGGTTTGTGACAGATTTTTGATTTTGTTTTTCTAAGAAAAGGTTTGAACCAGCTCAATTGTTAGACCATCTGAAGTCCAATTCCATTCTAGACCTCGAAATTAAAATTTAGTTTTAATTATGTCACTGTATACAAGCCACATTGCTCTGTATGAGATCTCTGAACATCTCTGAACATCACCTTCCTCTCAGCCACTGGCCCACCAGCCGGCACAGTCCTGACATGACGGCTCTTTGTGTTTGTGCAGCCAGGCCGAAAGGCCTGGCCACAGGAAGGAATTAAGGGAGGAGAGGAGGGGAGAAGTAATTATGTTTAGTCACTGAATTCTGGAGATCCTTGTGTTAATTATGCGATTCACTACAAAACACTGTCAAGTCGAGTGAAAAGAGCAGGAATGTCTGTGTGAACGACTAAGAACATGACACCTCTGAGCCCCCAGGAGGCCATGGCTGGGCTTTGGGGTTCAGGACATCAGGTTAAGCCCTACATGTATAGCAGGCTTCCATTACAAGCATGGCCATTAACATGCAGATCTGTATCTCAGCATGTCTGGCTCTTCTGGTTTATCAGCAATTTTGTTGAGTTTTTTGGAATATGTATACAGTATAAATGTATATATTTTAATGAAGTCCTGATGCATGCAAAAAGTATGATAAATACTCGTAAACTATTTGTGTAAATGAATCATTTATATTGTTAAGAACGCCTACAGCAATTTTAGTTCTGTAGTTTTAAGTATGGTGTCACAATGGTTGAAATTTTCTCATTCCCATTTCCTTTGAGCCAAGTTCATTGCCCTGAGGAAAAAACCTTGTGCTATCCTAATATCTCTCTCAAGATTATGGCTCCTCTTTTGTAAGTAAGCAAAGTGAGTAGGTTAGGATCAGGTGCATTATCCTGAGACTGCGGGCTACATGGTAGACAGGAGTAAAGTGCAGGAGAGGAAAGGAAGAAGTCATTTATGGCTTGAGCATGTTTCATGCCTCAGAAACCTTGTTGAATTAAGTGGAGTAATCACAGCTTGAGGCCACCTCTCCCTGCTTCACTCACACTCTGTTCTGTGTGGAGCAGATTACCACTGGATCAATGTGGACTAGGAAAACACATCGTCACATACACAAACATGCTTCCTGAGGAATTTCATCTGAAACGTTTTATCTCCAATGACTCATCTGTGGGATCATTTTTTGGTTTGATATCTTGGTTCATGTTTGTCAAAAATGCTATGAGTGGTCCCACAATCATTTTGACTGCACCCAGCTAAAGAGAGGAGAAACACAAGGTCAGGGGTATAAGAATAGTTTGGATTCAGATCAAGTGAAGCGTTTAATTCTGGAGCTCCCCTCAGGCCACTTCTGTGAATACTCTTAATCCACTGTTGTAATGCACATTGCCCAATTGTGTATGTGCATTATCTAGACTCAATGAGTGCTCCTTTTGGGCAGACGTTGTGAAGCACAATACGGCCTATCTTCTGTGAGCTGTATGATTTGGATGCTGACAGTCGAGCGTTGAGACAAGGCCATTTATCTTATTTGGGTGGGTGGGTGGGGGGGGGGGGGGGGGGGGGGGGG
>JAOVVA010000054.1:8875338-8886380 GCA_028565275.1 Leiocassis micropogon | reverse complement strand
GTCCGGGGTCCTATAAATAACATGACTGTAGAACTACAGTCATCAATATGCATCAAGATATGAAACATGCACAGCATTTGAGACAATTTAACTAAAATTAACTAGGTCATTAATTACTGTTGAACCTTTGATTGTGAGCATTGTTCGTTCAGCAATCGTGCTTGTAATCCAAAGCATTCCTATATCAAAGTGAATTTCCCCATAATAAATAATGGAAACTTAGATGATTGGTTCCACAACCCAAAAATATTCATATAAAAAATAAAGCAAATTAACCTACACTTTACTTTTGAAAGAAATCATAGCTGGTGTGAGTGAGATAGGAGGAGGAGGGTTATTGTGTAGGATGACTTTTTCCTCACACAATTAACAGAATCTCTGCTCTGATAGAGAGTCTCTGTCGGTTCACTGGATGGTCCTTTTTTGTGTGACTTTAACCAGGAACCTCCCCAATGACACTTGCTTTTGCCTTCTTTTGAGAATTTTGCTGTGACATTGATGTCAAGATGTGACATTGCATTTTCATTAAACAGATTCATCTCCCTCACTGCTACAGCCTTTTAAAACTTCTTCACAGGCGCAGTTACTAAAGAACTACACTTGGACACACACACACACACACACAAAAATCCTTAAACACACACGTGGTCACAATGCTTTAGTAAATATTACACATGCGAGTCTGCACGCGCATTGAGACCGAGCACGGGAGACGATTACCCACAATCCTGCAGCGCGCGAGAGAGGAGAACCATTGGCTCAGTTGTGATCATGTGACACTCGGCAAACGATATTCATATTTCAAGACCCCGCTTGTTCATGGAGATAAAATGTATTTAAAATTTCAACCAAGTTAATTTATTGATAAAATAATTACCGTTTGAGATTTTGTATGTATGTATAGTGTAAAATATAAATATATTTATATTTAAAATATACTGTATACATATACCCAGGAATGCATAACAAAATTGCTATATTATAAGCTTACATCAGTAAGTATACTAATTTAATCACCCCTGGAATAAGTCAAGTGCCAGGTCAAGGTTCATTCCAAGGTCACAGAGAATTCCTTTACAGGTGCATATGCATTAACATCAGCAGGCTCTTATGCTGGGTTATTGAAAATATATAAAAATATCAACAAATGAATGAATGATAAAGTGCAAGAAAGGTTTTCCATGGGTGATCGAAATTATCTGTAACAGTGTAAACAAAAATTGCTGTATTGTGTTTTATCATATTTCATATTCACGACTTTGTCATGAGTTTATTGCACACCATGGTTGATGGTTTGACCAATACATATTTAATGTGCTAGATTGCTTTTTTTAAGGAGATTGTTAATTTTGCCAATTAAAATTAAATAATTGCATTCAAATTAAAAGTCTGGTTTCTCCCATGCTTTCTCCTATATTTCAGAATATTTCTCCTGCCTTGTTCTTCAGGGATCGTGATCTGTGCTGACAGTCAAAAAAATGCTCAAAACATTATACAAATAGCATCAAATTAGATGCTTTGTAATAAGAATTAAAAAATATCTGGTCATAAATACCTTGGTCATGACTAAATAGTCATGCAAAATAGTTTTGCCTTCTGTGTAGCTGTAAAACAGTTGCTGTTTTTGCAGCTAAAAGCAGCATTGAGACGCTCTACAGTTAGAATGGAAGTCAAGCAAAATGAGTGGGAATATAAACAAAAGTTATTGTATTATGGTTTACCAGTGGGGGGCAGCAATCTCCACACTTTTCGTGAGGGGTCCTTCTAAACATCCTTTGATTCTGAGAAGCTGAAAGTTCAGCTGTGTAACTATGCAATACTGTAATTTTAGAAGGACACGATGGCTTCCGAGGTCTCCTGTAACTTTCATGTCTGAGCAGTCAGTTTAAAGAAAGAAAGAAAGAAAGAAAGAAAGAAAAAGAGAAAAAACAGTTGCTTTAGCACTTGAATCTCAAAACACAAAAGACATGGGTGAAAGGTGAGCATGCTGGAAGCACTGGATGTGATTAATGCAATTTGTCTGTATACCGTGAGTGCAGTGGTTCTGATGCATGTCTGACACTAATGACTGTAATGACTGTAGACTGTAATGAGTGTAGCAGAAGATGGGAACTAATGCATAGGTGAATAGTAGCACTCATACAAGGCCTAGTCTTAATACACTTTATTTATACCACTACTTTACAGATGATAAAAACAGAAAAAAAGTCTCTCTTGCCACTTACATTTTCTCCATCACCTTTTCATAAAAAACACCCCTGATTCAAGTCGTTTGCTCTCTACCTCATTGTATAATCATAGCCCTGGCCATGTTGGTGTGGTTTTATAGGATTATCCCTGATTTTGTGGTGATCGGATGTAGCTCTTAAGTGAAGTGGAAGGTGTGTCTAGGCATAGCTGAAGATTCTGGATCAGATCACGACCACAGATCAAGGATAAGTACGGACAATACAGAAAAGAGTCTGTACGTTGATCATTTTTAACCACGTAGATATTCAGTGAGTTAGACTGATCAGGCGAATGTCGGCTTTTGGCTATGTTTAAATTTCTGTTCTGTTTCCATAAGATTACTGCCTGTCTGTCCATCATAATGCAATCATGACTGAAAGGTGTTCTCAATCAGTATTGTGGATTTAGGGATTATGATGTTATTGTTGCTGCCTTGCATTATTTTCAGATTAATTTGGTGATGAAGGGCTGGTCTGTTTCTGCAGGTCACCCTGAGTAGGGTTGCAGCAGGTGTGGCCCCTCCTAATGACATAAAGACCGTATTGATATAATTGCGCCCTTTTTTTCTGATTAATTTTATATTGTAATGGGGCAGGATTACACAAAGCTCCTTCACCCATCATCACCAACAGGGAAAACTACCCAATGTGTCCCGTTAATATAAGTCATCCCATTAAATGATTCTACCTTATAATATTTTATAACAGACACCTGCTAACAAAATGTCTCGGATTACTAAAGCGGAGACAGACTTCATCACTGCATCCCCTGTAACACTACACACATGATGCACTTGGCTGATGCGTATAGCTACTTGGGATAGATTTAAAGTAGAACTTGTTTCTGTCTTTCCTCTGAACAGATTGCTCTTGCCCTGGGGCGCCCCGTGAACGTACAAAGCCATCTAGCCACTCGCTAAAAGCCTGGATTAGAGCCTCTGAATATTACATGCGAGTAATGGGGTTTTAATTTGCAGAGCACCAATACTGTTCATTATTCACCAGACTGTTTAGCGCTTCTGATTGAGCTTATGCACTTTCTGGGCACTCAAACTGTGTTTAAAAAGAAAGAAAGAAAGAAAAAAAAGATTGCACTGAAATCTTGACCTCTTATGAACAAAATGTACCAGGTCCATTCCATTCCCCCCTTCTGTATAGAATGTAAAATCTTGGAGAATTGTGACATAGTGAAGATGTTAGTTGTTAGAAATGGCCCTTGACAGAACCTTATGTCAATTCTTGTTGGTTTTGTGTGCCAGCTTTTCTCCTGCCATTCACCATTCATGGCCGTCTCTATGGCGGCTCTATTCGGATAAATGGCCCCAGTAACTGACCCCTTCATTCAGCCTAAAGTTCTTTGCTATGCCCATTGCCCCCCATCACCCTCCATCTTCCCTGGCCTTCACTACCTCAGCTGGTCTATTTTCCTGGGTGGAATTGAACTTGATTCCTGGCGGTCACCACACAGGCCTGATGGCTGGCCTCCATTTCTTTTCTTTTTCGCTCCAATCGAAAATATACCTTTATAATCACATGGCATAACCTCCTGATAACCCAACACTGACGTCAATGTGTACATTGTATAGAATTTTTTTTTTTTAACACAGATTAATATTGGTCCTGAATTTTAGAGCAGACTTTCTTACTTGAAAAATTGCCCCAGTGCGTTTTTAAAGCATAGCTGTTGTGCTTGGTTAAAAACATAATATGACCATCATTATAGGTGTTGAGCTTGAAGCATCTTCTAAATTCATCATTCAGAAATCATTCCTGGTTGCTGCGATGTGGACAATAAAGTAATAAAGTGTCATCCAATTAGAAAATGAAGCTGTCATGCAAAAAAGTTCCCCGCATTGTTAAAGTGATGTGCCAGTTGAAGCTCATCAAAAAGACGAAGCCTGAAGACATTACTCGGTTATTTCTCTTAAGTGCCTCTTATGTTTTAAGAGCTGTGCTGTCCATCAATCTGCTATTATGTCTTCTGCTTAGCTGCTCATCTTATGGGTTTTACGGCAATTTCATAGCTGAGCACTTTAATACACTGCGAGGTTTCAATCCACTGACTTCTCCAGCAGTATCAATTGAAGTATATACAAACATGCACAGGTGCATTGAAGCAGGAGAACATGGTTTTCAGGTGGAGATGGAAGACCAGCGAGGTCGTTTGCCTCTCTCTCCTGCTCTCTTTCTTTCGCTGTGTCGGTCTGTCTGATAGTGGAAAGTGGAGGATGAGCAGGTCTCGGTGGAGGGAATAAATACGTAAATGCAGGTTGTTCTCTAATCCACAGAGGTGCGAAAGCAGTGAGCCGTTAAATAAGCAGAGTGCTGAGCTGCTTTACTTGCCGTCTGAATATTGACCAGAGACTTAAGATGATTAATGCACCACTTTAGTGCCAGAAGGGATGGGGGGGGGGTATGAAGATGTTGAGGAGGTTAATTGTTTTGTCTTACTGATAACAGTTGCATGAAGTCAGAGATTATATAGGCTAGAAGATATGACCATCGACATACGACTGAGTGCATTAACTTAAAGGCTGCAGGAAAATTCGCTAGTAAAATTCACATAAGGTGCATGGGCCTCAATCTGAACACTTCCCTTGTCACTAGAGAAGATGGCAGATAGAGCTAACATTTCCTTCACTGTTCAAGCAACGCTCTTTGTAAATTCAAGGGACTGTCACTTACTGGCCAATCTCTGAGGAGCACACATAGCAATGAGAGGGTTTATAATTAAGTGCTGACAGGTGAGGTTAAGGGTCAGATGCAATCGGGACACAGGTAATTTACTGCTGGAAGTGATTTGAGTGTTTGTTTGTTTTTCATATTCACCACTGCAGGAGCAATTGCTTTTGAACTGGGAGGGAGGGAACACAAAGCTGCTGGATGTTGATTGCAGATTGTGTGTGTGTGTGTGTATGCATGTGTCAGATGACATGCATATGGTCATTCACCAGCTTAAGGCTTTCTTTTCTTCCAAACGCAGAGAGAGTTATATATTTGTTGACTGAGAATTCAGTCTAGAAAACTAACCCACACAGCTACAGAATTAAAGGAAACTGTGGGCAATGTGCTTTTTTTTAGCAGGGCTTTTTGAAAATCGGATGCATTCAGCACTGAAGGCAAAAGAAGAGCACTGTAATGCATTTGATGGAGAGCTCCAGCCTTTCATTCTCACCACCACAAAATGCATGGATAAAGAGGTAGCTATCTGAGGCAGCTAAAAGTCACAGAAGGCCAAAAAGAGAAGGCTACTGAGTACATAGAGCTCTGGTCTGGTAAAAGCTGCACTGCATAGGCAGACAAGTCGATAAACAGTTGGCAAAAGGAGGGTCTTGTTAAGAGGGTCAGATAAATGCAACTCCATTAACCTTGTGTAAGGTATTGGGAAATGCTGTCACTTTGGCCATGGATCCAAAATCTAATTATAGAGAATCTCAGACTGAGGAAATTTGATGTTTTCCTTTATGGCTATTAAACAAAATATAAGAGTAGGAACCACAAAGATTGGTATCAGAAATGCTTCTATTCCTATTAATAGGTTAAAACGGTTTATTATTATTATTATTATTATGATTATTTTATTTACAATGGCATAAAGACAATCCATACCACTGAATATATTTTATATTCTACAACTATACAAGAGAGCAAGCTGCCCTGTTGTCTGAAGTGTGTTATTGTCTGACAATACATTTCTAATGCTCAGAAACTCTAAAGCTAAATGCTTTAAAATAAAGCAAAACTCATTGTAATGACCACTGTCAGGGGAGTTTAACTCTTACAAATTTTTGGTATTGGATAATGAATAAACAGATTTTGATAAGAAATAAAATACACTGTTGTAGAACAATAATTGATGGAAAGAACCACTGAATCACAAAGTTCTGCTCAGAAGTGTGTGCTTGTAGACTTTCCCTTGTCAGGATCATTTACAGACTGATATTGGAGTCTCCTTCCATGAATGTTTCATTAAGTCAAAGTCTTCATCAATGATTACACATTTTCCTTTTATTTCTTTTATTATTACATTACTTAAAACTCTTGCCATTTCAGTTCCTATGATTTTAAACTTAAATTATTATGGATTTTTTTAATTAGTTGTCAGAGTCATATTTTTATGGAAAATAAATCCAAACCTTCTTATAAAATATACAACTCTAAATTTCAAACTACTACCTCTATTATTAAATTATACACAAATACATTGCACCTTCTTGACACATTAAACAGATTTATACATCATACATTTGTGAAAATATTTTTTCTTTAGCAAACAATGACTTATATACACCTATCAGCCATAGCATTAAAACCAACTAGGTTTTGGGTTCCTCTTGTGCCACCAAGGTCTGGTACCTTGGAGTGTGTCTTCCACAGGACCTCTCGGAGTCTGGCACAAAGGTATTGGCATCGAATCCATTGAGTGCTGTGGGTTGAAGGGTGAGCCCGCCATGGATTGGATTTGTTTGTCCAAAGCATCCTGCAGATGCTGAATCAGATTGAGATCTGCTAAGTTTAGGGGCCGGGTCAGGAACTTTGGCCTGTTTGCCTGCTGGGCTGCATGCACAGTGAGCTGTGTTGCAATAGGTGTTCTTGTGCCTTTCTATTTCCGGCATTAACTTTTGCTCCCATGATCCTGTCGTCAGGTTACAAGTTTAAAATTCCATGTTATTCAGTTCACCTGGTGGTGGAGATAATGTCATGCCTGATCAGTCAGAGTCTAGAGTAAGCAGAGTTTTTTTGTTCTTTTCTCAGTACAGGCAAATGTGTTTAAATCCCAGTGTGCGATAATTACACATACAGTGTGCTAAAGATGAGGCAGAAAAAATGCTGGACTATTCCTTTAGACTTTTTTTTTCTGCAATAATTAGAAATAATGCAGGTGAAAGATTCAGATGGTTGGATCTGTCAGACAGAAGTGGCAGAAGTCTGTGGGGAACAGCAGCAGGGATAAGGTAAAGTGCTTCAGGGTCCCTGGGAGCCATTTTGAGTACTTTCACAAATAATTTAAGTGTAAGAAATATTTTTAAAAGAGCATATTTTGTTTTACATCACAACCCATACATTCTCTGAAGGTTTGTTCACTTGGGACCTTGTGTGTTTGTATTTCTCTTCACACTCTACACGTTTCTTTAGCTGCTTTTATTTGTTCTTTCGTCTCGACTCGGCTTCACACAATGTTTTTCTTGCCACAGCTACCACCCCACACACTTTTTTAATCTCACTGCTTTACGCTTTGCTTTATTATGAAAAATGCAGATGGACATCAAGGCCAAAGCATCAAGGTATAACTGCAGTAATGAACAAATCGGGTCAGGTGATGTTGACCACGCACACATGCACATAAGCGTTTAAATGGACTTTGTATTACATAGTATAACATTGCTAATGAAAAAATATATTCATCTTGCAACATGTGTGTATATAAACCATATTCTTTCTATTTTATTCAAAAAAAAAAAAAGACTGCATATTGTACAATAGAATGAATAACAAATTGGATTACTATTAATTTGCATTGTTCTTTCTAACATTTTTTTAACCTTTGAAGAAAATGTAATGCTTTAGCACAGAATGTTCAGCTGTGAATTAGTTTTTAATATGCTGCGTTTATTAACTGCTTTAACAAGAAATTAAACTGCTGGTGTCCTGAGTGTGTGAGTTGTGTGGCAACGTTCGTCAGACAGAAGTCAAAAGTGGAGAATAAACGTAAAAGATGTTCTCGTCAAATCATCCTACACTGTTGTTAAAAGGTAATTGGGGACAGTAATTACAGTAAGTGGAGGGTTAACAAGAAATTAACCTGAATGGAAAGGAAGAGAATGGAGGAGACAGGACATGACGGTTTTTATGATTAGAATGTATCCCATTTGAATATGCTGATCTTTGCCCCTTTGTCATCAAATGTTCAGAATATCAGGACACGGTCTGACCGGAAAGGTCCACGAAAATGCGCTGTCTTTTTTTTTTTCTGAGAATTTTTCATTCAGAGAATCTGTTCTGTGTGATCTGGTAACACGTTATGAAATGTTTCACCATTTAACCTTTTAAGAAGATTAGCGCTGTTAAAATGAGTGAGCAAAGTGGTTGGGAGATGTTGGAACCTGCAGGGCTGGAGAACTTTGTGTAGATTAGACTGTGTTGTGTGAAGATGCTGCGAGTGGAGGCTTGTGAAGACGGAGGACAGCTGGGCATATGGTGGCCGTCAGCTCTAGTACACTGCGGGACGTGTCTGTGTTTAGCACAGAGAGCTCCAGGCCTCACACACTCACACCTCGCTGCTTTAACCCAAGCTGATGTGAACAATCCTCTTGGCTTCTCTCAGATGGTGTGTGTGTGTGTGTGTGTGTGTGTGTGTGTGTGTAGCTTATCAAAGCTGAAATGATTTCAGCCTGCCAGTGTTTAAGGATGTGCTTTGCCAAGCAGACTGGAAGAAGTTTTTCAAAAGCTAAGCTTTTTTTTCTTAACTAGGAAAAAAAAAAAAATCTACATTTACTTATATTTTATAAAGCTGACCACCCACTCTTTTTGTTGACCTTGATTTGAATGTTGTATGTGTGGCGGATACTGTTTATAGCTCTGCCTCGACGCCATCTGTAATCCAAATCACTCCAGACCTCTCGAAGCTTTGTAAGTGTGTCTGAGGTAGGCGGCGAGCGTCGTAATCACATATATGCAGTAAAGTTGTCTTCACCCATTTCCTCTCTCTGCTATCAGAGACTCATCTGCCAGTCACCTGTGCCATGTTAGAGGGCCTTTAATATATCTGCTGGAGGTTATTGTGCCGTCGGCTTTAACACACACACCGAGTCCAGTGGAGTGTGGAGCAATCATCAGCTTCTGTGGAGGAAGGATAGGGCCAGAGTGTTGAAAAGCCGGCAGTTTTTCTCGGGTGTTACAGTAGCTTGTGCATGCACATTTCCCGAGTGGCAATCTTCCCGTCCTTTTTCCGCTCTGAATAAAGGTGATGAAATCCCTCTCGCTGCAGCTAATCTTGAGCTGACAGAGAGGGCTGCTATACAAGTCAGTCTCTATCTGTTGTGAGAAGCAGTGGACGCCTCCTTGTAAGCCGCTTATGATATTGACTGCTTGCCTCCTCTCCTTTTCAGCGTGGCTCAGCTGCTGATGGGCGTGCACACGCACACACACACACACACACACATGCACACACACACACCCTTAAAACCTTTCTCATGAGGCAATCTGTCCCCCAACCTTTTGACAAAGTGCCTCTGGAAGTTAAGAGGGCTGAGAGAGCTTGCTCTCTTCTGTTATGCTGTCAAGTGAACTGCATTGACTATTGATTAATGCTATCAGCTTGCAGTCAGCTGAGCACTCGGGTAATTCGACTTGTGCCGGCGGCGTTATTCTACTGTATTGATATTATCCTTACTGCTAAATCAAGTGGATACCTGTAACCCTAACCCTAACCAGGAGTCTGATCCATATTAACAGTGATGTCTTCTTTACATCTGCTGCTGTTCTCACTGATTTGTTCCAACTGTATGCAAAGAAAAAGGGAAAAAATGGTGATGACAGGGGATGAGGGGGTAGCAAAATTGTCAGCAGGGGAGTGATGGAGAGAAAAGCTGAGGATGGGCAAGGGGAGGGTGCTGACAGGACATAAATAGGTTTATAAAACATAATCAATCCACTCTGGCCTGGGCTCAATTATCCCAATCAAGGATAATTCTTTTGAACCCTGGCACTGTTAAAGGGCACTGATGCAAAAAAAGTGTAGGCTATCGAAAGGATTCAAAGAGGAAAAAATGCACACAGGTGGAAGTCCAGAAATCAATTACTTCTCTTCATAAGTCCTAGAATTAGCTTTTCACTTGCACTTCTATTTCACTTGTGGCCACATGTTGTCCTTCTCCCAGGGACAGAGAAGCACGAAGAAACCTTTGAGTTTAATTGAAGCCAGACATTTCAAGCAATAAGTGTATTTACTAGATGTCAATGTACATCTATTTACACAAGGACTCTATGCTTGCAATGTAATTATGTTAAGTGATTTTGGACACTTATTTAGTAGTGTTAATGTCATATGAGTAATGTGACAATCCATTCAGACTCAAGCTATACTGAGTTTTGTTCATGGTTCACAGGTCTTTCATCATTGCGAGTTATAACGGGCAGATTTCAATTGAATAGGAAAGACTGGATGGTTTTTGACATTGTGAAGAAATCGTACTGCTGCATGAATGTTAATTCAAACATGTGATGTGCCTTGACTGTTTATGAGACGTCTGCAGACTTCATCCTCTCCAACATGTAATCAGAGGAGGGGACCTAAGTCTGTAAGTCTGCTCTAGGTTTTGAATCAGATAAAATTGAAAGTCAATATTTTTGGCAAATGTATTTGAAAAGTCCTTTTTTGGGTTGCATTTGGTTTGCTAAAGTTTCCTTTGCGTAGTTTGTGATCATGAAGATTCATATTGATATTTTAGAGACCCAAATGAAAAACATGCCTTCACACAAAGTTACATGAAGGACATGAGGTAGGCAGGACAAGTGAGCCCATGGCAGAGTGACAGAGCTGCATGATGGATCTGACTGATAAACACTAACCTGCAAATGAAAGGCTCTTCAGGCCCCATCATCCCCTGTCACAATGCAATTACTCCACAGGGCGATAGCAAGATAGAGGCTCCCCAGCTACAAGATAATAAAGCTATTGACTGATGTGAGTAAATGATTAGAATGAAGAAAAACAACAAAAGGGAAAAAGTATAGGCTATAGGAGGGATGTTTTTAAATATGTATTTTTTTTTGTCCTTTCATAAGAATTTTTACTGTCATTGTTGTGTGTGT
>JAOVVA010000054.1:8793571-8832347 GCA_028565275.1 Leiocassis micropogon | reverse complement strand
TTATTTTGTCTCTCATAGTTGAGGTATACCTATGATGAAAATTACAGGCCTCTCTTATCTTTTTAAGTGGGAGAACTTAATACTTGACTAAATACTTTTTTACCCCACTGTATCTGTCATGACATTAACTCAACATTTTGATTTCATTTATGGTGCAGGTTAAACTTGAGGCAGATATCTAAGTCCTGCAAAAGTTTCATTAAATTCTGTCCAGCCAGTTTTGTATGATAAAATTATTTTGTAACAGATATTTTTTATGTATGAGGGCCTAGGCAGCATTTCATCATATAACACTGGGCTTTCAGTTCAGGTATTTTACACCCCCTTCACCTCGGACTGCTGCGGATATGTTTGCTCTAACGACACGTGTTCTCATAGTGGGGTTCCACATTACTGCATTTTATTTATTAGCACCATGGTTTCGGAACATATGAGACAAACTGGTTTTAAACTTCCTGCAGACAAATAAACATACATTTATCTGTCCAGTCATCTTTGAAGGTTCAGTTTTCATCATCTACTTGACTTTTTCTGGAGTAAGCCATGCTGTGTCACACTTTCATTTTTGTTTCTTGAGAATTGTGTATTTCTGTGTCTTCTGCATACTCTGTCTATACACGTAAACTACCAAGTTGATTGGCTTTGTTGAGTGATATGTATACCCACCCCCACCTCAAGGGAAAGAGCATTAAATTAGAAAAAAAAAAACTTATGTATTCATGTCATCATTTGATGTACAGTTTGGTTGTTGTTTTACAGTTTATAATTGTAAAAAAATAATAGTTTATTATTTCTGAATGCAGCTTTACTAAATATATGCATATATGCAATAATCATGCTATAATTTAGTAGATTAATTAATAATAATAAATACATGAATTAATGCTTTAATATTTAATTATTATTTAATCATTTTCATTATTGAACTCATAATCTTAAATTTTCATTTATTTATATTAAATTTTTAATTAAAAATCTAAATGCAGGCTTCTCTTTAGGCTTTGACTTTTTCTATTCTAACTAATATTTTTTGGTATGTTTATATGTCAAACAAATTATGTACATACCAGCTCACTAGCCAACACAGGGCTGAATTTGCAGAGTTTGCAGTTAATGTGGCTGATTGATTGTACATGGTAAGTATCAGTTTTCCTGATGATGGGAGACCATGAGGAAGAGGGGAGTGCATAAGAAGTATTATGACTGTAGTAGAAGTGCTGATACTGATTTAGAGAATGTATAAGATTGAGTTGGTTGATTCTTTATTATTAAGAGGCCTGATCTTCCTCTAAGCATGCTGTGTCATTCTAAACCCGAAGGCAGACTATAAACTGGGTCTGACTGCTGTAACTAAACTTGCTAATAAAGTCAAGAAGACTAAGACATTCTGAAACAAAACCTTCCTGATGATAGTGGGAGAAAGTAGACATTTGTTGGGAATCACAGATATTTTTCATCTTTTATTATATTTCCATGAATTTACTTTCAATTGGTCTAACAGTTTAAAGTATATAAATGAATGCAAAATGTTGTATTCTCAATGATTTCTGCATGGTGTGAAAAATAAAAATTAACTTATTTTACAATTTAACTATGAATTTTCATAGTGCATTTTCATTTCCAGCAAGCCAAAATACAAAGTTAACTCTACGAAAACATAAAAAAAGAAAGATTGTTTTGATAATATTTCTTTTTATTTTCTTCCTCTTGTCCCGAGGTTTGGTAACCTTGTATACTTAAAGTGTATGAGAAATGTTTTTTATTGTAAATCGACTGTAAATTGTAAAGCGATTTAATAGGCACCAAACTTGAGGAACCTGTATTGTAGAATTTAACACTATGGGGTGTGCTTGGACTTCCTGAAACAACTACATCACTACCTGGACCAGAGGTAAGAATGAGGAGGTCAGCCTGTGCTCTGCTTCCATCTGCACCTGTCTCTCGTTTCAGTGGACTGTGAGCGAGGAGGAACTCTGTTAATCCAAACGGCTCTGCTGTGCTCTGTTTCAGTAGAGGCCTGTTGCTGACTGTGCCATGGCCTAAGCTTTTTTTCTATTCAAATCAAGGCAGTTGTGTGGGGGCCATGGGCAGAGACACCCTACACTCAGCAATCACACTGACCTCCACTCACAGCGCACACTCTAAATGATTCATGAAGCTGGCTCACCTTCCCTCTCGGGAGGGACGCGATACCTGATAGCACCGGGAGAGGCAGCCGCTAAGCTGTGTGTGTGTGTGTGTGTGTGTGTGTGTGTTTGTGTGTGTGTGTGTGTGTGTGAAAATAGTGGGGGATGATGATGGCCCCTAAGTTCATAAGTTTACTTCTAGCTAATCGAATACGAGCTTGATTCACTTTATTTGTACTTTAGTTAATTTTTTTAAACAACAATTTCATATTATAAAAAAAGAACTTTCAGAAAAAAATCTCATATCAATCCCAAATTTCTCAGAAGCATCATAAATGCATTCTGTTTGCCCAACTACTTTTCATATTTCTTTTGGTTAATGCCTAGGTGATGATACCAATGATGCCGCTGCACCATTAGCCAACTTATAAATCTTGTCAGTGCTTGTTCTCTTTCTCTCTCTTTCTGACTGTCTCATTCTCCTTCTCTTGTCCTCCTGTCTGTTGGCCCCTTGGGAGATCGGGTTTCTCCTCTCCATCCTCCTGGCAGGCAGAGGGATTAAATGTGCATGCATAGGGAAGTGACACCGCCAGTGTCTGGGCAGGAACATGCTTCTCAGACTGTAATCAAAGCAGTATCTTTCATTCTCTTGCTCTTTCTTTCTCACTCTTTAGCTCTCTCATATATACTGACTCACTCTTTGAAACCCCCTTTCTACATTATCTAATTACGTAAACATTCAAACATACTTGACTATAACTGAATAATATCTAGTTCTGTGTGAAATCGATTGTATTCTGTAAATTTTAGAAGATTATTACCCACTTTCTTCCTATAAACAAGTTTTAGCTTATGATAATGAGCTAGGTCCCTATTTAACACTTTGGTCAAAATTTGTCATGAGTGGCACCTGTTGTATATAAATCAAATATTTCCACAGCTCCTCAGAGTAGCTGATCTTTTACATTCCTATGTGTTTTTTATTGAGAAGGCGAAGCTGCTTCTCAGCAGATGGACACTCTGGTCAAGTCACTCTCGTTTGTTATTATGTCAAAACTACATCCATATGCCAACAGCTTGCATATTGCTGCTGCTATAAATCTCATATAAGTTCTAACAAGCGCCCAACTCATTAATCAAAAATTTTTCTGCAGTGTTTTTTTTTTTGGTTCATTTATCAAAGTTCCTATAAACTTTTAAAAGGATCGACTTGCTAAAACATAGTCATTCATTTACTGCAGTGTCCAGTTGACTCACTTTAATCCATAACCCAGGTCAGCGCTGCTTCTCGCTCCTCTCCTTCTGTCCATATGTCTAATGTGGGTCAACATGTTTAACCCTAAAGTACGGGAGCAATTTGAGAAATAAGCAGAGCAAGGTTTTCGGGGCACTTGAGGGATGCAGCATATGATATCAGCACATGTCTTCTGACCTTTCCACTGTGCCACTTTCACTGCCAATTCAAATTCCCAGCCACGTTCAGAAACACAATGAACACTTTTGCCAACTCCATCAAGCTTCATCACATGAGGTTGAAAATTTATGACAAGGTGTCACTTTTGGATGCCCTTCTCTTGGGTGACTGTGTGTTATTTATGTTGAAGAGGACTGTTGTGTACAGTATATGGAAGCGTCCATGTTTAAACGAGTTTGTCACACCCATGTTGATATGTCTAAAAGTGTGCTAACGAGAAGGTGTTAGTAGAAGCTTTGGTTTCCTGTGTCACTCAGGTCCTGTGTTATAAACATTAGAACAGGACCAGGGTCTTAATTTGACAAGTCATGATGAGCATGTTACAATGTGCAGTTAAAATGTTAGGGTTAGGCTTGTAATAGAACCGAATAGGCTTTAGGAAGTGTAAAAATGAATGTTTTTTTGTGGGAAACTGGTGGTGTCACCTGTGAAACCTAATATACAGGAATCTAATGTAATGAGTTATAATCTAATTATAGTGAATCTAGGAGGTGTAATATAGCTTTAAACGAACTGATCAGGCTGCATTTTTATACTTGTTTTTGTGACTGTAAAATGAAATGTAGCTGCAACTGGACAAAGTGAGGAAATGTATTGAAATTAAGACTAAAACATGTATAATTATAAAGTATATTCAGTTATTTGTGTTAAATCCCAACAACTAAGATGTATGATGATGATGATGATGATGATGATGATGATGATGAAGTAATTGAATATTAACCAAACGTGAGCTCTAATATGTAATAACATGTAAGAGCAGAACAATTGCAACACAGTAATTAATCAATTTACACATTATACAAAATACATTTGGACAATGACATACAGGGACCAAAAGCTGCTGTTTTGGTTTGCTGTCTGCAGAAGCCCAGCTTTATGCTTTTAAAATTAGTTTTTCTCTGGCCTGTTACACATGCTAGCCTGTTTTGGTTGCCCCTCCTCCACTCGTCCTGAAACCCAATGCCCCGGACCCAGACAAGCACTGTGGGGGCTGAGGATAAATCATACAAAACAACACATGCTATATTTTCCCACAATCACATACACTATCATACAATACCAATTACCAACACACAACATTAATTAATTAATTAATTAATTAATTAGAGAGTGCAGGTTCTGGAGTGTAGTCTAAATGCATTCACAAAAGCAGGAAGATATATGCAGCTGTTTTGGCTTCATGCTGTTCTCTCCCATGCTTATCAGTATTCATATTAATACACCCACACACTTAGGGCTTTTTAAGCCCAGCCAGTTGGCCTGAAATCAGCCTGCTATGATTTATTCTTTGGGAGAGTTTGGGGTGTATATGTTTACAGTTTAGGCCGCAGGCACATCCTCTCACTAATGTTACAATGCAATGCTATACCTCCATTGTTCACATCTAGAAAATGACACTTCCCCTAAGGACACACACATCAACTTACATCCCAACCGCTCCCTCTACGACTAAAGTAGACCTGGTTGAAAATAAGAAATAATATTACTGCTTTATTCTCTGACCAACATAGACCATGTTGAAAAATATAATCTAAAATCCAACCTAGACCTAGACTTTGAAATGGTAATAACTTCCTAAGTTCGAAAGTGGTCTCATGAGAAATTTATTCAAACTTAAATAAGCCAGCAAGCTGATGTTGGAAAAACATTATCCCTGTTCCTAATATTGATAATATTTAATTCTAATTTTATTATGCTGCTACTGTCTTATTACCACTTCATTAATATGCTT
This sequence comes from Leiocassis micropogon, assembly GCA_028565275.1. Classification (NCBI taxonomy): domain Eukaryota; kingdom Metazoa; phylum Chordata; class Actinopteri; order Siluriformes; family Bagridae; genus Leiocassis; species Leiocassis micropogon. The sequence continues at coordinate 8,827,012 of JAOVVA010000054.1, read as the reverse complement.
ATTTTTCCTTTTTTCTGTTATTAAAGTGCTTGACATCCCTTTTTAGCACCTTTTATTATTTGGGCCAATAGTACAAAATAATCTCCTTCTGAAAAATAAGCATACACTTTAGATCAAGTATTAAATACTCATAATTTTGTTTAAACTATGTATAGCAGTCATCAATGCCTCTTTTATGTGTTTATATACAAACAGTCGCTGACTGCTGCAGAATTTAAACCTTTAATATTCATTCATCCTTCTTCAGCATAAAGCTCATCATCTTACTCCAATGTCAGCATGAACGAAGAACCTGCATGTTTTGATTATGTTCTTTTTTAAAGAAATTGCATAGACATCAGCTAATAACTTTGGTGGTCAGAGGGCAAGCAGGCTCACCTGGGAAAGGTCACGGAGTGTGACATACCCTGCTGATAAAAAAAGACCACACATTTTGGGCAGCTGGACCTTAGGGTTAGTCTTATTCTCTCTATCACTGGTTTCCACTTGTGAAGATCAAATCAATAAACCTTTGTGCTTCTCAAGCAGAGAGGAACTAATGCGAGCCATTGCTGAAAACTCAGACTTTATTCAAACCCTTCACAGCGCTTTCTCTGAGCTTTTAATTAAATACTTGGTTTCTGATGAGAAAAATTAAGAAAGTACATTTTTCATGACTGCTCTGTGAATAACTGTTTAGGTTTCTTTTATGCATGGAGGAATCAGTTGGCTAAAAACCAAATATAGTTGACTACAAGTGTTATTGCAAGCAGAGCTCAATGCTAAATAAATATTGGCTTCCTGTTCAGCCAACTGCAGTATAGTGTATAAAAGTGACTCAATGGAAACCCATTTAAGCAAAAAGATCACCAGAGACAGTGTATCTTACACACCGACAGCTGTACAGGACATCTTTGTGGTGAACAGGTTTATGATTTATCGTTGTCCTCTGCACATTTTGATGTTCAGGACTTCATTATTTCAGTTGCAAAATAATTTTAAAATATATATTTAAAATATATTAGTGTATATAGTTGTAAATTCTATAGCTTAGATCAGAGGTATCAAAAATACAGCCCATGGGTCAGGACTTGCCTGATAAAAGCTTATAATCTGACCTACCAAATGAATTTTTAATGTTCTAAAATAAAATTGTTTCATCCATCATAACTGAAAGACGTGGGAAAAAATACAAAGCAAAAAAAAGTGTCTCTGTTCCACTATGGAGCAAAAATAAAGCAATAAACCATAAACCTTGCTACTAACAAAATTTACTAATTATATAAAACTCTTTCTCAGCATGTTAAAAAAACTTTAATGCCAGATTTTCTCGAGTTCATAAAAAATCCTATTTATGTTACGAGTTATAACACCATCAGATGTGGTGGTGTTCATAAAATAGTAGTAATAAATTATAATTAGAGACAATGAACAAGCACTAGATGTATTTTCCAAGTTAAGGACAAAAGCAAGAAGTTGATCTGATGATGATAAGCTCACATCATCAAAACACACACACACAAAGAGTAGATCAGTTTCACAGCTGGTCTGTGGAGAGAGTATCAGTCTGTCTGAACATGCATGCTTTGCTGTATGGTTAGGATTGATTTCACCACTGAAAAACCGAAACACACACACGGACATTCTGTTTGCCCTTTAAAGGCCAATTAAACAGTAAACTGGCAGTGTCCTATTTTCTGTATGTCCTATCTCTAGTTCCCTTTCACACTCCTTTGCATTTGCATCACTCCTGACGTTGCGGCTTCATAGCATCCAACCCCTATCTGACACTGTCCCCTTCAGGACAAGTGTAGAAGTGTGTAGAACTTAAAGGTCTGTTCTTTCATTTTTTTTTTAAAAGTTCACTCTTTCTTACATTTTAATGTCACCACTGGCAGGGATTGACATTCAAATGTTTTTGGGTGTGCTATTAATGAAGTGTTAATGGCAACAAACACTCCCAACCTCAGACAGTTTTGTTTCACATACTTTATGTGGAAAACCTGGAAAACCTGGACTCTGGTTTTCCACTGTGAAAAAAATAAAATAAAATAAACAAAATAATACAAAAATCAGTGAACGTGTGTATTAAAATTTCCTAATGTAATCATTTTAGGTGAGTTGTAAAATAATTTTTTTTTTAAATAGTTTCTTCCTACCCTTTTCCTTAAATTATTCTATCAAAAAAAAAAAAAGAACAAAAAAAAAAGCATTTGCCGCCACTAGACTGCTTTTAATAAGACTTGCACATATCATTTCAACCACTAGAGATCAGTAAAGTACCAAAAAAGTACACATACATCCTACGGCTTAGGGAATATGCCTGACTTTAAACGTAGCTGCATCAAAGCATTTGTAGCTACATATGACTCTTTGAACTTTATATGTTCTGACACGCATGACCACCAAACCCCAAACCTCTACCCTCAGGTAACCCTGCCCACTCCACCCTCTAAACGACTGTTCACCCAGTTTTGCTGTTGAAGTAACCGAACAAGATCTTTGCTCACAAGTAATTTTTGCCAAGATTTTTCAAAAGGTCAGAGTGTGTGTGTGTGCGTGTGTGTGTGTGTGTGTGTGTGCGTGCGTGCGTGATGTTCCTGGAAACTCATTACCCCTTTACAAGCAAGCAGAACTGGGAAGCACTACTGTAGCGAACAGTTTACCTGACCCTTCCAGGTAAATTTCACTAGTTTCCTTAGTTGATATATAAAGCTGTTCAGTACAGTGTGAATCGATGCAACTACTCACATCAAGATGGCACAGCTGTTCTTTTTATACAGGCTATGATATGGTAACACATATGGCTGGTATTAATATTATGACATCACTGATGTTACAGTGCATTATTGGCACTTATATTTTTAGCACTTAAATATGTGCTAAAATTCTATTCTTTTGTTGGCTTCTAGCATGTGTTCTGTGCCCTTTGTTAATTTCTGTTTCACAGCAATGTAAAATATGTACATACCAATTCCCTTGTATGAATTTAACACGAAATACACTGTAATGGATCCTTGCACACGGGCTTCAATATGCATTTTATCAAGATAATTTCCTGTAGGGTCCCTCTTAGCACCCAAGGACATATTCAAGGCTTTGGGTCTAATTTCGAATTGCGTGCCATGGCTCCTTAAACCCATGGTGTCTTTCTTTCCTTAAGGTCTGATTGAGAATTATGGATACTCAGAGCCCTTGGCATCAATCCCATCATTCCGTACCCATTTAGGGCACTCTGCTGTAAGAAATGAATGAATCAAACGAATCCAAATCTCGCGTCTCCGGCTGACTTGAACGTGTTTGAGCAAAGGAATCGACACATTAATGTGAGTCCTAATGCGGGTAATTATTTCCAGCAGGGAGAACAAACGATAAAACGTAGGCAGCAGTGAGACAGACTAGCAGCAACACAACTGGGAAACACAGATGTGAGGTGCTCTTCGCTTGTACACACACACACACACACACACACACACACTCCCCCTATCCGGCGCGGCTCGAGAAACCGACGCGTTTTGCGCACTTCCTGCTCCGGCCGTCAGGAGCACGGGCGAGAGAGAGAGAGGGTGAGAGGGAGAGAGAGAGAGGGAAGGGGAGGAATGCTGCAGGAAAAATCAGCATAGATCTGGTGTGTCCAGTGAACAGACAGGCGGCTCAGATGCCGCGGAGGATTCCTCACGCCCAGAAAACGCGATCGAGACACAGACGGCCAGCTCCAGCTACTCGGGAGGAAAGAATATCCATGGACTCATGAGTGGCCACTTTGGTTTAATCCTTTTTTTCTCGTCTGATGGGAAAATACTAGCTGGAATGCACCGCTGTTGCTGCTGAAGCCCTTCACGTTTCATTCGGGGCCGTTTCCTCTGAGCGCTAGAGCTCCGCCAATTTCTGTTGACATCGTCTGCCTGCTCTAAGCATCGCCCTGATTCCTGCTGGTTATAGGGTGTAGAATAAAACTCAGAGAGAGAGAGAGAGAGAGAGACTCATAGGGGATAGCGGATTTGTTTCGCTTGTTTACGCGCCTTCACGATCGTAAACAAAAGCAGGAGAATCCAAGTCCTTGCTTTCCAGCTTGCTCCTTCTGCGCGTCTGTTCTGCATTCATTTTCAGTGAGCCTGGGTTCCTGGACGTCAGAAGGAAAAAAAAAAATGATTTCAAAAATCAAAGCAGCATTCATCACAACTGATTCTTACTAATGACGTGATGGTAACCACATGTGAAACATTTCCTTTGGATTAAAGTTAGACACTGTAAAGGTAAGCAGTTGCCTGTTCTCTCATCATCATGGTTGTTTTCAACGGCTTGCTGAAGATAAAAGTCTGCAAAGCTCTGGACCTAAAGCCCACACCGTGGTCATTGCGCCATGCAGTGGGACCCAAGACACAGACATTCCTGCTGGACACATACATTGCTCTCAACGTGGACAATTCACGCGTGGGCCAGACCTCCACCAGGCAGAAGACCAACAGCCCGTCATGGAATGATGAGTTTGTCACAGAAGTGTACGATGGAAAGAAGATCGAGCTCTCAGTTTTCCATGACTCCCCAATCGGGTATGATGACTTCGTGGCCAACTGTACCATTCAGTTTGAAGATTTGCTGCAGAACGGCAGTAGACACTTCGAAGACTGGGTATGTTTCTGAGTCAGACCCAAACAGCTTTGGTCCAAAAGTGATGCAGTAAAGTTTGGTTGTTTTCTTGCTCTAACTTGTCTGATTCAGCTGTTGGGTAAACTGCCAGATTTAACAGACATGTAAGAGAAGGGAAGTGACCAAACTAGACTTTGACCCTGCAGGTCAGCAGTTGGTCACTAACCAAGCTTTAAATTCTACATTAAGAATTGGTCCTGGTATTTACATAGTCCTTTTCAAGAAAGAGAGCTGTCATTAAAGTCTATACGTATTTACTTTCTTCTGGGTGCTTTCTGACATATCACTAAAGAGATTATGCTCATTGCATCAGAAAGCAACATTCATAATTTCCATCACATGAAAATGTTTTCAAACTGTTTTCAAAGACATGACCTGTCAGTGTGAATGTATGAAATAATGGGATTAGGTTTTGATTTGCAGAATTTTTGCCACTGGCTTAGTTTATAATAAAGTAGCCAGAAGCATGTGATAGAGTATATGTAACTGAAGAGGTGGGAGAATATGCACTCATTTGGCGTTCAAATAAATCAAACTATGTTTCTTTAGTGTGCATCTCCCCAAGGCTTCTGATATTCACACAATTTCAGGCTTTCAGAGACATGTTGCAGAATAATCAGCAAGTCTTTGTTTTTAGAGGAAGGTGTTGACAGTTGGGCAATAAATAGCTCACATCTACTTTTGTTTCTTGTAACACCCTATCTAATCTTGGACACCACTCACAGACCGATTGCTGTGAGCTGTGAATTGTGATCTATTATTGAGTCACATACAGCTGGTTGACAAATTATAGGGAAAAAATGGTTACTTATGCTATATACAGCATTTTGCTGGCATGGCTTGCTGGCATCGTCCGCTTAAAGCGAAGTGTCAGTGTAAATTAACACTTTTTATTTAATGGACAACCATATCTTAGGATAAAGTGTTTCTCAATTGTGGGCATTTTTCATCATGACCCTGATGACCCCCCATCCACTGTGCATAAGGTCATACTGAATGTTTTTATGAAAGCAAAAATGGAGTAGATCATATGCTGTGGCCGTCACAGTCACCAGACCTTAGCCCAGTTGAAAACCTGTGGAAGATTTTGGAGTGATGTGTTAAGATCATCATCAAGACACTAAATAAGGGAATATCCTTGGGGAAAATTGTGTTCATCCCTGCAGTATAGTTTCCGAGATGTGCAGAATATGTCCCAAAGGTGCACTGATTCTGTTCTAATGGATCACAGTGACACTTAATTTTGGTTTTCCCTCAGCCATCTGTAGATAGCTTCAGTGTAAAATAGTTCACATTATTGTCTGCTTTATTGTTCGTTTGTAGGCAATATAAAATCTAGCATTAGATTTGCATTATAATCATCATGCCGTAAACAATGAGCTGCCATCATGTTTTATAATCTCAGTCCAGCAAACATGTTACAGACATGTAGTTGTGTTAGGCTTCCAGGGAAAGATCAGTGAGAATTGTGAATTGATCATGTTCTTTCAATGGTCTCTCTTTCCATGTCCGTCTATGCAAAAAGTGACAGTGTGATATGAGGAAATCAGTTCGATCATGTTCTTATGTCATATGTCTCTTGATGCCTGATATAAACCTCCAAAACATGTTATCGAGACAGTTTTTTATAACTGAAAAGTGTACTAGCAGACTATTTTAGAATCACTTGAGGTTGAGTACAATATTAGAGGTTAGAGCCTGATTTCTCAGTGCTGTATAACAATATAACCCTGGCTGGATTTAAACCAGTATTTAAGACAAATAATTAGTGCTTGATGAGAAAGCAAAGCAATGTATATTATGTTGAGAGCTAAGGCACTGTTATGTATCACAGGACTTATTATATAGAATGCCGCACTTGTACGCCTATACTGTACATTTTGTCATTGTAACCTGTGGCTAGAAATCTACAGTCTAAACCCAGCTCTTAAAAGACAGCATACATTAACACTCCCACTCACAGGTGCACAGGCAGACCTTTATTGTCTGCAGACTACAGTGTTTGAGCGTGTTTATTAAGATATACTGTAGGTCTTAGCCAACATATGCCACACATAGGACATTTTAGATGAAAATGTTTTCCATGTATGCATATAAAATGATGTGAAGAGAATAATTAATAATTTGCATTTCGTAGTGAGAATTTAAAGAAACAAGAAGTTGTTAGAGTTGTGTCATATGTGTTACATAACCACTTCTTTCTTTTTGGTTTTCTGTCACAGACTACACTGAAAACCACCTAATGCGATGGCAAATACTGTAATGCTATACCAGTGATTTCAACATACTTTACACTTGTGCATGTGAAAACCTGTATGTCTCACTGGATGCATGTAAGATTGTCATACATTGCCTCACCCGGGGTCAGGGATGAAGTGCTTATAAATGGCATTTTATGTGTTTTTGTGCACACACATTGGTTTTGTCTGCAGAACCCATCCAGGGGCGTAACCAGAGCCGAGGGCCATGTGTTTGTGGATGTGTTTCAGTCAGCAGCGAGACCTGCCCTCCTGTCTTTGTCGTGTGAGGCAGGAAGGACTTAATAATTCACAGGCCTAATTCAATCAGGCTCTTTGTGTAGCACTCAGGCCTTTAGTCTACAACCATGGTTACAGGTGCTTAGGTTAATATGATGCCTTGCTCTCGATTTTATTTCTATCTTTCTTTACGATGTACTTGTCTCTATGAGTCTTGTCCTTCTCACTGGATTAGGACACTTTCTCAGATATTACCTGTTGGCTCAGTTTAAAGTTGGGTGTTAACGATGCTCCGTTTTTGCTTTCGGTTAACACTGCACAAATTTAAGCTTAGGTATGACTTAAATGAGGGATGTGTGTAAATAAGCACTGCTGGAAAGATTCTTGCAAATGTTTAATTAATTCATTCAAGTACACAGTTATTACATGAGCAAGAGTGCTGCTGTAAGGAATATCAGTATGGCTGCATTATATCAGTATAAGAATAACAGTATTATTCAGCTGTATAGGAATAACGCTGCAGGTATTCACACACAGCATGATTAACAAGAATTAACGAAAAAAAATATTATCAAGTTACATTTCAGACACAGTGTGGCCAAATATTTTTACTGCTTCAACGAAAACAATTCCCAAAGAAGGCACAGCTGGATAGAGTGTTGCGTGTTGCCATGCAACGCACAGACTGACTGATAGCCCAGAGTAAGTGTAGTAATGGTTTAACGTAATGAACTATATAAAATTGGAATTTTATGTCGCAAACAAAGACGAGTATGTATAGAAGACGCAACAAATTAAACAGATAAATAAATAGTAAAATAATAAATGCTTGTGTTTGTGGGCACATTCCCAAGTTGTCAGGATTCCGATTGCATATCAGCTCACAGTACATTTCCTGCCATATTCATGATTGAACAGCGTTTTCAGTGCACGTAAACCACCCTAGAGTTCATTTAGAATCATACTAAGGTGTTTAACACATTCGTTTAGAATTTAAACAGAATAAATGTGCTTAGTACTGGCAGGTTTTAAGGAGCGGAGCAGCATTGTGAGTGTGTGTGTGTAAGTGTGGTGTATGTGTCTGTGTGTGTGTGTGTGTGTGTGTGTGTTGGAGTGGGAGGGGTGTATGGAGTGGAGAGGATGATGCTCCTGCTGGCAAAGGGCTCAAGCTGAAGGGGATCACCCATCTTTCAGGACAACCACCCACTCACTTCATTTCTTTGTTTAGTTCATTTGGTCTCCTTCCTAGTATTGTCTTCCATTTTCTGTCCTCTTACCTCTCTCAACCCTCACTCCTGAACTTCCTTCCTGTATTTCCAATTTTTTAAATAACTACTACCTTTTTCGAAAATTTCCACGTTTCATCACTCGATTCGGATTCTTACGTAGAGTTTCCCACAGACAGCTGTGAGTAAGTAATGGCATTAGAAACGAAGACCTGCTATTTGTCTAATGCTTTCCATTTCAAAGTGTGGCCTACATTATAGTCATCAATGGTGATCGGTGATTTCATGCATTTTCTACCCAGCAGCCTCCCCCATTCTTCTGCTTATATATGGCAGGCTGAGTTGGCGTTGAAGACGCCATCCTCTCTCTTCCTCCTTGGCACATAGTTGCCATGACAACTCATGGCACTCCCTTGCCAAGACAGAGCTGTTAACAAGAGTCTTCACCTGCCAGTGAAGGGATGAGCATCTGTTGTATTCACACTTCCTTCTTTCTTGACCTTAGCTTTTAAACTGCATACATGTATTAAAAATGCATTCTGCTTAGAATTAAAAATAGAAATGGATCAGTCTGTAGTGAAAGGTTAGAACTGTAGTCTGCTTAGTCTCTCTATGCAGACTCCAGGGAAAGTGCAGTCATCCATGGCGGGCTTTTTCTCTGGTGGATAAGGAAGATAGAGTGGGCCATACAGGAGTAGTAATTAGTGATAAGAAGTGATGTGCTGGGGAACTGTTATCTCTTCATTTCCCATGTATTATCTTAAAACCTGATTCAACTAATGGGATGTCGAGTTGTAGTCAAAGCACTGCTACTCAGCTCTTCGTGACATGCAGTTTGAGTTCTATGAAAAGAGATATTGCGATAACTAATAAGCCTCAATTTGTCAACATGGACCACTTCCTTCTGCCATTCAACTTCTGCATTCAGCTTTCATCCACCATCTTTATTAGTGATGTAAAGTATAATGCTTTAGGTTATAAAGTATTTTCATAGATTATATTACAGCTAATCAGACTTTGAAGTGTATCCTACCAGATCCTGTTGAATTTACGGAAAAGTGTAGATGAATTCACTGTAATTCCAATCATGTGTATATTAATACAATCATTCAATTACGTTATTATTTCAATAGCTAAATCACAGAAACTTTGTTCCACATAATCTAAGCCTAGTAACAAGGACATATAATTATTAATATTATTGGTTTTCTCTAAGAAAAACATCAATGTTTTATGCATGTTAGCATTTTAACAGGTTTTCTGCCAAGTTTTTTTTTTTTTTTTTGCCCTATTGACTTCCTTGTACTGAAAAGAGAGGTTGGTGAAGGAACAGCTAACTTGTCTCAGGGATATCCCACATTAAAATTAAAAATAAACGTTTAATTAGTAAATTACAAAAATGTGTGGTGTAGTGGTTAGCACTGTCACCTTGTACCTCCAGGGTCCAGGTTCGATTCCTGTCTCTGTGTGCATGGAGTTTGCATGTTCTCCCCGTGCTTGGTAAGTACCTCTGGGTACTCCGGTTTTCTCCTACAGTCCAAAGATATGCAGGTTAGGCTAACTGGCGTTCCCAAATTGCCCGTAGTGTGTCTGACCCTGAATACATTATAAAGCGGAGATGGAAGATGAGTGAGTGAGTGGGGTTGTAAAAATAATTGTTGGGATGATTATCAATTACTGGTGATTTCCTGTGCATTTCAAGCAATCGATTATGATTAAATTACAGTACAGTAAAATTTTTTTTTTTTCATATATCCCAGTGAGGAAGCTGGGGTCAGAGCGCAGGGTCAGCCAGGATACAGCGCCACTGGAGAAGATAGGGTCAAAGGCCTTGCTGACGGGCTTAACAATGGCAGCATGGTGGAGCTGAGGCTTAAACCCCCGATCTTCCAATCAGTAACTCAGAGCCTTAACCGTTTGAGCCACCACTGCCCCCATGATTATGAAAAAAAGCACTAGATTTTAATTTTTTAATTTTTTAAAACACACCACGTTACATGTTTTTTTTCTTCTGCACACCCGGGCAACTGCTGTGTAGCAGAAACACACATAACGTCTGTGGAACAGGCGTGCGTATAATAGCCAAAACCTACACATGCTCACAACATGGTTGTGTAAAATGCCAGATGTATCTCAAGGTGACCTGTTATAAGAATTTCCTGAGAAAAAGGCTATTCCAATCTTATTATGAAAAATGTGATGTGCAAAGCAAAAAAAAAAAATCTGTCACAAGGACTGTGTGCACAATGGTAAATACTAGCTGGCCTGCAATGACAGTGTATTGTATTGAATATTGGGGTGTACTCCACCTAATTACCTGATTTCACAGTGGAAAATTCTAAACACAAGCATATTCAAAATCAGAAAGGCTGTAATGTAGGCCTGGAATACCTCCATATAAACAGTTTGACTGCAAAATGTAATAAATACCATTTTTTAAATTTTTATTAATTTTGGCAAATTATTATTTAAAATTGCTATATATTCTTTTTCTAGAAGAAGAACTATCACTAGTACTGATTTTGCTGCCTTTTCAAGCCTTGATGTACTTCATGGAAATATTTCCAAAAGAAACTTAAATAAAGCAATAACTCTACAAGCCAAGATGGAATAAAGAGATATCACATAAGACATTTTCTGTACATTTTTGTATAAGAGACATGAGATACACGTGTTGTGTGCAGGAAGCTGTCGCATTCAACGCTTCATGTAGACATTCTCCACTACTGAAGTAAAACTGGAACAGTTAGAGGAGGAAGCTGATGTTGCGTTGAAAGCTGTACTTTTAAAAATCATTTTTCTCATGTTTCTCGTAATCTTTAACAGTCTTTGTTTATGTGTCCAGTTAAACACAAAACCTTTTCCTTGACCCAATTTATTAATTCATTCATTAAAGCTCCTAGATACCTAGGGGCTGATTCCATTTGTATTATGATTCTGGTCGTATCACAATTTTATAAGTATCCTGATTCAATATAAAAAAATTATAAAATTTTGTTATAATTCTAAACAAACTTAGCAAATAATTCGCTCCTACCACACTGAGCGTCTTGCTGCCTGCCAATGTGTGAATAGTTTAAAACACACCACCTGTAGGATTATAGAGGAACTGCAACAATTTAGCATCTTAAATAAAGCATATATAAATTAAAAATTAATTTAAAAAAATATAGAGCCAGTGTGAAGATTCATGAATCCCACACAAAATATTTATTTTTCCCCCACCTCTACTAAATTGCATAATATACACTGATGAAAACACAATCGCAGGCAGGTTAAGGGATTTTATAATATAATACGGTATTTTATTATATAATAAAAACTGGGAGTAACCGGTTTCTTGGTTTACCTACTAAGACTTTGGGAGTGGTTGTTGTGTGGGTGTGTGTGTCAGTGCTACTAAGGGTGTTGGCTATTTTTCTGTCTCATGTTGTTCTATATTGTTGCCTATTACTTGTGCATTTCAATTGAACTGGAAAGGAAACATGAAGTGACATACAGGTGCTCGAAAAAAAAAACCCACTGGAGCTGCTTTACCCTCTTGACAGCTGCATAACATACACACTCATGCACATGAATATAAACATATACAGATTCAAATCACTGCCTTTCACTCTTCTCTAATGCATATGTACAATCACATGCAATAAAGAAATCCTGTACATTATTACACTGGCTAAAGGTAAAAACTAATATGAAGAAGGTTGGGATAGTATGTTGTGTGTGTTGAGACGTGGAAAATAATGAGGTTTGCTTGTGTAACTCAAGAACGAGGTGAGGAATTGTTGTTGCCCCACTTCTTGAATAACCCTGACTTTCAAGTAAAGTTGCATTCTGACCAGGCGGATGAGCCAGGCACTCTCTCACCATCTTCATTAATGCCATCATCATCTCTGCGGGAGTTTATAAGAGGCCCAGTGAGTTTCAGCACTCCATTCACACACAGCACATTCACACTCACACGTCCACCCATGCACTACAGACGCCCGTGTGTGTGTATATGTGTGTGTGTGTGTGTATATGTGTGTGTCTGGGAGAGAAAGAGAGCAGACATGGCAGTTATCGACGCATCACTGTGATGTTTAACAGGCCAGTTGGTTCTTGACTCTGTAAAATTCCATCCCACAATTGGGACTACCTCGCAGCTATTGTTTTTGTTTTGCCAGGATCTGATTTTCGTTATTTACAGAATCAAAGCCTTGGAGCTTTACTCTCAGGGACAAGTATTTATTTGAACACATTTCAATCAGAACTTCAAAGGATCCCATTATTGCACCCTTCCATAAATTATGCAAAATTAGCCTGTGTGTTTGCTGTTTAATAATTTATAGCACTTAAACAGTCACACCCGTGTGTTTGAGATTTGAAGACTGAACATGCATATGTGAGTGTACAATGCATTCTTCATGCTCTGAGTCTCTGTGTGTGTGTGTGTGTGTATGTCTGTGCATGTGAGAGAGAGATAGAGAGTGTGAATGAGTTCCAGGCGTGCTGCCCTGTCTTCATACTGAGAGTGTGCTGTTGACAGATGGACGTGGGAGGGCTGTTACTGTTACTGAGCTCGAACTGTCCGAGAGAAGTTGGGAGGGGGTGGGGATGGGGTGGGGTGGGTGGCTGTTGTATGGATTTGAACAGGAGGGGTTCTTTGAGGGAGAGTCGAGGGAGAAAGTGAGGAATTGTGCAATTGTGGTGAGGTTTAATTTTTTATTAAGAACTAAGCAGTACATGTGTTTAAGGCTGCTTGTGTTGCCTGGACCTATTTTTGATTTCCCCAATGCACAGTGGAAATTAAAACTTTTTCAATCACATCTCTCCTTTTCTCAGCGGGTTTCTTTTTTTCACTCTCTCTCTCGCTCGCTCTCTCTCTCCCCTTCTCCCTTGCTCCATGTTTATAAAAGAGTCTAGATGCCCTCCTGACGGAATAAGCAGTTTAACAAGACTAAGAGACAGTTGCACTATTCCCTTGTTTCTTTGTTTTGTTCTTGGATACCGGAGTGTTTTTTTTTTTACAGATTTAGCTATATATGTGTGTGTGTGTGTGTGTGTGTGTGTGTGTGTGTGTGTGTGTGAGCATTTCTATCTAGGGTGGGACTGGGAGGATCTAAGACATTCATTTGTGAAAACTGTTCTTGCTTAGTGGGCGTCATTATTCACTTTAATTCGATTTGATTTGTTACCTTCTGTTTACTTTTATGTGAAAATGTGATTTGTTGTGCTCCCAGACTCACTCTTTTCACGGAACATGCCCATTCCACAAGGGAAGTAAACTCCATTGATGTGATAACCTGGTCATTCAGTACATTTGGATCATCACTTTTATTGCGACATTACGTTGCTGAGCCTAGACCTGAGAGCGAATGAAGCAACCACAGATCATAACACTGCCTCCAGAGGCTTGTACATGATGGGTGCATCACTTCATGCGCTTCCCTTCTTACCCTGATGCAGCCATCGCTCTGGAACAGGGTCAATCTGGACTCATCAGGCCACATGACCTTTTACTACAGTCCAGTCTTTATAAAGTCCAATCTTCACGCTCTCAATCAAACTGAAGCCTTTTTTACTGATTAGTCTCACTAACAAGTGGTTTTCTTCCCAATCCTGTGAGTTCTCTTCACACTGTGTGTGGAAATGCTCTCTCTTTTACTAATAAACCTAGCTGTGATTTCTACTGTAATTTTATTACTTTTTTTTTTTTATGATGTAACTTCGGCAAACGGTTTTCATCAATTATGATTGTTTTTCCGGTTACATTTCATCCATAAACTTGACAATTCAGCATTATCCTTTTAGGTAAAAAAATGCACCCTTCTGAAACGCTTCCTATTTTTTGGCCAGGCAGTGTATGTAATAGTTGCTCAAGTGTATCTAATAATCTATTGATTTTACCATCTCACCTCGTATATAGCGGGTATCTAAAAGCCTGAGATTTAACCTTTTGTGAGAGAACATCATTCTTAGAAAGTGTTCAGAAAACGATTTGTGTTACACAAGCATTTGGGCGTTGGGCAAACTATCAGAGAACCATGTTATGTAATCATGTTCATATACTATGCACCCTATGTTCCAGTGTTGCACTCTGCAGTTTAACTCTCAGCTTCAAGTTGGACAAGAAAAAAAAAAAAATACTCTGAGCATCTGTGTTCTGAAAACTTTTGTTGCTAAGTTCTGCAAAAGATCAGCGGCATGATCATGGCAGAATGCTTAATCTAATCCAGTTTGTGCCCTTGTTTTCATGCAAGATTGTATGTATATATATAAATGGTATAAATACACATGAAATTTTAACCTGTAATGATTCAGCATTTCAGGGTGGTATTATTCATAACAAATATTGTTAAAACTGGCATTACAAATATTGGTCCATATTTTGTCGTCAATGGTCCAATTATGCGGCAGTGCACATAAAAATACCCTTAAAAATATATGATTGAAAGCATGACCATGAACAAAGAACAAAAGATAAGCACTTACTGACAATATGTAACACACAACAAATGCTGGACAAGGAAAAACTAAAACACAACTTTAATAATGGTGCTCATTGGGTGCATAAAGAGCAGGTATATGCGATCATCGGTGCATGTAACATCGTCCTTTGATATGCTGGTGCTTATGGATATAGTTTCTCACTAATTTTGGCACTAGCACATTTATTTTAGTCTGTATGCTAGTAATTTAAAGTTTACATTATATCAAATAAAAAGCTGAAAGCCGTTTAACAGTTTCCTAGTATTTATTAAAATTGAAAAAAAAACAAAACATGGAATAATATATGACTGTTAAGCAAATAATCCTTGATGGTATGATGAAATTCCCAACAATTTTTTTTATTGCTTAATAAAGAAAAAAGTGTGGTTTTGATACATTTATACAGTAGTTACAGTATGTTTGTTTATTTCAGTTATTGTTTTCTCACAAAAAGGCAAAAAAATGCACATTGGCCTGATGCATTCAAGTGCAAATTCCATGTCTAAGACTTTTCTTTTGTAGCTAAACTTTAAAGGATATCCACACACACACACACACACACACACATTTTTTATTTCATTGTTTAAATACATTTTTCATTTGGTTATAAATTTCTGCTAATTTGAAAATGATTTTATTTAATATAAATAAATATATATTTATAATTTAATATAAATAAAATCTTGCATTTTATTATAGAAAATTAATCATCACCTTCTGAGCAATCGGAAGAGAGAATTTACGCTCTAGTATTATAAGCTTTAAGAAGTATCAGGAGCATATTAATTGTAATTGTAAAGCCTTGTGTTGCTGTAAAGCTTAAGCATGACTGAGCTGTTTTGTGAGCTGTTTTTTGATGCTGTTGCTCTACCACTCAAAAGTTTGGACACACCTTCTAATTTTATGGTGTTTTCTGATGTTTATTTCTTTCTACACTGTAAAACAATGCTGAAGACATCCAAAATATTCAGTAATCACATTCGAACAGTTGGGATTTGGGATGTGTCTGCTACTTATGCTCTGTAAAGCCTTCATAACCGCTCTAATCTGAGGTATTGTTAATTGGTGATGTTTGAGGATGGTAACTCTAAATGAACTTTTTGGTCTTGCTTTCCCGGCATGGTCTTTTTTTTTTTTTTTTTTTTTAATTAATCAATGCAACTGTGTGACCAAGACAAAGCAATTTCCCTCTGGGATTAATAAAGTTCTTTGAATCTTGAATCTTGAATCTTCATGAGAGCCAGTGTTATTATGGTGCTTGATGGGTTTTGCAAATGCGCTTGACAATACTGTTCTTGCAGGAACTATTCCTGGAGAGCTGACCTTCATGTCTTAAAATAATGATTGACTGTTGTTGTTGTTGTTACGTCATTATCTAATGCTGTATGTTTTTGAAAAAATCCAGTATTATTCTGAAATGTAGAAAATAAACCCAAACTTTTAATTGGTACTTTATGAATTTGCAAAATAGTGATGGGTCGAGAGCACAAGATGAGTGTTTCCTTTGCATTTCATTTGTGCATTTCCTAGAACTAGAGCAAGCAAGAGTGCAAAATGTTCAGATGGGCAAACATCAGTGGTAGCAGCTCCTCCCTTTAAGCTTTTTGGCTGATCCACATAAACACACACATACGGTACATATACACTCTCTCTCTCTCTCTCTCTCTCTCTCTCTCTCTCTCTCTTTCTCTCTCTCTCTCTCTCTCACACACACACACACAAACACACAGAGGTGAGTGACAAATTAAAGCAGCAAACAAAATTGTTTAGGAAGGCGTTGAGCTGTTATGAATCTGTATATGTGTGTGTGTGTGTGTGTGTGTGTGTGTGTTTAATGCCCCTTGGCATTGATTCTACACATCTCTGGAACCGTACTAGAGGAATCAAATTTTTACATACATTTTTTTCGTGGTCAATTGACTGTCTATTAAGCACATACATGCTTCAACTGTTTAGTTAAAAAGAATATGTCTCATATATTAAGTGTATGTGTATATAAGTATATATGCATACAGTACACTCACGGCTGTCTTTGTGTGTATGTGCTAGAGATCAGAATGAGCACAGGGTGTTGCATAAGAGGATCCCAACTTATCCTTTGCTTAATCCCTGCACCATATCTTTCTTGCTTACACACATACACACACAAATCCCTTGCTTTCTCTTTCTCTTCATCATGCTCTCTCCGGCCCTTAAATGCACTTATGTGCTTGTGCACACTCTCTGTTATTCTGTCTCTTTATTCTTTGTACATAACTCTGCGTTTGTGTGTCTCTATGTGTGTGTGTAACGGGAGCCAGTGCTGAGTAACGCTGCACTGCATTATTTAGTTGAGACAAATCAGCTGATTGACACGCCCGTCACTGTGTTGTTTGCTCAGTGTTGATGGCTTATGTCTTGAGCCCTGGTTAGTTGTATGAGTGGCCAATATGTTTTTGTTAGTGTGATCATTTCTGTTAAATGATAGTTTTTCAGTATATTCTCATTATTGTCAATACTGTACCTCCAGAAACATTGATGACTGAATGTTTTAATTTACAAAATGATAGCTAGGCTACCATACAAGCAATGGCTTTAGTCTGAATTGAATTAAAACCACACTATAATATCATGGCGGTATTTTGTAGGAACTGAAGAGGGTAACTTTAAGGTTTGATCACTGTCAGATGGCCCCTCTTCACTTTATGGAACTTACATACTTTGTCCTGGTGTAGTTTTAACCAACGAGCTCAGTCACAAATACTGTGTAACTGACCATGTTAGAAACCCTAACAGCACAAACTCATCACCATCTTGGAATACGTTGGCAATAAAATGGAAAAAATATATATATATTTTTCAGTTCAATTAAATTTAATTCAATTTATTTTAAAGCACTTTAACCAATAGCCAGTCTGAGAGCTAACTTTAGAGACATTCAAATGTATCCTGAACCTCTGATGAGTAAGTGAGCTGTGAAAGTGGCAAGAAAAAACTCTCAGAGACAACAAGAGGGGGGAAAAAAACCTTGAGAGGAACCAGACTCAAAAGATTCAAAACACATCCATTACAGTAGATAGGTGTGTTGAAAGGATTCGGTCTAAGGATGTGTGCAGGACAGTCATTATTTTTCCAAGAGCAGTTGTTAGATATGTTCTTTCCTTCTTCATCCTAAAACAAACAGTCTGAGAAAAAATAATTACTGTACTAACACAAAGGGATTAAAATATAACTTTGGAAATTAGAAGGTGATGTGAAAACATGCTTTTTGGCCACATGATTGTCTTACCCAGTAGCTGGACAAATGGTATTGAATACCATTTTTGCAATATAAATTATAAAATTTTACCACCTGTTTTTCCTTTTAATTTCTATAAACGCTGACTTTATTTATAACCTTTAAATGTAGCACTATAGCATTACAGGCTTCCTAGTACCAGTACATTATTAAATCTCAGGGGAAAAAAACCTGTATGATGTTTAGCCATCACCTGTTATCAGGGATTATACATAGTGTGGGTAATGAACCATCACACATATATGTGTGTGTTTGTGTGTGTGTGTTCTCCAGTGGTGTGACGGTATGCAAATGTCACAGTTAGGTACAAACCTTGGTTTTGAAGTAACAGTTCAGTCTGTTGTCTTTTTTGTTGTATAGTGAAAATAAGACATTAACTTTTTTATTATTATTATTATTATTATTATTATTATTATTATTATTATTATTAAACTTATAGACATAATTTGTAAACAGTAGCAAATCATAATTTTCTGTACACTTAATACTTTTTCTTTTCTTTTAAACAATATCCTATGTCTAGTTGTTAAAGAACAGTAACAGCACTCTGTAGTAAATAGTTACAGTAGTTACTGTAAATAAGTAATATTTAAAGGAGATTTTAAACACTATTTACACTATATGTTATTGGTGATGGTACTGTTACTACTTTTGCACAACTCAGTGAACTTGTAACTTGGGGTATTATTTCTAAATCCAAGTTTCTTCACTGTCTATGGAGTAATGTCAAATCAACTTGTCTGCAAAAAGCATTCTTTTTCTTACTTCTAATTCTTTACTTCTTACATGTAAATGATATATACTGTATATATATTCATATTATTCAACATACAGACATATTCGTTTGTTAAAACTAAAGCCCTAACTACTCAGTTTGCTGTTTGCGAAAGAACATGTACAGCATTCACCCGAGTTAGCTGGCTAGCATGTTGCTAACAAAATATGAGCATAGTTGTGTCCAGTTTTCCATTTTATCAGTTGAATGTGCGAAGTCAGAAACAACGTAATTCTGCTCAGAAGTCCTGCTTAGGATGCAACTCTAGTTTTTTATCTCGTACCTCTGAAATGATATTTTAATATTTTGCTACAAGATAACTCCTCAGACACATGGCTAGATTTTTTTTCTGGACAGACCTCGTATGTTCAATACTCAGCCAGGCCAAAAAAATTAACAGTGTCAAAAGAATTACTGGCCTGCATTATGCAAAGAACCATCAAAAATAGCCAGAATATGGGTTAAGAAGCGATTTATGAAACATATTAGTAAAACTAACATGCTGATTAGAATTTTTTGGGAAGCTGCATCATAAAATATTGTCAGTAGAAATCACAACTATATTTAAGAATGAAAGTGTGGTTGATTGGCCATAACCTATGTACACAATGTGATGAGAACGAACAGGATTGAGACTAAACATCTGTGCTGCCATAAGAAGAAAAAAACACTTGTTTAAGTTAAACTTAGTTAAAGCTACACTGTATATACACTCAGACCACAATGCACACCGAATTCAACATCCTGTACCGGGTTCAAATTTGAGCATGCATACTGTTACACACCTAGTGCCCCCCTTTGCTGTTATAATAAACTCCATTCTTTTGCAAAGACTTTCCACTAGAATTTGCAGCCTAGATTTGCTCTTTTAGCCAAAAGAATTAGTGAGCTCAGAGCTCTGTGCAGGCCAGTCGAGTTCCATGTCTTTATGAACCTCACGTTGTGAACAGGAGCATTGTCATGATTAAACAGGGTGGGCCTCTTAGTTCCAGTGAAAAGAAGTTATATTGCTACAGCATTTAAAGACATCATATCCAAATGTGTGCTACCAACTTTGCAGCAACAGTTTAGTAAAGGTGAACAAACCTTTGGTCATATACCGTATGGGTTGTACATACAGTATGTGACCCAATCAATATGGTAGAGAGAATAAAGTGCACAAGGGATTATAGTAGTACGAAGATGACCTGGATGACTAGCCCTTGTACTTAAACACCAATAATAGGCTTTCCTCTTTATTTACTCTATAAATGGATAAAATCAGATTGCTTTTATTTAACTTTGTACTTAAGTTAATTTGTACTGTACTTTGTACTGTGTGGGATTTAAGAATAATTTATTAAAAATTATTATCCAACTTTATTTTTTCACATATGAGGAATTTGTCTAAGAGTATAAAATTAAATATTATAATAATAAAAGCAAAACTATTTAGTAGTTTTATGTAGTCCAGTATGGAGTATATCATAAGTATTGTTTGATTTGATTATTCAAATTCACTTACTGTAAGGATAGAGTTCCCTCAGACATTTGTCATTTTAAGGTATTTAAAAGCTGTACAATTTTGATTAAAAAAGTTAAAAAAAATGCTGCCCTGATGCGACAGGAAAAATCTTTCACCTTAATGTAGCCATAATTATGAAATAAATGGCCCAATTATCATGTACTGTCTGCACTGTTTCAGGTATGCATCATATCACAGCATAACCTTCGTCTTTCATATATAGTTGTTTTTTAACTTACATTTTGTTCTTGATTTTAATCATAAAAAAAAAGAATTTAAATGAAAGATTGAAATCACTTCATAGGGATAGCTGTACTAAAAATACATGGTTCACATGCTACATGCTTGTTTTTGGTGCGGATCAAGTACAAGTAGTACGAGGTCTGCCCGCAATGTATCCAGCCATTTAATATGAAATTCATTAATTCTTATTATTGAATAAGTTACAAGATAAAAAAGAAACATTGTACATAGGACAATGATGCCTCAGTATCCTTTAAAGTAGGTGTCCCGGGCCCTCACACACTTCTCTTACACTGATCAAAACACTCTTTGCAAAAAATCACCAAAAAATTAATAAATAAATAAATATATATATATAATCCTTCGTATTTTCCCAGATCTGATCAACATTTGGAAATCTCTTCCCTTTCTCGGGAATCTCTGCCTCCGCCACAAAAAACTGCACAAGACATGATACATGGGCGGGCACTTTCTCATCATCGTGATCGTGATCGTGATCTACTTACTAAGTCATTTTGATGCAACAGCCACACAGTACACATACTCACTCAACAGTGTTTAGTGACCTAATGACTAGTACAGTGAAGTCGGCATTGTTTACGCATGGGCGTTCCGGTCCACTCTGCTTGGGTGGCAGGCTACATCTATTTCACACACACCGTCCTCATTAAATTAACAATGGCAACAAATACTCTGACAGGCCAAAAAAGACACTGCTTCAAAAGAATTATTGGCCTGTGCCAAACAAATAAAACATCAAAATTGCTGGAATTGGGTTAGAAGCGTTTTATGAAACATTGTAAAACCTAATATGCTCAACACTTGGTGAAGTTGCATCATTAAAATTGTCAGTAGAAATCACTGCTATATTTAGTAATGAAAGTAAGATTGATTGGCCCTAAAATATCTCCACATTGTGATGAGAACTCATAGGATTGGGACTAAACAGCTGTGTCATCATAAGAAATTAATATGTTAGAAAGACTGATCAGGAAAAATAGGTTTTAGATTGCTAGGGAGCATAAAAATTGAACTTTGGAGCAAAGGCAAAATGTCATGTGGTCTGATGTGTCCAGAATGACCCTAATTGAGTGTATATTTAGACAGTTTTCTGTTCTGGGGGTAATCTTTAAGTGACGACTAAAGACGACTATCTGTTTTTTGGATATTTGAGTTAACCAGAAAAAAAAACCCGTTTGACTGCAGGTACTTCTAGTTAGTAACCCAGTTTAAGGATATATCTAATGATGGAAACTTCAAAGTTGGTCAGGTCATTTTTGATGTGGCAATAAAATGAAGTCAGCTGACTATCTGAATGACCAGGTTACCACATCAATGGAATTTACTTTCTTGATGACATGGCAAATTCCAAGACCCAAATTATAAAAGAGTGGTTCTGGGAATCATTTTCACACATGATTTAGAACCATGAACCACATTGTGCACACTAATCAACCTTTTTTTTGCCTAGGTAGTGTATGATATTTTTAAAACAACCAGAGATTAACAGTACTAAGCATTATCAGTGCAGCTGCAGTGAAATATTGGAGAGAGAAAAAATGTCGGTAAGACTTATCATGTAGAATAGTGGTGTTGTTGCTAGCCATGTGAGAGAGTCTGGTTCTCTGCCACAGCTTTGTTACTTTCAGTAATGGAAGACAGTGTTCTAGTGACTCTAGGCTTTGTTTGTGTATGTGTGTGTGTGTGTGTGTGTGTGTTCAGGGTGAGTAGTTGAGGTGTTGCTTGGCGTGGCTGTGAGCACTTTCTGAGTGTGTGAAGTGAAGGGAGGCCATCGCTGGGGCATCATGCAGCTGCCTGCACTCTGTTTGTGTACCTGTATGTGTGTGTGTGTGTGTGTCTACATTGTGCTTTGACTGCAGTTAACAGTCCTCTAGTACCTTTGTTGAGAGTGACTTGGGGAAAAAAGGACATTGCATGCACTTAGTCATGTACACACACGCGCACATGCACACACACACACATGTACTGTACACACATGCACACCCACGCATAGCCAGAGAATCTCGACTGTGCCTTGCCAACATTGTTTAGCTGCAAAGCATTTACCCCTCTTATACAGACAGTATCATCAGAGAAAATTGCACACGTGGGACGATTGAGCACGTACACACATACACGCGCGCACACACACACGTGCGCGCACAGACACACGCGCGCACACACACAAACAGTAGCTTTTCCTTCCTTTGCTATATTTAGTGGCCGTTGAACCTTAGAGACAGCCTCGCTGGAAGAGGCAGCTCGAAGAGGCAACAGTTGAATGGAATTTGATGACATCAGCGGAAGGGGGAAGATTTTTAATGGCAGGATGATAGACATGTCATCATCTCGTTTGTGCTTTAGATGACATCATCAGCTATTCACATGAAATCTGTTATTCAGCTTATTAGACTGGGACACTTCCAGGAAGACATTTGTCTCTCTGAGAAGGAGGGAGACTACTGACAGATGTACTTTTTTTCAGATTTTTGATGTAATTTGCTATTATATCATGAATATTAATATAGATATTGTAAAACCGAGACTATTTACTTGCATGTGGTTTGTTTACATGTGATCTTACACAATTAATTAGTAATAATAATAAACAAACAAACAAACAAACTTAATTCTAAGGATGGATTTAATAGAAGTTGCAGGGCCCAGGAGCACAGACTCCAACAGCCAGTCGTACACTACAGACAATTTGGGACGACCAGTCAGTCTTAAATGCATGTCTTTGGGGTGTAGTAGTTTTGTTGAAAATGCTTCTTAAATTTTACTTGTTCCAACCTACAAAGATCGCCATCACAACTTTTTACGGAAAAGTGACCAGGCATGAAGCAGCACGTCAGATTTATGGAAAGGAGTGAAGGTCAGAAAAGGGCTTATTTGTGATAACTCTGTTCCAACTGTGTTTGAGCAGTATCTCTGAGAAGGAGAGAGACTACATTATTTCAGAGTAATTTTAATCAAATTCAACATTTTCAAAGAGAACAGTACAGGTTCAAAAAATTGGTCGATCTTTAATGATACAGATTTTGCTCAGATTTACTTAAGCAAATTAAATGTTAAAGTGATTGATTATCTCTGAGTTTGATAACACATCCTGGCAGCGTATAAATATTTTTAGATGTGTGTTTGTGACTGTACTGTGTGTAATGATAAATAGGTAATTTGCTGAATTTAGAAATAATCCAGTTCAGAGTTTTTATTTGAACCTTCCAAGTATCCTGATTCAGCCATCTTCCTGACAACCCAATCCTCCTCCAGCTATTGGACACTCCACAGCCTTCACTCTTTCCATCCCCCTCATCTCATTCTCTCTTTCTCTGACTGTCTCTTGCTGAATAATGAGATTAAGCAGTGGTTTGCTGTCAGTGTGATGCTTCTGCCTCTCATGGCTCAGCTGCCCCATGCTGTGCTGATGGCAGGGTGGGCATTGTGATAGTGCAAATGATCTGACTTGGATTTAGTAAACATCACCATTCACTCAGCCTGTCTATAACTAAGAGAATCAGCTATATGGGGCTTGATGAAGATGCAACAGTATGGCAGCGTAGCCATATCCTACATGCTTGTCCTGTTATGCAATACTAAAGATCAGGACTGCAAAAGGACAAGAAGTTCAAAAGTAACCAATAGAAATTATATGTTTGGTAAATAATCACGTCTAGTGCAAATAAATATTGAGATTATATCATAAGAAATTATATCACTTATTTTCTGCCATATTAGTAAATGAACGCTGTCAATAGAGATTGCACTGAAAAAAAATAATTGAATGCTTGTTTGGACATTTTGTATTAAGAAGTTTATAGGCATAGAGGCTGATGAAATGCATGGTGTTATGAAATACGTAGTGAAAAGTGCTTTGATGTCGCAGCGATGGTATAATCCTCCAATCCATCAGCTAGAGTGATATTTGCCAGAGTACAAGTCCTCTAATCTCTAATCCCCTGTGTGTTCTCTCCTCAGATTGACCTGGAGCCTGAGGGTAAAGTCTACGTCATCATCGACTTGTCAGGATCCTCTAGCGAAGGTAAAAAAAAAAAAAAAAAAAAAAAAAAGCTCAACAAACAGATTCTAGGTGTTCCCTGATTGAAAATCCTGAATGTTTCAAAATGCAGCAAATCAATACTGCATCAATGTGACTTTCCTTTATTGGAACAACATTTTGCTCTGATGAAGGATCTGTTTTGTTTCTGATACATAAGCATTAACACGTCAAGTTTAGTACTTCCTTTGTGTGTGTTTGTGTTGGAGAAAGTGGCAGCTATCTGCAGGGAAATCCCACTCTTTTAAACTCTGAAAGTGTGTGTGGGAGCCGGAAATGCGAGGATCATAGCGTCTGAGCAACCCGAAGAGCTCCCACGCAATACTGCAGCTCTCGACTGCAGGATGGCACACACAGGCTTCCTGTGCACTGGAGCAAATCTAATGAACCACCACATATCTATTTCAGGATATCAAATGCACATACTGAGACTCGTAATATTTTCTCCTATAAAACCGAAAAAAAAATAAAAAATGCTTCTCCATGAAAACCAGGCTTTAAGAAATTGATTATGTTTTGTTTAAGCCACAGTAAGGAATTCTTTTTCTTTTCTTCCACACTGAAATCTCTATATTCAACATGTATTTGATTCAAGCGCATGCTAAGTGAGTCAAAATCATGTCTTCATTCCTTAAATTCTCTCACCATGGTACTAGCCTAAACCCTTATATTTTTTGTTTGGTCAGCAAGAGGACTGTGCATCCGGAGTCCGACCATATATACAGTATCTCAAATTACACAATGCTGCATTTATAGTGTACTTTGCTATTTTCAGTTTTAGAAGAGCATCCAAATCCAATCATTCAGATTGATATGTGGTTCCTTTTTATTTCTTAATTAATTTTTTAATTGAATCATAGGGTCATAGGGCTATCACAGAGAATCATTTTTGAAAGCCACAATGCAATGCACAAAGCAGAAACAGTGTTTTTAATTCATTCATCTTTGTCTATACTGCATATCCTGTATAGGGGCACAGGGGGCCTAGAGCTTATCCCAGGGAACTTAGGGTATATAGGGTGGCAACCACATGTTTTGTTTTGTGGAAGGAACATGAAGTACCCCCAAGTACATGGAGAACATAAAAACTACACACACACACACACACACACACACACACACACACACACACACACACACACACACACACACACACACACACACAGACCAAAGGTTAGATTTGAACCTGAGAGGTGGCACTAAGCCACAGTGACACCTTAGTGTATTTATTGATAATCAAACATATTGTTACATTGTAAACATGAGGCCAAAATATATATATACGATTTTTTATTAATAATAATAATAATAATAATAATAATAAGCTTTTAAATGTAAAGTATTTTTTTATTAAAATTTAAAAGAAATATTACAGTAGTATCATCATTTTATCATAAAATTCAATGATTTAGGTTATGTTTTTATTTATCAATTTAATAACTAGTAACAGTTTTCCTGTCACTGTTACATACAGTAGTGTGCACTTATTTTTAGGCAGTCTAACATGCAGTTAGACCGAGTCCTATTCACTATAAGCTTTCTACATGGCATCAAATTTAATGATGTTTTTTTTTTTTTTAACTGTGTGACGTACTAAATGCCCAATAAGTTGGTACCTGACCTTAATCTATAACAAGTGACTCAAAAAAATATTGAAATTAAAACCTTATATGCGGTATATAACTTGGTCATGTTTGTATTTAACTTGACAGCTGGTTTAAAAAACCCCAAAATAACATATGTCACCATGGCTTCCCTTTACTGGGGGTTGTTTTTACTGCCACAAGTGATACAAGGGTCATTTCAGCATTTCAGCACTGAAGGAAATTTATATTTCTTTATGTAACTAATAGGAACACATGAGACCTCAAACAATGGAATATTTTTCTTCTACCTTCAGACACTGAAATATTATGAGATATTATGAGAATTCGAATATAAATTTGTTCTGACAGCTCTAATGTAGATAAGGCTTTAAACATACTGAGCTGGTTTACCAACATCCTGAGATAATATCTCCCTGAATTCCAGAGGATGCTGCCAGGATTAGCAGATACACACACACACACATACACACACGCCAAAAACAAACACACAGATGGATGATTAGTGTGTAAAACGATAATGGTGGTGGTGTGTGGTTGACACTGTAATCACAGGCCCCTGCTGTGTGGTGTTGGTAACTAATTTCAGTTTAATTCTAGCTTGTGTGTGTCTCACTGCAAACAGTCGTTCTGTGCTAATGTGTGGGCATGGCTCAGCACCATGTGCACAGTGCCTGGTCACTTTGCATGGACCGTTAATGAAAGTGCAGCATCATTCATGCCTCATTTGAATGCTCTTATTTGCACACGCTTGCGCTAAGTCCGCTGAGGGCATTGATCTTTCCTCTGTTTCAGAAGATTGCTTTAGTGTGACTCTGTTCATTCTCATGCTCATTGATTTCTAGTTGATTTGCTCCATCGATCCAGAATACTGTGGTTTAACTGGACAGGGGGATTTAATTTCAACATTAATGTGGAAGTGGGGGGCAGTGGTGGCTCAAACGGTAAAGACACTGCGTTACTGATCGGAAGGTCAGGGGTTCAAGCCCCAGCAGCACTATGCTGCCTCTGTTAAGCCCCTAAGCAAAGCCCTTAACCCTGTGCTGCAGGGGTGCTGTATACTGGCTGACCCTGTGCTCTGACCCCAGCTTCCTTACTGGGATGTATGAAAAGAAAAAAAAATCACTGTACTGTAAAGTACATGTGACAAATAATTGAATCCTAATCTTTTATGGGGCAGAGAATGAGTGAGAATTATGACACCGGTAGTTTAAAATTTTTATCTGTATAATGTTAACCAAGCTCCTATCAGCATTACTAGCTTGGGTTTTGTATCATTCAAACTTGCAGCTATTACACATCTTTGACATGTAACAATAGTAATGTTTAATGGAATGTATATTTCGAAAACTTGAGTTTATCAGGTTTTAAACTCAAACATCTTTTGACGTACACCATAGTTGTGGAGTCTGCTGTTGATTTAGTGATAAACAGCATTGTTTTTGCACAAATGCTTGACAGGTTCTTCTTTCCCAGCTGGGTACAGATTTCTGTTCACACATGTGCCCTCTGGGTAGTTTCCCTGTAATTTCCCTGTAGTTTTGTATGCGTTTCCATATATTAACACTTAATCTGGCTTCACACATCAAGTTAATGATCAGAAAATTCCAAAATTAAAGTCTATTTGTAAACCCGTCATAGACTTTTAAATCTTAAAATTTGATGCATTGTCACCGACTGCCCATTATTCAAAGCCTTGAAGCTTTAAAGGGGACCTATTATGCAAAATTCCCTTTAAAATATTTTTTTTTTTTTTTTTTTTTTAGACATTCAGATCGGTCTCCAGTTTGCATGTACAAACATAAAAAACGTTAGAAGGAAGAAAAACATTCCATACTTTTTGTCTTTTTTCCATTTTTGTTTTGGTCGGGAGTGGCACAATGGTGTAGTGGTTAGCACTGTCGCCTTGCACCTCCAGGGTCCTGGTTTGATTCCCAGCCAGGCACGATTCCTGTCCCTGTGTGCATGGAGTTTGCATGTTCTCCCCGTGTTTGGTGGGTTTCCTCCCACAGTCCAAAGAGCTACAGAGATACAGATAAGTCTCTTTGGATAGGCTCCAGGCCCCCCACGATCCTGAATACAGAATAAAGCGGTATAGATGATGAGTGAGTGAGTGTGTTGGTTGGGGTTTAAACAATGTGACCTAATGTGACCTCATATAAGAAGATCCCCTCCCTGAGCTTGCTGCTCAGTGGTCCTCAGCTCTGCTGTTCTCTGCTGGGGCATGGTTTAGCAGTAGCTCATTTATGTCGACACTGAAACGTTTCATGTGTAAAAGGAGTAAAACAGAGGTATGAAAAAAAATTATTATCTAAGGAATATTTGATCTCTAGCATTAACAGAGATACTATGCAGGACCTCTGAGACCAGTGTTAACCTGTTAAAGAATTTGTAAAATTTGTGTCCTTTACCTTTACTTGCATCGAAAGTCCAGTTGTTATGTTTTAAGATGCGATGTGTAACAAATTACATGTACAGCGGATTTTGTGAAATTTAGATTTTTTAATGCTTTAGTTCATGATTTTTTTTCTTTTAGCCAATAAATGATTGTATCCTGCAGTCCTTTATGTTGCTTATTTGAAATAAGCTGCCCCAAAAGGCATCAAAGTGCTGTAAGACTGTCCAGATATCATGCAGATAATTTCTGAGGAATTGTACGAGGTCATGTCCTTATGGATTGCTGTGTCGTACTGTAACTCCCTTCTGATTAGTTAAGTCTGATGGAAGCCAACATGAAAACAAAGACACGTTCAAAATGCACTATTTCTTTTCCCAGTGATGACCCCAACATGACCTTTTACCTGCTCCCATGGAAGAAAAGAACCCAGTGACATTCAGGCAGTAAAGAAAAGGGATAAACATTTTTTCCTTCACAGACCGGCCAATCGAAGCACACACTAACACGTACACACAGGAGAAACTCTCCAACACTGTGAGGGTGAAGCTGAGTTATTTTCAGTGATGCCTCAAGCTATGCAGTCTTGAATAGCTCACACTGCAGCTCCCCGCAATCCCGGTACCATTACCCATAATCCCACCTGCTTTGGCCTTGTCCTGCTCAACAGTAGTTCAGACTGGGAGATATATATTTTTTTACCTTCTTTCAAAACTCTGCCGACTCTACAAGCCCTATGTCAGAAAGACAGACTCCGCGTAATTATTAGATTTGGAATGAGTCCCATTTGGAGCAGTCTCATCTTTTTCTGGACTGCCAAAAAACTTTTTGCAGGAAAAACTGAATTTCACACACAGTGGGCTAAAATTATAGACGATGTTTCTGTATGCTGCTTCTTTAGGCCTTGAATCGAAGTTTATAAAACTAGATTTATTTAGTACAACTCATCTGAGCTTCCTGAATCAGTCTATTCCTGATCATAACTGATGACATCAGAAGGCTATTTATGCTTTCAGTCCTTCTGTCATGGTGCTAAAACTAGCATCTTAAATCAATGCTTAATTTTAAATGTAATTGTGTGTAATTAAATGAATCACTATCAAAGAGTTATATACACATCCATAGGAGGAGGACGTTCAAAGATGTTCTACAAGCGTGATGAGAGAAGAGTTCGTCACACACTAAAAGTTCATTAATCATGTTCTACTTTTTAATATAGACACATATCACTCACTTTGGACTAACTACAGCAACGAGCAAGATTGAAATAACTAACTAACCCTGGCTGAGGAACTCATATGCACTACTGGT
This sequence comes from Leiocassis micropogon, assembly GCA_028565275.1. Lineage (NCBI taxonomy): Eukaryota > Metazoa > Chordata > Actinopteri > Siluriformes > Bagridae > Leiocassis > Leiocassis micropogon. Next base: position 8,797,043 of record JAOVVA010000054.1, on the reverse strand, counting down.
GTGTCTTTCTTATATCTGTGTGTTTAGTGTGTGGTTCTCTCATGTATATATGCATGAATAGGTTGGGTTTGTTATATCGCCTGACCAGGGTTTACATATCATAAAATAGCAAACGAGACTAAGCTATGGATTATCGTACACAGATGCTCATAGAATCCTAGGGACATTCAGACTGTATGTGTACTGCTGACTATTGATTGAATTACTTACCTCTGTGTGTATTTCTAAAGAGATCATTTTACCTAGCTTGTTTGACCGCTATCGAGATGCATCATTAAACTCCAGAATTGAGAAATATTGGCAACGATTAAAATTGTAGACAAATCAATTAAATAAAGCAACTATTCCACATTACATTTAAACATCTAATAAAAAAAATCTTACTTTTCTAATGGCAGTGTATAATGATGCTTAAAGAATATTAAAAATAAATGCACCTTTTATCTTTAAAAGCTAGATTATAGTAACCTCCTGAGACCTGGCCTCTACTGCTGTACTGTTTACATTGCAATTTTATCTCACGGCTCCTCTTTTTTAGCATTAGGATTGTATTAGAATCATACAAGGATATATAGACAGTGCAGTTGGGAGAAAATGTCATATTCTCATATGAGGACATTCAGGTCTCAAGAGTTTTTTTTTTTTTTTTTTTTTTGAGAAAAGGAGTCTTTTCTGGAAATCTGCCTTTACTCTTGACCAGATTCTCTTCCCCTGAATTATAAATATGAAGTTGCACATGATTAAAAAGATCTTGCAATGCTTTCTATAGAAATTTGTCTGAACCGACTACATGTGCATGTATAAAATATAAAGGTATTGAAATATCTTTTGGGGGTTTTCCAAATTGCTTGTAGTGTGCCCTGTAATAGATTGGCACCCAGTCCAGAGTGTCCCCTCTGTCTAGTGCCCCGAGTCCCCTGGGATAGGCTCCAGGCCTCCTGTGATCCTACACAGGTTAAGTAGTGTTGAGAATAGGAAAATGTGAAATATCTTCTACAAGTGTCTCAGGCTTTTCAGGAAAAGCTCAGTGCTGTTTATTTTCTTGAGGACAGACTTAGACATACAGTCCCCATGTGATTCATTTTCATTTAAGGTTCAGATAATTAATAAATTCATCTTTCCTCATTACATATTATGTATACGACGATGTCCTTTTCTAGCCTTACCTTAGGTTTCTCTGTGGCTTAATTTGTTCCTAATGTGCGCAACCCATCACCAATGACCATGCAAACGCATGCAGCTATGGAGAGAGTGGTAGAGCATGAGGTCTATTTTTAGCATATTCCCCCTCTCTCTCTCTCTCTCTTTCTCTCTCTCTTTCTCTATTGCTCCCTTAGTGATTTGTTTCGAGCTGATCATTTCCTCTCATTCCATTTTCTCCATCCCTTGTCTCTGCACAGATTCTCACTGCTATCTCTGTCATGGTCGAATCGATCGGTGCACAAGTGTGTTCGGGGTCTTTTCCACTCTCTCCTCGTGTTTGTACAGCAGGGCAGCCCTGGCGCTCCGATCGTTTAGATTGCGGGGGTCGTCATGGAAACCAGCCTGTGAGCTCACAGGTTTCCAGGGATGGAAAAAAGGCGAGAACAAGGTCTGGAGAGAAAAAGAGAGAAAGGGGCCAAGGGATGAGAGACATGCATGTAAAAGGGATTGTTTCGAAGTCTTCATCTGTTTAGAATCTGGTTTCAGCATGCTTATAGCCCCTTAAACGCCTGTTAGAGTTTGAAGGTTTTTTTTTCTTTTCTTCATGTGTTCTTGGAAATTGTAGTTTTTTGAATGTAGTGTTTTTGCACAGTGGAGTAGTTCTTCTCTGCTGTAATATGTTGAGAGAGATATTTGCCAGATGGCTTGTTAGATAACATCTCCTCGAGACACAGCATGTCCATCACATCCCTGTATTCATCCTCTGCCAGGTCCCAGGGTGTTTGGGGTAAAAAGAGATGAAGATTGAAGAATAAATCTCAGTGCCCTTTTCTCAGCCGTTTTTTTTTTCCTGTCACTCTTATGTTGAGGAAGACAAATGAGATGAAGCTCCACAGCTCTCAATAAACATTATGAACGAATGGTTCTGCAAAATATGCCATTTACACAATGTTCCTTGTATCCAAAAAGTCTTTCTTATTCAGTTCTTCAGGTAACAGTTAATAGAAGACAAGTTTATCACAAATGTAAATATCCAATCAATTCTATTTGTATAGTAGACATTGTCATAGAAGCAGTGTTAAAAAAATTCTGGATGTAACTTTGATCACTAATGAACAAGCAAGACATTGAGAACAAACCCTGAAACTCAGATTGACTCAAACACTTACTAGTGGTATTGTGAGATTATTAATCACTACAGAATACAGTTGTAGAAGACGAAAGGCAAACAATAATGAGTCTGTGTTACAATGATCTTCAACATGAGCATATTCTGAGTGAGAGTCCTGGAATGAGCACAAGCCAAGTTTTATCATGATTATGGATTGGTTTTCAGGTTTAAAAAAAAATCTACAATATCTAGGCGAGACTGTCAACTGAAGCATAGGTAAAATCTTGGCATTAATTGTTTTCGAGTGAAAATGATTAGGGTGTCCATGTGTGATCACCTTCACAGCAGTAGGTGAGTAATAAGTGCCGAAAGCTCCCAGCAGATGTAAAACATCAGATGAGTCAGGCATCAACCTGCATCCAGCTCCTCAATAATGTTATGCAGGCTTGCTGATGTGGCTTAACAACCAATATGACCTACTGCAGTAGTTCTGAACTTTTGTCCTAGAGGAATACCTGCTCTGAAAATTTTGTGGTTTCCTGGCTCTGTCACACCCACTTCAATTTAGAAAAGGCTGTTAAGTCTAAGCTGACTAATTAAATTAGGTAGGAGCGGAGAAAGCACTAAAATGTCCAGGGCAGGTGGTCCTCCAATAGAGATGCGAGCCACTATAAACATGAACAAAACATGACCATCAGGGCTGTAGTGGAGTCCAAACACACAACCTATGTTTATTCACCTCCAAAGTCTGAAATATTATTTACCCACCGCTGACTAGCTTAAGCAAAAATGTAAAATTAGATTTCAAACAAAAATTAGATTTAAAGGTTATTTCTAGAACTTTAGCAAATTTTAGATGGCTTAGTGGTTTGCAATGTCGCCTTGCACCTCCTGGTTTCTGGTTCAATTCCCACCTTGGGTCTGTGTGCATGTTCTTCCTGTGCTTAGTGGGATTCCTCTGGGTACTCCTGAGATTGGGCTAATTGGCATTCCCGAATTGCCGGTAGTGAGCAAGTAAGTGTGTGTCGATTTGTGTGTGTGTGTGTGTGCCCTGTGATGAATTGGCACCTCATTTAGGGTGTACCTGGCCTCGTGCCCCTTAGTTTCCTGGGATAGATTAGGCTCCACCTCAAAACACTTATCATATACACTACCGTTCAAAAGTTTGGGGTCACTTGCAAATTTCTTTGTTTTTGTTTAGTGATTTATTTTCTACAT
>JAOVVA010000054.1:8750963-8793471 GCA_028565275.1 Leiocassis micropogon | reverse complement strand
TTCCTTTACAATGTAGAAAGAAATAAAAATCAGGAACCATCATGGAGTTAGAAAGTGACCCCAAACTTTTGAACGGTTGTGTAGTTCCACTCTAAACTTATGGGATTAGACAGACATCCTTTAGTGTTAGTTGTGTACATTGTCCTTTAAGCTTCAGCTAAAAACTAATCATCTTAACATAAGAAACGTCTCGACTGAGTGACTAGATACTGTACATGTTATGGGAGTAACATAAAAGCCCTTTAAATAAGCCATGTACCGTTGAACACAGTGATAAGTACTGAGATGTGATTGAGAACATCATTGGACCATGCTGTTTTTGCTTTTACTATCATAAATTTACTCATCGTTTTAACGTGTCAACAATCATATCAATCCGTCTCGGATTAATTTTGATTGACCTCAAGCTTATCGTATGGCTCTGTATTGTGTTTTTAGCAGATGTGTGATTTCTCACACCCTCTTTCTCTCTGATTAATACTGTTATCATTGGTGCGTGGCCAAACTGTGGCTGGCTTGGAGTGTGCTTGTGTTGCCTGTTTATGTTTTGTCTGGGGCTGAAGTAGTGTTGGCGTTGAATTGTTGTCCTCTGGCAGTCTGGCAGTGGGTGAACATGGTCCTCTGATCCACTTGGCCTGCCCTCTCATCAGCTCAACCAATTCATCCTCTACTCCACAATGACTGGAAAAGGGATGAGGGAGAGAATTTAACAAGAGGAAAGTAAGACTTAAAAACTTTCTGGTGAGGTTGAGGGCGCATGAGGGATCATGAGGACAGGAACAAGAGGAGATGGTCTTACTGGATTTAGGTTTACAAGTAAGTGCATTCATAAATGATAAGTTAATTTGGACAGTGGCAACAGAAGATATGAGTTGTGTATTCTGTCTTTTACCATAGCAAAGTAATGATTTATCCATCCATTATCTATACTGCTTATCCTGTGATCCTGTATACAATTTTCCATTCTTCAGCAAAGTTCTTATTTGGATTGAAACTCAATATTCTCCTTAGACATTTTGTTTTCAAACACCATGCTTTTATGCATGGTATTTGCATGTACAAGTGTCTACAACTAATGTTGTGTGTGTTCATATAGACTTATTTCATGGTAAAAACATTGAAGTAGTTGAAGGATTCCAGGCTCCGTTTTTACGTTACAGCCATTGATGAACATCTAGAGGAACATCTGAAGGTTAAAATAAAAGCACAGAGGCATATGCCCTAGACAGCCATAGATACACACAAGCACATACTGTACACAAGTATTTTTTTGTATTATTTTGCATATTTTAGCACACAATAGGCTCTAGATGTAGAGTTAGACAATGATAGAGAATGTTTGAATAATCATTTAAATTCCTGACTTACGAACGAGTTCCGTTTCCGGGAGCACGTGTGCAAGTCGGATTTGTTCGTAAGTCAGACTAATTAGTTTTCTACACCTTTGAATCAAATTGAAAAGCATAAAAAACAAAAACCCAGGTTTGGTCATGTTTGGACAATGCTACACTCTGTTTAATGCGTGCTTGAATGGACGTCATTTTTTTTAACTTTTGTCAGAGTCTTTTTTGTCTGAACTGTCAGTTGAGGATATTCCGAAATTAGAATTATTCACCATCTGGACAGCTATACAGGACAACCATTTTCAATTATCATTCTCCCGGACTGACTCATTGATACCGGCGAGGCCAATTTATTTATCCCACAGCCCTACAAGCGCTCACGTACAATATATCGGACTTGTGTATTCTAAAAATATTGTATATAATTGTAAATATTGGTATCTGGTGCACTGCAGTATCTATTTTTTTGTACAATACACAAGAGCTACTCCTGTGATTTGTTCGCATCTACAGTATAAATGTTCGTAGAACTGCGGGCCGTTCGTATCTGCAGAAATTTGTAACTTGAATGTTTATAAGTCAGGGACTTAAGAGAGATAGAGAGAGAGAGAGAGAGAGAGAGCGTATTCCACAAATGTCTTAAAGAAAGAGTCAGACTTTCTTGTATTTTTTTATTCACACTTTTATTTATATTTATTTATATTGCACTTTTAACAGTGTCGCAAAGCAGCTTTACAAAATAAAAAAAAAAGAAAAATGATATTGAAATGTGTGAGAAAATATGTATAAATCATAATTATCAGTTTGTCCCTGATGAGCAAGCTGAGGGTGACGGTGGCAAGGAAAAACTCAATGAGGTGACAATGAGAAGAAACCTTGAGAGGATCCACTCTCAACAGGAAACCCATCTTTATTTGGGTGATAGTAGTAGTCTTAAGGAATAGTTCCCCGGGCTTTCTGATGGAAGCTCATTTTTGGGCTCTCACTTGCAGTCCAGTCTCATATCATATATACTGTAAACTATAAAGTCATAGAACACGGATGCATTATAGCCATGTTGGTAGCAATGTATGGAATTTAAGCATCGTGTCTTTTGTGTGTGTTTGTCTGTGTCTCAGCAATTGTAATTGTGACTTTGTTTGCTATATTAAAATATGCTGTGTATCAGGGCTTGAGCATCACTAATGGTTTTGTAAATTTGTTTTCCTGCACTCTGTTACATTCTGCCCTCTAATCAGATAAAGCATTATGTAAGCACATCTATCCCGCTAGAGTCCTCTCCTCTGTAGCTGCCCTTGCTGAAAATAGCCAACAACACGTGCAAATATGACGAACATTCCAGCAGATTACTGATATGAAACAAAGAGGCAACAGATGAGTTAATGGTTTATACGTTTGTAAAAGTATAAAGCGAGATTTAATACAAAAAGTTTGATTTCCAATTTCATTTTTTCAGTGTACACACACACACACACACACACACTGAGAACTCAGCCCAATCAATGTTATTCTCCATGCATTATGGTGTCCCTCAGGCTATGTGATTTGACCTGTGTTAAGGCACATGGCTGAGCAGAGCACATGCTAGGTCAGGTGCTCTCAGGCCTCAGGTCTCTCTCATTCCCTCTTTCTCTCTCTCTCTCTCTGTCTCTCACACACACACACACACACACAGAGCGTAGAACCTTAAGGGGGTAATTAGGTAGAGGAATAAAAGATGTGTTTGTTCTTACTCTTTGCTGCCTGAGGTGACCTCAGACTGTGGGCTTGAGTAAAACTCTGTTTTAAAGAAGGATAATTCGGTGCAGCATAAGTTGGTGTGTTTCCCCTGCTTATGATGTTTCACTGTGCATGTGAGAGTGTGTATGACTGTGTATGTGTATGGGAAATGTATGAGAAAAGGAATCAATCAGAGGTAAAAATTTGTCCCAGACATTGCCCCTTTGCATGGTGGTGATCCCAAGAATTTAAAGGCGATTTAAAGCTATAGACAGTAATTTTGTTGTTGTTGTTTGTCCTGTGGCTCAGCAGAGAGTTTTTTTGGACTATATAGTTATAGTAATCTATACTAATCTATCTTATAAGCTCAGTGTTTGGGATGTAATGTTACAGTAGGGACTCCGTTCTGACTCAGTCTTTTAATTAGTGATGTACATTTTATGTCACTTTGTCTCTGACAGCTGCTGCATCTGGGGAAAATGAAGAACGAGTGTTCCGTGAGCGCATGCGACCCCGTAAGCGTCAGGGGGCAGTGCGCAGACGTGTCCATCAGGTGAACGGACACAAGTTTATGGCCACTTACTTGAGACAGCCTACTTACTGCTCCCACTGCCGTGACTTTATCTGGTAAGCTTTCTCTCACTCTCTCTATCTATCTCTCTCTCTCTCTTACTCTCTCTTCTGGCTCTCTGAGTACATTCACATGCACGCACATATTCGCTGCCATAATCTGAATACTGAACTGGTCATGTAAACAGCATACCTTAAGGGCAAAATAAAAAAATAAAAAAATAAATAGTCTTTGATTCAAATGAAAGCGCTTGAAGAAGGACAGCATTATATGAATTCGTGTAAATGATAGCTAGATATCATTTCCATCCATCTCCTGGTTTTCTATCTACCTCTTTCATGCAAATGTCTGAATGGTGATGCCAAAAACACCATGTGAAAACAGAGAGATGATGTGATAAAGAAGACTGGAAAGAGTGTGTACACCGTATTGTTTATTTTCTTTGTTGAGTGTAAAATCTCAATTTTTGTGTAATTCTGAAGTGGCACAGATGAACAGATGAGCCCTTACTCAAAGAAAATATATTTCATTATATATTAACTGGCATTATATTAAAAGATTTTGTGTTCTGATCTACTGGTAAATTGAAAAGATTTTATGATGTTAATATTCCTTGTTGCTACACTAACTGATACCAACTAATAATTAACAGAAAAAAAAGTTCAAAAATATATTCACAATATAGAGAATAATATATTGTATTTGTATATTTAAAAATACATAAGGAATTGCCGCTTTGCATAAATTGAGAAATATATTCAAATGTCTATCTTAATGTATGTAATCTTATATTCAACAATATACTTAATAATATATTGAATTTGATTTATATAATAACTTTATAGGCATTACCATTGGCACGCCGACAAAATAACGTTTCAATAAAGCAATTATAAGTATATATATATATATATATATATATATATATATATGGTCCATTCATATCTTGCAATATATTAATAAATATAAGCACTAGTTTTCTATACAGTATATGGAAATGTATTATTTAATATATATTGCATTATATTTTACAATATATTGCCATATATTTTTTTCCGTAAGGTGCCCCACACCTCCTCAGCTTTGGTCATCTTTACAGTTCTTACTATCCTCTCCTGCATTTCCCTTCTATTGTATATAGTGTGTGTACTAAAGCCTATTGTAATATAGGCCTCTTATTTAAGCAAGTCCTTTAGGACAGAAAAAGATGTGCTGATGGAACCGACAGACAGCTGTGGTTATTTTTACTCCTCTGCTGTTTGGTTCTTTTTTTTTGCTCTCAAGGCCGTACAGTTAGTCAATTTGCATAACTGTGTGCGTGTGTGACACCAAACAACAGTGTGTCTGTGTGTCACAACACAATGTTGTCTTTTTTCTGCCATCAGTAAGCGCGGTGTGAGTTCCTTTTTTTTTAAATGACGAAACAGCGCCCTCTACTGCTAACATCAGGCTGCACCGCTCTTTGGCTGTGATTCTGCGCTGTGGAAAATTGAGACATCTATACGTGTTGACAGAGCATGATATCCGGGTTGTCTAACATGTGTTTTCTGTGTTCATTTGCAGGGGCGTATTAGGAAAACAGGGATATCAGTGTCAAGGTTGGGACTTTTCACCTTGTGCTTAGTTTTTTTTTTTTTCTTTTAGAGAAAGAGATATACCAGATATACCAGTATCTAATATAAATATACTCACTCTTCTTGTAGCAACAGAGAACAAACTTTCATTTTCATCTCTGTATGTGATTTTAAATGCTGAAGTTTTTTTTTTACAGTATGCACCTGTGTAGTTCATAAAAGATGCCACGAGCTCATCATAACAAAGTGTCCCGGGCTAAAGAAGCAGGATGACACTCCAGAGGAGGCCAGTCTTCACTTTAATTTCATCAACATGATATAGTCAGATATATAAAATAGAGTTTTTTTTAACCCCCACAGAGCTGTAAATCCAGAACAAATGAATAGCGAGTGATGTCATTTCTGTTCACAGGTTGGCTCTCAGCGCTTCAGTGTAAACATGCCTCACAAGTTCAGTATTCACAATTATAAAGTCCCCACCTTCTGCGATCACTGCGGTTCTTTACTTTGGGGGCTGATGCGGCAAGGACTTCAGTGCAAAGGTAAAGCAGTTATTAGGAGTGTTGTTATGAAATTCATTGTTAAGACAGTACTTTTTTTTTTTTATTCAAATTTCAATTTAGTTTCACTATTTCATTTGTTTTACTGTTAAACTGAAAGAAGGACACACATGTCATTGGTATGAATCATTCTGGTGCTTGTTTGTTCCTACAATCATGAAGTATGCATGTCTGTGCTAAATAAAGATGAGATCACTGAAGCGTTTCCTATATCAAATAAAAAAGTTGTTTTTCATATCAAGTATGAGAAGAAGGAATGATTTTGAATGAATTTAAAGCAGGAAGCTGTGAGATATTTCTGTCTGTACTGTAGCTAACTAACAACTGTGCCTTCTAATGTGAAATACGGCCCTGGCTGTAGTTCTGGAGTAATGAGTGCTGTACATGGTTTATCTTATATTCACATCCGACCTATAGCCAGTAGGAGTAAACACTTACTACTAATATTAGTAAATATAAAAATTGGAATTGTTTTGTGATGGTAGCAAAATTGAACGTAGCCTAAGGTACATTTACCTTATATGCCGATCAGCCATGACAGGTAAAGTGAAAAACACTGATCACCAACTATTTACCAGGAAACTGGTGACAGGATCGTGGCCACCCAAGGCTCACCCAGCGTTTCAAAGGCCAGCTTGTCTTGTCCGATCCTACAGAAAAGCCACTGCAGGACAAATTTCTGAAAGAAAAAAGCTGATAGAAAGGCATCAGAGCACCCAGTGCACCAGAACCCACCATGCATGGGACACAGTAGGCAGAGAGCCCAAGGCTGACAGCACAGCTTCCAATCTCCCCAGATCCCATTCCAGTAGAATGCACTGGACAAACACACCACAGAACACCCACTGAGGCCTCGAGGGGCCAAATCTTAGGTTTTAATGTTAATGGTTTTAATATTATGGCTAATCGGTGTATGTACAATTTGTGCAAATGTTCATACTTGTGTCCGATTTACTGTAACAAGAGTCAACTCACACCTTGTTCTGCAATCCTGTATACACAGGTTATTTAAATAATAGTGCCCCCTGGTGAGGGATCTTCTCTTGTTAAATCTAATTCTTTCACTAAGTTCATTAAGTGTTAATTCAGTGACTGAACTATCAACCTTGACGTGCTTGACATGAATCAAAACATTCATGTTGGAGATTCACAACCTGAAAGATCTCTTTCTTTTCCTCTGTCTGCTCGCATTGCAGTTTGTAAAATGAATGTTCACCGGCGTTGTGAGTCCAATGTAGCTCCTAACTGTGGGGTGGATGCGAGAGGGATAGCAAAGGTTTTGTCTGATCTGGGAGTGACACCAGACAAGATCTCTAACAGCACCCAGCGCCGGAAAAAGGTAAATATAACTCAGGCTTTAAAACTGTAACAATGATATCGATAAAAAAACTTTTACAGAGCATACAAATTGCCTAAATAAAAATGGCTCTAATTCTAAAAGGATTGACATTTGATTGTGAAAATGATAATGATAATGATGAAGAAGTGTGATGATAGATTAAAGAACTACATTAGTGACAGTTAAATTCGCTGGGCTCACAGCAAGAATAATTAGTAATGTAATGGTTCTGCTCTCTGTGTAGTTGACTCCAGGGCAGGATGCCCAGCCAGCCACTTCAGAGCCAACCTCATCAGAAGAATCTGATCGCTGCAAATCAGCTCCGACATCACCTTGTGAACAGGGTAATGAACAGATAATGCTCCCACTTTATTTATCTTTGCCTAAAGTTGGTTTAAATGTAAATGTACGAATAAAACAAAATAGTCAATTGAAAAGGCAGATATTTGAAAAAGGGTTGTTGTTTTTTTTGTTAATAAAAGATGCAGTAATTGGATATTTTTGTTTGTCCATGGCTAGTTTTAAAAGTAAATACTAGATAGAGATTGTTGAGCCTAAGTTTTTTAACTGACAAATTAATTTACTTCTCATAAATTAGATTTAAAAACATTGTAAAACTTTTGTGTTGAAACAAATTACTTTTCATTAAAATTGTACATGCATTCACACAATGTGAATGCATTAATTACTGAACTATTTTATTTACTTTCTGTCTCAGAGCTGGCCGAGCTTGAAAGCATACGTAAGGCTTTGTCATTTGGCCAAGAGCACAAGTCTTCCTCGTCCTCCTCCTCCATGGCAGCTGGGCTCCAGGGCTCAGTGAATGACGGCCATGAGAACGGAGATCTGAAGAGTGTTCAGTCAAAGAGGATGAGCCTTGATCACTTTTCATTTATCAAAGTGTTGGGAAAAGGCAGCTTTGGGAAGGTGGGTATAAACTTTCTAGTTGATTTTTGGTCATTATGTAACACAGTGCCTAGTGCAAAACAAACTGTAGATAGTTAGCTCTCTTAATATACACTGTAACAGATCCATGTTTAAGAAGGGCTCGCATCAAACAAAGGAAGCAGGTTAGGAGATTGCTGATATTAGTGGAATTAAGTTAAGAACTCTCCAACACATTATTAAAACCCAGGAACAATTATACAGAGTCATAAACTTTATGGAAGAAATATGGTCAATAAAAAAACTCTCTGTGAAGTTGCATCATAAAAACAAATGACATCAGAACAGCTATGTTTAATAGTGAAAGTAACAGCATCTCCATAACCAAAACGTGACTTGAACTCTCAGGATTGGGATTAAAAAGCTGTGTGGCCATAGGAAAATATTAGTGAGGCTAATCAGAGTTTCCTAGAAAGCATAAAGATTGGACTTCAAATCAATGGAAAAAGGTCATGTGGTCTGATTAATCCAGATTGGCTCTATTTCAGAGACATGTGTGCATCATGGTTAAAAAAGACGTGCGTGAATCGATGTACCCATCGTGCATAGTGCCCACTGTACAAGCCTCTAGAGGCGGTGTTATGATCTAGACTCAGCAATGTTATGTGACAATAAAATAAAGTCAGCTTTTGACCTGTGTGTATTGAATGACCAGGGCATCACTGAATTATTTTTTTTCTTTGATGGCAATGGCATATTCCAGGACTCAACTGTGATTTTTATTTTTATTTTTTTTTAGGTTTGGGTCAAATTGTTCATCATATTGCATACAGTAATCAAAGCTAAAGATGATCAAATGGAATAGTGCATCGGTGTGACTTTTTTGGCTTGGCGGTGTATATAAATATAACACTATAGGAAAAAGCTTTGGTAATGCTTTTCTATGGGACAGCAACAATGATATTAAGATCATGCAGTTCAAAGTGACAGTAGAAAAAAAGAAAAAAAAAAGGAAAAATAATCAGGGTCTCTTCAGGTACAGTGCTTGATTTCTAGGACTAAGTACAAAATACTGACTAACTCTGGGGGTGTCAGAGGATAAAAAGGTGTAAAATGGTTGTTATGCCCATTTCTCTATTCTCCCTTTCCAGGTGATGCTGGCTGAACTGAGAGGCACAGATGAGGTTTACGCTGTGAAGGTGTTAAAGAAAGACGTCATACTGCAGGATGATGATGTCGACTGCACTCTGACTGAGAAACGCATCCTTGCTTTGGCTAGAAAACACCCCTACCTGACCCAACTCTTCTGCTGCTTTCAGACCAAGGTATTGGACCTTCAATAATCTATAATGTTAAATATAATTCTATAATTATAGATATAATTTGATATTATATTTACAATTATCTAAATAGGTTGATTTAACCAGAATCTGCCATATTTAAAGTCAGAACACAAACACACACACACACACACACACACACACACACTTTTTCAGGTAGTGAAGTTTTCCTCATATTCCTCACCTCTCAATCATATTTAAATTAATATACTTGCGTCAGGAAATTTATCTGAACCAATTTTTCGAATAATATTCACTGCATCAATAATCTCTTAGGTGCTGCTACATTTACAGTACGCAGGTGCTAAAATGTCACCAGAAGGGGGCGATGCAGCTCCAGTCTCCCCCAGCAGGAAGGAAACAAGGCATGTTCCTGGCATTATTTGTCACCAGGGTTTACAGTCTGTGGTTTAGAGTGATGCTTTTGTGCTTTGCTAGGCAGTGTCATGCAGGAAACGTGTCAGATTGCTTTAATAAGTCAAATTTAGTGTGAGAATAAATTTGGTTTGTTGTTTCAAATTGAGTCAGCAGGTTGTTTGAAAGGTGAATGAAATTACAGTTGATAATTGCAGTCTATTTCATTACTGTTACCAACAGCACTTTATAAAACCGTTATAACTATGTTTGTATGTTTTTCACGCCTGTGGTACATCTACTCCTGCGTACATTTTGAAGAGAGAAGAGAAGCAGTCACAAAGCACAGCCATGCCGCGAAGGAGAAGTAGAAAAATCCTGAAAAAAAAAGCACAGAGGAAAAGAGGAAAATAAAGAGATGAAGTGATCAAGGTTGAACTCCATATGAACCTCAGGCTCTGTGCTTAATCAGTCCTGGAATCGCGGCCATGCTCTTATCGGCCATAATTACAGCGCAGCAATGTAAATAATGTTACATAGCGGGTTCTAAGAGGGCCTGTTAGGACTACAGAGAGACATGTTGGTGCAGAGAGAGAAAGCGCCAAAGCAGGAGGGGATTAAAGGAGATGAGAAGGAGTTGGTGGAATGGTGGTTGAGATGATCTGAATAGAGTTGGAGTGAAGAGCGGTTAATGATTTTATGGAGTTTGGGACGTTTGCATTGATAAGAAAACGCACACACACAGGTCATTTAAAACTTCGGGAAAACTACAGAAATGCTGAGAAAAACTACTGTACTGTACCATTGTTCTACAATATGAACAATTAATTGACTATCGTACATGCAAAAGACCTTACTATAATAATCATTAGAGAATCAGGGGAAAAGATCGCAGTTGGAGCTTCTCTAACAAATATCATACAATAAACATAAACACTCTTTACAAGAACCGGACCCAGACTACGAGCCGTGATTAAGAATCTCTAAGCAAGAGTAATCATGTGATAAACACAACGGGTCATGTGCCAGAAGTGAGAAAGAGAATAATGATGCAAAACAGAATTTTAAATACACAGAACTAAAAAGACTCAGGTTCATGAAATCAGGAAGAACTCACAACAAGAGCATGAGATCTGAGAGATCTGATATGCAGGGGGGTGATGAAAGGTGTAGTCCAAGGCCGCTGACCCATCATCCAAACTCCCCAGATCCCAATCCTATCGAGCATGGGATATGCCGGACAAACAAGTCCGATCAACAGAGGCCCCACCCCGAAACCCACCGCACCCAAAGGATGTTCCAATGTCCTGGTGCCAGACACCATATCACACCCCCAGAGATGCCACATCCTTAGGGGATAGAACCTAGGTGGTTTTAAAGTTTATGTTTTTAATGTTATGGATGAGTGGTGTAAGTAATTAGCTGGTTAGATTTGACAAACAATTAAATTAAAATAGAGAGGAGACAGGCAGCACAGTGGCTTAGTGGTTAGTATTATTATTAGTGTCGCCTTACACCTCCAAGGTCCGGGTTCGATTCCTGCCTCTGTGTATATGGAGTTTGCATGTTCTCTGTGTGCTTGGTGGGTTTCCTCCAGGTACTGTGGTACATGCAGATTAGGCTAAATGGCATTCCCAAGTTGCCCATAGTGTGTGAATGACTGTGTTTATGTGTGTGCGTCGTGCAATGGATTGGCACCCTGTCCAGGGTGTACCCCGCCTCATGCCCTAAGTGTCCTGGGATAGGCTCCAGGCCACGTGCCACCCTCTATACAGGATAAAGCAGTATAGATGATGAGTAGAGAGGAGGCAAGGTTTTCTTTGACAAAATAAATAATGTGTTTATTGTTAACTAATATTACTGGGATGTTTTTCAGCAATTGATAGCAGAAATTAACACAGGATTAAAGCACATCTTTTAAAGCACACTTTTAATCTGTCTTTGTCTCTCATTGATTAATCAATTACATCTCACGTTCCCATGTGCTCAGCAGTTTTGCTTTTTCGTGAGAAAATGTTTGTAATAGTGTTTCCCTCTTTCACTGTTCTTTTTCAATGCTTTTTCTTTAAGAGACCTGCTGCTTTCACAAAGACTGTCTCAATGTTACTGATTGTTTAGCTCTGGTTCCTCATTTTGCTTCCTCTACACTTTTGCAATAGGATGTGGAAGATAGAGAATTATGAATTCATAGTTCTTCCTAAAGTTTATATAGCTTTATGTTTTTACATTCTTGTTATTTAGAGTCTCACTTTTTACTACGCTTGTTTTTTTTTTCTAAAAATCTACAGCTGATGTTCTTGGAATTGAAACACTGGGCACTGGGTTTGTTTTCGTTGTTCGCGGTGTTGTGAATCATCATGTTTCAGAGAGCAGACAGTTTGCACTCCAGGCTCCAATCCTTTGGGCTTTGCCTGCTTTGCTATCTCCCAATCAAAGCTGTACTGCTACAGCTTACTCCACCCGGAAGACATTATTTGTCTGTTTCTAATTAGGAGCAGGCACTGTTTGTTCACATTTGATTGGGTGGTCCTCAGTCAGGATTCTTGGCACATTTAAACAATTTCTAAGCATCCTGTTTAAAACTGTTCTCTATATAAAGAACAAGACATGCTCAAATAGTGGACATGTTGTCGACAGTATAATTGTGTACAAAATGTAGATTATATCACATTGAATAGTAATTAGTACTTAACAAACCTTCAAGGTTTGGACTTAAGCTCAGGCTTCTGTCTGGGCAGAGTTTTGCATGTTCTCTCTGTGTTTGTATGGGTTTTTCCAGGTTCTCCTGTTTTCCTACTCTGTCTAAAAAACAAGCAGTTTGGCAGAATGGTTGTGCTCAACTGCCCTTAGGTGTGAATGACTGTGTGAATGGTCCCCAACAATAGCCTGGCACCCCACCCATGAAGAGTGTTCTCGGGATATTTTCAATTACAATTTCCATTCACTCCAACTTTTTTTTAAGTATAACAGTGTTCCTGGCACAACGTGAGGTTCATGAAGACATGGCTTGCCAAGTTTGTAGTGGAAGAACTCGAGTGTCCCGCACAGAGCCCTGACCTCAGCCCCAATGAACACATTTGGGAACTGGAACAGCAACTGCATCCCAGGACTCCTCACCTCAGAACATCTGGCTGAATGAACACAATCCCCACTGCCACACTACAAAATCAAGTGAAATTCCTTCCCGAAAGCGTGTGGGATATTATAAAATTCTAAGAATTTTGTATTATATTACCAGTGCTGTTACAAACATGGCAGCAGACTGCTCAGATCCTCTACTTGACCTGTGATTTAATGTTTTGGCTTGACCAACCAATCCAAACAATTCAAACAATTCTATTTTGACTTATAATAACTTACTGATATTCACTACTATTAAGAAAATCATTGACCCCCTGTCTATGCTTTATAGATCCAATTTTGATTTAAATGCATACTCATTTAATTTGATTTAACTTCCCTTCATCTGGAGCATTTTTTAATATGACTGCATGTATTATGGCTTTTTAGGACGTATTGATTACTAGACTAGACTAGACTAGATGTTTGCAAAGTGTCCTCAAAATAATTTTTGTTTCGGCTATAACAGTTTTTCGATTTCTTTAATTAAATTAAGAGTCCACATTCTTCTAAGAAGGCTCTACACTCTCTAAATGCAACCAAGGAAGCCTCAGGGCTTTTTTTTTTGTTGAGACTATAGACTTAAATGTTTGGTAGCGACACCTCTTCAGATCACCTAGAATGTGTGAAATTATGCTGACATTCCCTACATTTCTTTCTTTAATTACATGTATAATGCTTAATATTATTCTACATAATAGACTGCAGTTAAAATTCTAACCATTCAAGAACTTTGTCCATCAAAGTCTAATTGCTTTTCCCCACACATCTTTAGAAGTTGTATGTCCTTGATGTATGAGTGAATAGTTAAGTGAAATATCTTACTGACATATTTCAGGACAGAGCTCAGCAGATCTCACTTTACCGTAGTAGAAGGCTCTTTCTTATTGCCAAATGTATGGCATTGTTTCACTGTAAGGACATAAAAAAATGGTTGTCACCTTCCTTATTGCAAGCAGTAGAAGAACAACCAACAATGGCACATGATGAGAAATTGCACAGTGGATATCTGTATATGTTCCCCTTACGATTTCCCACATCAGCAAACAGGAATGCAGGAAGGCCGACCTTTCCTTTTCTTATTCCCCTGGGGGGAGAAGCTTCATCAGTCTGGATTAAAGAGCATGTTGATCCTGCTGTGCTGTTGAAAGTCTATTGTTATTATAACTTTGTATTTGTAATGTAAGTAAGAAAACAGAATTGGTTTTGCTTTGCAAACGAGCAATACCGGTGCATTGGGTTATCCATATGATGGTGAGGCGGTGGGCCGTATGCAGTCGCAAGCATTTTCAGTAGTATCACAACACTACATTGCTTTTTTTAATTTCTTATTCTGTTCTTGCCCAGTTGCTGTTTTATTTTCCAGAAATAATTGTTCCCATATTTGGGTGGAGCAACACAGTTGGAATTTAAATATTTGAAATTTGCTGGCACATGGGTATTTACATTAGGTTCATTTGAAATTAACCGTAACACAACACAGAGTATAAACACTAACATATGGACTCACATTACTGAGTACTACTGAGTAATTAGTTATTATTAATTATTATTAGAACAACAGGATGTTATTTACTGTATATATGTAAATTGAAGGCAAAGTTCACACTCTGGTCTGTTTATGTTGAACCCATTAAATAGGATTAACTACATTTACAAACATAATTTATTGTAGTTAAAAAGACAAAATATTAATATGGAGAGCTTCACATTTTCTGGGTCTCCTATTTAATTTGATGCTTAGATCTATGTATCTGTGTAGATTTTTGGTGCATGTTCTCCTCTTGTCTTTGTGAGTTTCCTCTGCATTTTCTGGTCCCCCCTCCCCCCTTCTAAAACATTGTGGAATCTTACAGCTCCTCTCTCTCTGTCTTTGTCTCCCCACAGGATCGGTTATTCTTTGTTATGGAATATGTGAATGGAGGAGATCTAATGTTCCAGATCCAGCGCTCGCGGAAGTTCGATGAGGCCCGTTCACGTTTTTATGCTGCTGAAGTCACATCTGCCCTCATGTTCCTGCATCAAAATGGAGTCATCTATAGGTATGTTAATGAACACATCTGTACGCTCACTGAAAATATCAGCACAGATCAGATATTAACGCATAACGTAACTGTGTATACTTTTAAAACACTTATGAGCCAAAACCTGTCCTAAAAGTGCAAACGCTGAATATAACAACCGCGACCAAGTCTCGTCTAGCCTGCCGAGCCAGGCCATCCTGCTAATCTCAGAGAACCTGTTTTGCCAAAATCTCTACTCAGAGTAGTCAGTGTAGCCTAGAGGTCAAAAATCTGTGCCATCGCTCCATTGCGTGATAGTTTATTCTTATCATCATTCATTCAGTGTCAAAGGTAGGGAACAATACAGAAGTTGAACACTTGGTGCCATGAAAATTAAGAGTTTGAACACTTATTCCTCAATTAGATTTAAATTATTATTTATTATCCTATTCTCATCCACAGTGGTGTTCATTTGGGATAAACTACAGATATACTGTGTTTCTTTCATTCCTCATGACTTCATTCCTTAAAATGCTTTAAAAGAAAGCTTTACTATCTGTTATACAGACTTTACCAGATTATCAACCATCCACCTATCTTCTGTGGAGCTTATCTTATGTTTATCTCCCATAGTACTTATTAACTAGAAATCACTTTGCATTCATCAGAGTTGGTATTTGAGTATGCAATGTTGTTTTCCTATACATTTCATTTTATAATAGTACAGTTTTGTATATAATCAGGGGACCTAAAGAAAAAAAAATTTACCTGACTAGGAGGCATGTTAATCAGAATAAAAATGTATTGGAAATTGGTAAGTTTCCACTCATCTGATGCTTTGGGCATAACCTAGGTGTTGTTGCATGGAAGAGGTGACAGCTCTTCAAGTGGCCCACCTCAAAATCACATCATTAGCTTTGAGTGCACTGTAAAACCAGAGCTTTTACAGATGTCAAGTGCAGAAATGCATGAAAGAACAGTTATCAGACCATTTAAAGCTGTCATTATGTCGCATTTTGATGTTTGTTCAAAAGTGAAAATATGCATTGAATTTAATATTTGAAGAAGTTTGGAAGTTTGTGTGTCATATTAAATTTAATTACAATATGATTTTGTCTTTTTCTGTCCATCTGAAAGCTACTACTGAGCAGAAATACACTGAACATAGACTTATACAGTAGTATATAACATATGCATATACTGCATGAAGACAGTTATGGAACAGACAGCAGTATAAATATGTATTAATATGAGGTAAGTTTATATAAATACGCAATAGAGTGTTTAGAGTAGTCCAAATACTTTCTCAATACAAAAGGCTACATGAGCCTGAGGTCTCCGATCATATGCAGGACTAAAATTATCACAGAAATGAAGAAATCAGGACAGAAATAAAATCACAGAGTAACACCTGTAATTTTTTTACACTAGGCCCTCGTGTAAATCTAATCTTATCCGAATGGGGCTTATGACTGACTACATTGTCATAGATTAAAAATGGATCGCAAATGTTGTTGTTGATGGAATAATTTTTTTTGGTTGTCAAAACATTGTAGTGTTGTTAATTTCGCAATGTTAGAGATGTTGAGACAACGCAGGTATTAGGTTGTTTTTGAATGTTAGAATAGTTTGATGAAATGACATCAGCACAGCATTGACTACATGATGATGTGATAAGACTGAATGAATGCCCCTAACACAGAGTTGCAAAAACAACTTCAAAACAATATGAATACCAATCCGCTGACCTGAGCGAGATTCAAACTACAGTCACTGCGGCGAGAGCACTGTGTGTTTACCACTGAACCACTAGAGAACATGCTGTTGGTCCACATACATAATAATGAGTGCCACGAACAATACCGAAGAACAGCTATTTGCCGGAATATTACAATGGAAAGCATCCAAAAGGGGGAAAAAAAGAAAAGAAAAAAAACAGCCTTTCTTCTGGAAATCAGACATGATGCAGTTAGGATGCTGTACAGTACAGCCATTTTGGCGCTAACATACTGTACATTTCACTGTAATGTTTCTAAAAAGAAATTTTTATAAATTTTATACGAAAATGAAACAGGGTATTAGTTTTAGAACACTAAAAGATGAGTGACGTGAGACACACAAGCTGTGTGCTAATTCTAAATCCTGTTAAAATATTAAGGGACCACCGATGTGGTCAGACTTGGTGTGAATGGATGTCAATAAATGTTCGAATTCCCTTGTTTTGATGTTGTATTTTGCGCCGTGTTGAGATGATCAAGTCAACACTGTATAAATATCATTTCATCAAAGTCATTCTAACTTTCAAAAACGATGTCTTCATGAGGATGGAGATCATCGCAATGTAGTTACAATAATATTACAATGGTCATCCAACATTAGGGTTCCTTCTGGGATGTTCCATAAAGTAGTTAACAGGCCAATCATCAGACAACAAGAAATGTAAAAAAAACAGTTTAAAAAAACAAACTGACCCTAAAGACCCTCCAAAGCCAAATTTGGAAGCACTTTTCTGGAAAGGATTACCCCAAAAAATAAAACATTGAAAAAAGAAATCCAAAGATCTCATCTGGATCAGTGCCATGTAAACTTCTTTCGGATTACTGGCATTACTGGGACATTCCCGCCAGCGTTGTATGCAAAGCAGTCCTGAAAAAGGGAGGGCTTTTTTTGTTGTTGATCTTGTAAAAGAGAAGGTAGGAGAATGAGTAGAACATGCTGCAACTTGCTGGTCTAGCTGTCCAGTCTGCTTTTGATCTCCTACCCTGCAGCATTTGCATTCTCTTTGCTTCTTCTGACTAATTAAGGTATTGGGCTACTGATCAGAATGATGGCAGCCCTAATCCCAGCACCACCAGGTCGCAGTCTTTGGGTCCTTGACCACGGCCCCTAACCCTCAACTGCTTCACTCTATCCTGTCTCAATTGTAAGCCGCCTTGTAAATGTTATTCTGTTGTTATTTGTGTGTGTGAAGTGAGTCCAGGCGTCTTGACTGTGCTGTAACAGGGAGTTATCATGGCACCGAGACGTGAGTTTGTCCTGAAGTCCTATGGAACAATCACTCCACACTAATGAGGAACACAGGAAGAGGTTTCAATAGGGCCTGATTGAGTGTGTGTATGTGAATACATATGTGTGTATGCCTGTGAGGCTGCTAGAGGGTGGGGGCAGATGAAGCAAAAATAACATCATCAGGGCTTTGTAAACTATATCTTCAACACAAGAGTCCAAGGGAGCACGGGACAATGTGTCATGTCTCCAATCAGCGGATGTTAGGTTACGTTTTGTCAGGTTAGAGATAAGACTCAGTTGCCTAAGCCGACTGATCGTAATGCAGCGAGTTGCTGGCCGTCTGACTGATTGATTACAGTAGCTAGAGTTTCTGTCAGGAGTTTTTATTGTCATTTTAAGCAGCTTTCAGACTGTATTTAGAGCATTTAAAGCACAGCCTGCTGGCAATCATGCAGTGTTGTCATGTTAAGTGCATATTGCTTTTAAATCATTTTTGTCTCTGTCTCTATCTCCAAAATAGAATAGTTACATAAAACATCAGTCTCCTGGCTCTTGTTAGAACAGTGGCTCACAAAAACACCTCTGCTGGAGTGATGCTGGTGAAGCCATGTTGACATTTTTTCCCATTCAACCATCAAAGCCCAAGTCTTTTTCCTGGGAGACTTTATCTGGCCATCTTCACACACACAGGCGCACACACAGGCACACACACACACACACACACACACACACACACACACACACACACACACACACACACACACACACACACACACACACAAAGAGATAGCAAGAGATAGTAAAAGCAAGCAAGAGAAAGGAAAAATACAGGCAGTTCTGCTGAGAGTTCCTAGAATTTGTTGAAGTGACTAACGACCTAAGTTAATAAACATACATTGCTGTCTTAGGAATAAACACAGTTATGGGAAAGTGATCAATGTTGGGTATGTCACTACCTTGATGCTGATTGTTTTCCAATAACAAACAGCTTGTTACATTTTTTTCTTGGTTTTTTAATGAAATTGATAATAAAGTTGAAATTATAAAAAAAAAAAATGGAAAAAGTCAAAGTAGAAATAACCTAGAAATATAATTCTAGAAAAGTATAAACTTATCCTTAAACCTTCAGGCTCAACATCAGATCCATATTTCATTGTTCCTGTCTCATTACTAACTATGTGCACTTCTGACCTGTTTCATAATTTCAGGACAAATTAAGGAAATAAACGGTCTGGAGTTTCTTGTGTTGCATTTGCATTTGGTAGCTAGCCAGTTCAGGAACAAGATCCTTTGGACAGATGAAATTTCAGATTAGCGTTTACCAGAATGATTGAAATGATGGCAAGAGATGAGTATGGAGAAGGAAAGAACAGTGTCATGTTCCGATGCATACCACATCATCTGTCAAACACAGTGAAGGCGGTTTTATGGCATGAGCATGTATGACTGCCAGTGGAACTGGGTCACTGGTGTTTATTGGAGATGTGACTGCTGATAGAAGTAGCAGGATGAGTTCTGAAGTGTTTAAAGGTATACGTTCTGCTCAAGTTCAGTCAAATGCTGTGAACCTGACAGGACAGCTCTTCACAGTGTAGATGAATAATGACCAAAAACATACAGTGAAAGCACCTAGAGGCAAAGAAATGGAGCAAAGGAAATGCAGCATTTGGTCATGTCAGTAGGTTCAGGCAGTGATCGACTGCGAAGAATTTACATCCATGTATTAAACACAACATTAATATTTACAGCATAATTATGTTGGTTTGTCCATTTGCTTTTGAGCCTTTGAAAATGGTAGAACTTTTTTTTGTTAAACACCTTGAATTAAAGCTAGTCTACTTTTCAGTCTCATGTTGATTGCTTCATTTGAAATTCATTGTGGTTGTGTACAGAGGCAAATTTCAGAAAATTTACTATATCAACTATTTATGAACCTGACTGTAAGTAGTTTGTCATGGGTTGTTGTTGTTGCTGTTAGTGTTGTTGTTCAACGTGTATAGTAAATGTTAAATAGTAGATAGTGATTACACTGCTTTTAAAGGATTATGCCACTGACCTTCCATATATCTAATTATTTCTCTTCATCATTAGAAGTAGGATTGTTTGGGGCCTATAATTTCTTTCTTTTTTATGCACTCCATTTTTGTTCGTATTGCACTTTTTTACAGTTCCTGTTAGGCATGGGATTTTTTTTTTTTTGGTAGATAGAAGGATTTTTAAATCAATGAGTCAGTAATCTCCACTATTGATTAATTCTCTACATTTAAAAGTTTCATTATAAGCAAAGTTTATGATCAAACGTGAATTGGTTGAGGCGTAGTTCATCAGATTGTGTGTTTTTCTTTAGCAATTTAAATGTCATTAGAGGTCATGATGTTGACTTTAATGACGGCAAAGATGAGTCATGAACTGGGGGCCAGTGGCTGGTACAATGCACTGTACTGCAAACATCCCAGAAAGTTCCTGGAAAATTTGAAACCATCGTCTCTCATTAGTGCCATGTGCAGTGGAGTACTGAAAGGAACTTTTTGTATATTTTCACTGTGTTATTTATTTATTTATTTATTATTATTATTATTATTATTATTATTATTATTAATAGATATTAACTGCAATACATCGTTGAAGTAGGCCAAATATGTAGCGTGATTTCTCTCTCATCAGTTTTATTGCAAAGACACTTAGGTAGCATGTGTCTAATCTTAGTTCACGTACTGCATGTGTCTAATCTTAGTTCACGTACTGCATGTGTCTAATCTTAGTTCACGTACTACATGTGTCTAATCTTAGTTCACGTACTGCTCCATGGCCTGCTTGCCACAAACATGTGCTTAAAGCCCAGTGAGCTGCATCATGACAAACAGCACTTAGCGTGAATATTAAAGAGAGCAGCGTGTAACCGGAATTTTTTGTTTATGAAATGTTTCAGTGGCTTGTTTTTTTGTGAGCATTTTAAAGTCATGCTGGCCTATTCTCTTCATCTTTTTTATATCTTTACCTACAGGGAAGGTTCTTAATTTGTTCCAGTTGTTTTTTTTCTTTATGTTCCCTTGTCAGGTCATCTGTATTTTCAGGTTCACCAGCAATCACTTTAATCTTAACAGTAGGTACGGATTATATGGCAAAAATGCTGTATGATTGTCTTTTTTTTCGTAATTGCATTGACATTTTTTGTCCTCATGCTGAGAGGTAAAAACATCAAAATCTCAAGGAAAATGGTATATGTGGAATCAACTGTAGACTTTTCATAAGCTTGAATGTTTTCTAGTTCATAAATTAATATGTAGCCACATACAATATACATTTGTTTTTGTTGTTGACCCATAATTATCTAATACATATAAGAAATAAAGCACATGGCCAGGACTGGACTAGAGCTCATGAAACCTAGCACGTAAACAGCCCCTGCTCTTTAGTCTGCTTTCAGCTCCATTGCTTATCATCGAGGACAATCGCATAAGCCCTGGTCTTCAGTCCTGCCTCTGTGTAGCCACTTTGTTCAAGCATATGTGACAACCATTCATATGCATGAGCTTTACTTACAGTATATTACATTTTTAAACGGCAAGTTTGAATCTCATGCAGGGTTTAGGTTGTTCTGTGATTTTTTTTTAACACACCAAAGGAAAACCCCTTTCTCTGGAGAAAAGAACCATTTGTAAATATGAGATCCCTCACACTGCTGATATGACTGGCATGTCACATGTGACAGAAAATGTCAAGCTGACAGATCTCCTATAGATACATGTTGAGATCCATGTCCTTGGTCTAGATTCCATAGAGTAATCATCAAGTGCACAATGAATTCAAATATAAGAGTGCAGAAGCATATATAGCTCACCTTACCCTTTATGTGTTCTTTCCAGTAGCTAGTTAATTAAGCTCAAAGATCAGACATTTTCGAATAGGTTCAGTTTGACTTTCACACAGTTAAAGCTTTGTGTGTGCTTGTTTATGAGTGAGGGAC
The DNA here is from genome assembly GCA_028565275.1 of Leiocassis micropogon. Taxonomy (NCBI): domain Eukaryota; kingdom Metazoa; phylum Chordata; class Actinopteri; order Siluriformes; family Bagridae; genus Leiocassis; species Leiocassis micropogon. Next base: position 8,771,687 of record JAOVVA010000054.1, on the reverse strand, counting down.
TGGGGACATAGCCTGAGGGATGGAGATCTGGAGGAGGAAAAGAAGGACTCTGGGTGGAATGGCAGAACAGGGGAAGGCAGCTTAGATGGAAGGATAAGATGAAAGCTGGCATGGTGGGTGGTCCGGTAGGTAATGAGCAATAGCCTGTTGGGGGCACTGCTATGTCCTCAGTGTACACAGACTCTTTACACACTTATTCAGTCAGATGCTGCATGCCCAAAGCAGATTGAATTGAAGATGTTGAATTGAATTGAACTGAATATTGAAGTCAAAGACATTATAATTTATTCAGTTCTCCAATACTATCAGGGCCCCATTAGGGTACATACTGTCATGTCATAGACACTTTAAAAGCCTTTGAAAACCACTAGTTACCATTAGGTGCATTTCAGAAACATTGAAGAATTGGAGTTATGCAACTTTTCAAAACATAAAATAAAGGTGTCAAGATGTTAGACTACTGACTGATGAATGTCATGAGTTCAAACCCTAGGAATGCCAAGCTGCTGCTGTTGGGCCCTTAAATAAGGCTTTAAACACTTGTGTATATAAAAGAGATTTAATAATAATTTGGAATGGTATTCATTTGACATTGACCTGTACTTATTGGCATTAAGCAGATTTGTTTGTATAGTATACAGTATACCTGTATAGATGCAGTTCACCTAGTGCATCTGGCACTATGTTTCTAAAGGCCATGATGACCTGTGCCAGAACTACAGACCTGCCTTACCAATGCTGGTGCTATTATCCTGGTGATCACAACTGTCACCCAGCTCTCATCACAGTTTAACTTGGGAGAACAAATAGACTTAAAACACTGACGCCCTATCACTGTCACCTTCTGTCTTGTTCTTGTCAGAGACCTAAAGCTTGATAACATTCTGCTGGATGCCGAAGGTCACTGCAAGCTGGCAGACTTTGGCATGTGTAAAGAGGGAATTCTGAATGGTGTCACCACCACCACCTTCTGTGGCACTCCAGACTACATTGCCCCTGAGGTACAAAAATAAATGCGGAATTCATACTTTAATCTTGCTTTCAGCACTGCTCGACTATGTGTATAATATTTCACACCTCCTTTCAGATCCTTCAAGAGTTGGAGTATGGCCCGTCAGTGGACTGGTGGGCTCTGGGCGTGCTGATGTACGAGATGATGGCAGGTCAGCCGCCATTTGAGGCCGATAATGAGGATGATTTGTTTGAATCTATTCTCCATGATGATGTGCTCTACCCTGTCTGGCTCAGCAAAGAGGCAGTCAGCATCCTCAAAGCAGTGAGTGACCTCACCTTTATGAGCTACTGTTTGTACTTATAGATCATGTTTTGTCTGCACTCTTTTTGTTTTTCTTCACCTTTGTCTGATTTCTGTGATGCCTTACCTCTTATTCCTTCAGCCTTCCCCGTTGATTTCCTATCCTTTCACCTTCTTTCCTCACTTACCCTTTACTCAAGTCCACCTCAACAGTGTGTCCAGTTAAGCAGGTTCATGATTTTCATGTGTACTGCCTGATTCTCCAGTCTCAACCTACATATTAAAAGAGTGAAAATCAGATAGTAAATTAGCAGGAGTGGAAGAACCTTTTTTGTGTTTGTGTGTGTGTGTGTGTGTGTGTATGTGTGTGTGTGTGTTTTTATGGTGCTGATTTCTTTGGGCGACCTACTTTGCATTTATGAAAGTCTTTTGCAGCTGTCAGCCCCTTGCTATCTCCCAAATATAGACACACAAATATGCCCACAAAATGTCAGACTTGAGTCAGCCATAAGTGGTCTCTTTAAGTGGTACAGCTCTCATTTCCTTTAGATTGCAGTGGTTTAGTAGAGATGTTCTCAAATATGGTGCTGGTGTGTGATTTTCACTTAGTTGGCATTGTCTCTCAGTAATCAAGTTACCTGCCTTCAAGCCAAGTCTAAATGAGTCCGACAGTGAACAGTGCTGTAGGTAACATATTTGCGATCCCACATTTTGTGATTTGCACTGCCAAATTGCAGAGGAGAACGAAGTGTGTTCAAGTCAAACCGGGACTTGTGATGACTATTTACAGAAGACTTTAAGCACAGTATGGTGGTTCTTAGCCACAGTACCTTTTAAAGAAGGCTATACATCTTTAATCTTTAGATGATTTCGGCCGAGGTGGCTCGAAGCCAACTGCACTCAATCCTGTTGACATTCAGTGAGTCTTGATAAACTGGGTTGCCAATTTGCGGAAGAGACTGTCTGTGGGGACTGTACACATAATCATTCACAATAACCACTTGCACATTACAGGCTGAACAGCACATGCACATTACATTACATAACTCAGCTTTATCGCCACATCCACCGTATAGTCCTGACCTCGCTCCAGGCTATTTCCACATGTTTGGGACATTAAAGGAGTTCCTGGGAGGCCAGCGTTACAGATGTGAAGCAGGCAGTACAGACATGGCTCTGGTGTACTGAAAAAAACTTACAGTTCTAAGCATTTGTGAAACACTGGAAGAAGAGCATTAGAATAGCAGGGATTATATAGGGAAATAAATGCAGTTCTTGCTCCCATAAATGTATTCTGTTATTCTGCACAATCAAAAGTCCCAGTTTGACTTGAATGCCCCATGTACCTAAAAATGAATCGTTCTGTTGTATATGGTTGTATATGGTGGGGTTGTATGTTGTATATAGTTGTATATGGTTGTATATGATAAACTCCTACTATTTTCATGTAATGGGAAAGGGATACAGATCCTCAACCAGGGTTCAACTATTTCTGGATTAAAATCAGTCTGTAAAAAGCTCTATAAGTTGTCAGCTCACCTTCTTATCCAAGTCAGATCTACACTTTTAATCAGCATGTCAGTCATTATGATGGCTCCACCCATTCTGCAGCTCAGAGCACACCGCAACTGCTTAGTGCAAAACGTGGCCATCAGTCCACACTTCATTACTGCTATGGGTTAAAGTATTAGCCAGGTATTATACCATATTTCCCACTCACTTTCCTATTATTCCCACTAAAATCATGTGCTCTGTGCTACGGTACTAACTTTACAAAACAGTTGCTAGTGTTGATTATTTGCTTTTGATTTTTCAGTACCTTAAATCTAAGTACGTTCTCATTTTAATTGTGTACCACTTTGTTTCGTTGCTGTGGAGACGGCTCTATTAAGTGTTGAACTTCCTTGTTCAGCATTTTTTTTTACTGCATGACAGTTCTTCTTCATGTTAGCACCATGTGATAAGACTTGATAATCTCAAATTTTTAACGAATTCATAATGAGTTACACTGTGAATTGAATAGATGTTGAATGATATGTTTATTGACCTGTATTGAAGCCTGACAATGTAATATTTGTCAAATGGATCAGTCAACACTTGACTGATGGTGTGGCAATACGATCCAGCTAATGGAAGCATGTGTACACAGAGCTGTAGGCCTGTTCGGGCTGTGTAAACACTAAGAATATGATATGATATGAGAAGAAGCTGAAAGACTAATTTTCTGTTTCATTCTCAGTTTATGACGAAGAGCCCGAATAAGAGGCTGGGCTGCGTGGTGTCTCAGGGGCTGGAGGAGGCCATTAAAGTTCATCCTTTTTTCCGGGAGATAGACTGGGTCCTGCTGGAGCAGAGGAAGATCAAGCCGCCATTTAAACCACGCATTGTAAGTGCCCTAAAACACATACACACATAAGCACATAGTCACTCTTGTCACTAGTGACAGTGACAGTCTTCCATAGACGTGATTATTAATACATCAAAATAACTCTATTCTTATATAGTGTAAGTGCTCACTTTTGCTCATGTGCGCTAAATATGCAGTGTGCAGAACACAGTAAAACTCACACCACCAGATTAGAGACTGCCTACTTTAACTGAAAGTGTGTGTTTGTGGTCTAGACTGAAAGTCAGATGCCACAACGACATCGTTCTGCTTCTGCTTTCCCATGGTCTGTGCCTGTGCGTGTGTGACAGAGAGAGAGAGTTTGTGTCTTAGTGTGTGTGGTAAATCATTGGGTCAGAGAAAGGTTAGGTGGAGATGCTGCCACCACTTGCTCTGATGCCTTTCTGTGTGACCTTCGTCTGACCTCCTATGTCACCACATTGGCTTACCAAGTGCCTGTACAAGTACAGTTACGAAAGTAAAGAAGCACCCCTTTATGAAAAATGGAAATAGTAAAATATATTTGGGAAACTTTTAGAACAAGATCATAATCTTTGAGCTGATTAAATCCAAGTCAGGTGAAGAATTGTGCTTTCCCTGTCATGTAGGGTTTAAATCAAATAATGACTATGTCATACAGTGAACATAGTACTGTACATAGCCAGAAATCACTGGCAGTGGTTAAAAGCAGGTCCTGATCGATTATTCCACTTGGAAAGAAATGTAACCTCAACTCAGAACTCATTTCTATTAATACTTATGGCATGTAATCCAGACAAATCGTGCATGCATACAAGGAACAACAATTAATCTTTTTTATTTATATGACTTTGGAAAAAGAAGGTCCATGCACTGGTGATGTTTCTTAAAATAGAAGATATCAAGAAATTTCTGTTTTCAGTTGATGCTAAATATAATTACAATCTAATTTTAGTCATAAAGAGTATAGAGTGAAGGTTTTGTACCCACACATCTCATAAAGGCCTTTGATCTTCTCAAGTTTTTTTTCCCCCATTTCCACCATCAATGTGTAGTATGTCAGAGTTCTTTACTAAGTTAATAGTAGAAGTGCATATTTCCAGTTTGCCTATTAAGGTTCTCATGACTTTTTACCACTTTTACCACTGTGAGCGTATCATGAGTTTGACTTCCCGTGTCAGATAAAAAACACCAAGAAGAAGTTTAACATCATTCCACGTTCTGCATGCTTGCTTTCCAAAATGTGCTGGTCAGCTTTTGTGAGGTAAACAAGCAGGTAGAGCAAGTACACAATGATTCTGACTGTGTACTAAATCAAGCTTTTACTCAGCAGTTATACTTCTCTTTAACAGATTATTCAACAGATTATTCATTTCTTCACTCGGTTTTTCTTTTGTAATTTAGGTGTGGTGATTAGGGTTAGCCTGTATGTAGTAATACAATACCATTATATATCTCTTTAGTTTTCCATATATTTGTATCTCTATCTGTATTCAGATTTAAATTTGAAGCAAATTTGTGGCCTAAACCTAATAGTTTTTTTTCATTATTAAAGATAAATGTTAGACTGGAAAGAAACAGAGGATAAAAAAAAAAATGTACACTGTCAACATGATGTGTATGTTCTGACTCTGACATTTCTTCGACCTCAGCCACAGCAATCAAGTTCATAATTCTGGAAAACAAAATGCTATAACTTATATACACTGTAAATGCTTTATATCTGGCACCTTCCCATTTTTTATGTAATTGTTCTTCATATATAATTACTTTATACCTGAACCCATTGTCAACACACTCCTGTAGACTCGGTCAGATGACCTGTGAGCATCTCTAACAAGCTTTTTTAAAAAAAAATCTGTTCATATATGTATTTTTAAAAACCATCGGTTCATTTAAAAATACATTTGTGTAATTAATCACGTAAATGTAAATGTATCTCTCTTTCCAGAAAACCAAGAGGGACGTGAACAATTTTGACCAGGATTTTACACGTGAGGACCCCGTCCTTACCCCCGTGGATGATGCCATTATTAAGCAGATCAACCAGGACGAGTTTAAGGGCTTCTCCTATTTTGGAGAAGAGGCGCTATCTTAAATGTCAACCTCTCAGCACCTGTTCAGACACACATACAACAACATTCTCTCTCTCACACACACACACACACATATACACACACACATACAGACACAAAAACACCAACACACACATACAAGGGGTGATAAATGTGGACAGAAATGCTGATATCGGGGTCGAGGCAAGAGGTCCGGGTGTGCGTCTGAAGCTACTGCTGCTTTTGTTCTTTTCCACCTACAAATCGCTTCCTCTTGCCTTCTTTCACTTCAGCTCTTTTTTTCCTATCCCTCGCCTCTCCAGCCTCACTGATGCTTCATTAATTTAAAGCGATTTCCGAAACTTCTCAGATCGTCTGCTTTTGGAGAAGAGGGGCAGGATTGCACTACGTTAAACCAAATTTGATTATACCAATGATTGTAGTAACATTAGCAATCACATCTCTGACAGAAATGAAGAGAAAGCGCTGACAACGATATCCAAAAAGGAAGAATACTATCCTGCATAAATGACAATGTAATGTGTTGTGCTGTGCAGTCGAAATCCTTTGTGTGTATTCAGGTGAACATTTTGGGAGCAATTTTATTAATAATAATGCTACTATACAGTATATTTCTTGATAGTGTTATGAAGACCTGCTATATGTGGGTTGTGTTGACCGGTCGGTCCGTGCCCGTGTGCATGTGTTTGCATGAACGAGTGACCATGCAACACCTTTTTTTTCCCTCACACATTCATTCTTTTTTTTTCTGGCTGCTATGTGTGTCTAGTGACTTGCCACTATGCAACAACAGACATAGAGGCCAGTGCCCAAAGCTGTCTTGCCCTTTTCCAGAGCATAATGTACGTAATTTGTGCTCCAAAGCCTGTGAAAGCTTCAACTAGAATAGTAAACTGTTGCATGGTCTGGCAAATGATGCTATTTTTGAGTTGTATTATGTACGTACGTGTGGAGAGAGTTTCTGATACTCATGTGCAATACACTGAACATATTTGTCTGTTATTCTTCTTATTCTTTTGCTGTTATTTTTGTTTTTTGTTTCTCTTGCGTTGTTTCTTTCCTGCCCATCATCCCTGCTGATATTAAATGGAGATGAGTGTTCGATGGGTCAGAAGCCTGGCTAAACAGCAGGATGTTGATGTTGACTTAATGAGGAAGCTCTCTGTCGCTCTCTCTCCCTCCCTCCCTCTCTCCCTCTCCATTTGTCTACACAACTCTTATGTACATAACGCATAAACTGTGGAATGTAGCTTAAAACTGTGTGCTTGCTCATAATTTATTTTATATCGTACGCATAGTGATCCTCTTGTGTCAATAAGCGGGTTATTTCCTGCTTACGCATGTTTCGGATAACTAAGCCTTGCTATTACATAACTCATAGATTCTTACATAAGGTTTTGCCTGTTCCATCTTACACATTTAATAATGGTCAAAGTCAGTTATTTATGAAATGTGAACAAACATGACAGAAAGGTCAATAAGAGAAACAGGGTACATTTCAGGCGCACTAATTAAACCTTACTGGAATGTGACATCTTTGCTTGAACAACTCAGTGGCAATTTGACAAATCTTTTTTTTTCAAAGTTTTTTTTTTTTTTCAAAGTTTTTATTTTTGATCATTCATCACTTCTACTTTTTTCCCTTGTTTTTTTTTCTTGGTGTTTATTCTTTAAAACCACATTGTTATTTAACTGTTTGTAGCCACATGCCAAACTTTCACTGTGCTGTTATTATTATTTTTTTCTTGTCCACTTTATTTTCTACTGTATATGAATGAATTTGCTATTTAGGAATCCACAATGGTGTGTCTTCTAAGTAAATAAAAAGAACTAGCTAAAATATTACCTCTTAAATTAAGTACAAATGTTTGTCTGGCTGAATATTAAATATTTGTGCATACAGTATTACAATACATGATCATTTCACAATGTATGATAGTGCTGTATGTATTATATACATCTTGTATTAGATTTTAGTTTGTTTGGTGAAGTTTTGTGTGAACAGAAAAATCTATCTCTCTTTTTTCCTAGATACCCTCTCTCTCTCTCTCTCTTTCCTTTAGTGTAAGCATTTTATTATGTGCCAAACGTACTGTAATCTAAAGGATGTGAAAGTGTTTGGTTTTTCTTTTTGATCCTATTAAACTATGATGTCAAAACCTGACGAGGTCCGGAGTGATTAAACTGATTAGCTTTAATAGTTTGGACACACACACACATTCAATCAAGAGAAAGTCTTTCGATGTCCAAATCGCCAGAGGGGGAAATGCAGCCTTTTGTTTTAGTAAATGTTTGGTCATTGTGAACAGAAACAGGGTTCTTTTGTCTAAGTGTTAACCTGTCAGTCTGGCTTGGTCGGGTACTACGATGATCAGCTAAAGTTTTTTGAACTTTAGTCCTGTTTTCTCCTCAGCCAACCAGAGGAAATGCGCCACTGCAGTTTTATATCCTGTCTGTCCCGTTAGAGCCAGTACATTACATATTCTGTCACTGTTAAAATGCCGGTGTGTATATTTTTCCCCCACGGCATGTTTAATTTGCCTATTTTGTGAATGTGCAAGAAAAGTCAGAAAACACCCAGATTTACTGCGCTTTGAGGCGAGGCGGTTCAAGACAATTTCTCAATGTGGAACGCCAAAAGGATCACATCTATGGGCAATTCATATCCAGACATTAACCTGCATTTAAATTAACTTAAATTCATTTAATTAATCAATTTCAATCACACAAAACATAACTATATAAAATACACATTAATGGGAGCTCCCAAGTGGCACAGCAGAAAAGCCTAAGAAATAGCATAGCCTATTTTTAACCATGTCATTTCCAGCAAAACTAACTAAACTTATAATAGTTGACTGTAAGCCATTGATTGTATGCATAAGAGAGCAGATCAAATTGATATATTAACTGATATAGGTGATATGTTAACTAATATATGCAAAAAATAATAATAAGTCGCCATTTCAGAATGGTTAAATTGTTGCAAAAACAAACATTAAATTTAATAGAACTGCGTTATGAACTGCCACGTGAATTATTAAAACCTGGAAGGATAGTGTTACACTGTTAACTTCGTGAAAGAAAAGTAGTCAATTGACTCTGTTACAGAGCAATGGGTTATCACGGTAAAAAGGGAAGGGCGATGCACCCATCATGCACAGTGTCCACCATACAAACCTCTGGAGGCAGTGGCATGATCTGAGGTTGCTTCAATAGGTAAAATCTTCCCCCAGAATTATTATGTAGCAGCTAACTACCTGAATGTACTGAATGACCAGGAATCCTGTCAATGGATTTTTGCTCTCGTAATGGCACGGGCATGTTCCCGGAAACAAATTGTGAAAGAGCGGTTCTGGGAGCATGAGGAATTATTTTCATACGTACATTGGGCATTATATTGTGCACAGTGCGAACTGTTAAACATCTATGGCCCTATATGAGGTTATTAGTGTTATATCATTTCTACACATCTTATCCATGATAATACTCTTGCTTCTGGACATCCATTAAATTAATGCTGGAAAAAAGAAGTTCTTCTGTGTGTGTGTGAGATTGTGTGTGTGTCTGTGTGTGTGTGTAAGAGAGACTTAAAAAATGTTAACAAACAAGATATTTCATCACGTTTTATGCAAATGTCCAGTTTCTGAGGAAATTATGCTACTAAAACACTCTTATAATAAAAAAAAGTTACCCAAAAAAGCAAACTTATCTGAATATGGCATAAACCCATGCTAAATTCGTAAATAAATCTTCAGTTTATTTGAAACTTAGTTTGGTTTTAAGCTTCATATAGACAAACAGCACAAAAAGCTCAAAAACATTCATTTGAGTGGCTCATACATAATTGGGTGCCATGCTTTTATTATTTTTTCATAGAAAATGGCAGCAGTAAATGTTCGTATATCCCCAAAAAACCTCAAACATGGAGAGTGCGGTGTTGGTGCTATGAATTCTTCAATAGAGAAAAATAACTGTATTTTGTTTAAACTTTGTAAATATGTTATACTTTGATGTATGGATCCTGTGTTTTATGTTAATATCCAGAACATTTCACTTTAATTTAACTTTAGTCCTTTATTTTGGCTCAGTTTTTTTCCAGTATATATTCTTACCTGCTCAAACTATTCAATTCAATTCAATTTTATTTATTTAGCACTTTTAACATTTTAAGAATTGCCACAAAGCAGCTATCAAAATACATTTAAAAAATAAGCAAAGGGGCAAGTGGGAAAACTGCATACAATATGTGAGAGAACCGTAAAACACGGATCAAAATCAAGTGAGCGCGCGTCTAAGCTTTTGGACCATATGGCCTTCCATAGCAGACTTTAATCTTGTCTGCGCCTTAGACGCGTGGCCGGGAGAGTTTTCGACCTCAAAGCGCTCGCGCCTCCCCACCCGCCGCACCGGAGAGGCAGTGCGATCCTCGGCAGTGTTCTGAGACTGCACTTCACTGCTCCGACCGCGCAACCCAGAGCATGGACGTGTAAAGAGAATAAATAACGACGACGCTGGAACTGGATTTTGGCGAGTTTTACGCGGAAAACACTGTTTTATGCACTAATTTGTGTTTGGGACGGGAATAAACCATGGCTTCTGAGAAGAAGAGGTAAGGCGCTAGAGGAGTTTATTTATATGTCAATTTCTTCATTTTCTTTTATATATTAATGTCCTTCAAAAGCGTTAATTTAGAAATGTTCCAGTGGAATTGTAGGGGGTTTTAAGGGGGGTTTGTGTTACCTGCGCAGTTTTTCTGGAAAAGCGCACGCGTGCACATGTACATTCACTTGCGTGCTGACAACGTCTATTACACTACCAAACATAATAATAATAATAATAATAATAAACATTATTATTTACATACATACATATAACATACATATTATTATTATTATTATTATTATTATTATACCTCATCAAGTTATGAACATTAACAATGAATCAACAATAAATCAGTTAGTGCGCCCAGTTGGGTAGCATTTTTTTTTAAAGAATTTTTTTTTTCCCTCATTGGGTTCTTTGGACAGTTAAGGGTGCTGAGCTTCTTTTTCGGGTTCTAGCTTGGAAATTGACTTTTTTTTTTTTTTTTTGCTATGAGCGTTGTTTGATTACTCAAACTGAAAATGACTTTATAAGATCTGGTAAAAAAAGAAAGAAGTGTTTTATAGGATGAGGTGTCAAAAGAAAAAAAGGCACATGGTATAGAGATGTCTGTCAAAATCCTGAAGAGCACTCAGTTCATAAACCTGCTTTCAGCTTCTGATGTGGTTTTCCTTAATGTTTCCTTTTGCTCAGAGCTGTTTCCTATCTCAGAGACACATAGAAAGAGGAAACATAAGTAGCCTGCTTACTTTTATTAAGATTCTACATTTTTCGGAAACTTAATTTTAACAAGACGTATTAAAGTTCAACAAGAAAAAAAGCATCATAAAGTTCAGATGGGCATTTGAGAAAATCTTAAATAAATGTGGGATTCATTCAGCAGAAGTGAGTTTGGTTGTTGTTTAAATCACTATTCATTCAGAAGTAAAGTTTTCTCTTCTTGACACATTTTTGTACTATATATTTCTGATACAGAAACTTTTCCATAAAACATCTACAGCAGACTCAAGTGTAGCATTTCTCAAATATAAAAAGGGAAATCTTAAAGTTATGTGAAAAGAAACAGATAATAAATTATATCTATATGTTGCATTCTTGTAAGTTGCATCTACTCTAGAGATGTCGGTTGAGGAAACAGGGCAGCTAATAAATCAATCAGGTGTTAAACAGTCTATTTAAACTGTACTCCAGGGCAAATTCTCTTGCTAAACAAAAATGAGTAATTATGACCTTTTTTCTGTCTCTGTGTTTTTCCCCATCATGCTCTCAAAATGGCCCTGTTTGGCATTTAGTACACAGCGACACTGAGTGCCTCTTTATTGCCACCTGCACTGCTCTAGGCAGGCCGAGTCAAACAGCTCCCTGTTAACTCCAGACACAATCCTCTGCTTTTGCTATCATTAAATAGTTAGAAAGTATTCACATTTTGATTAGTTATAGACATCTCTGTTTTAAACTTTAGTTTTCAATCTATGTGACATGTTTGGAATATCATGTCTACAAAGTGGGCATTTATTCAGAATATTAATCACTGTGTGGCATTGTGTGAGCTGGTGAATGTTCGAGGGGCATTTACAGAAGCAAAATGTTTTTAGTGGTTGCATTCAGATTATTATTTGCTTGGTGGAGAAAACGTAACATTCATATTTCAGAATTGGTGGAAAAGCACAAAATGTAAGGCAGCTAGAATAGCGTGATTAGGACTTATCCATGTAGCCCCGGTTCTGTCTAGTCTAGGTCTTCTTTATCACTTTTATCACTTCATCTTATGTCGCTTACGTTTAATCACATTTTAACTCTATGTTTTTAAATGAAGTTTTAAGGATAAGCCAATCCATGTATTTGTGTCCATAATCATATAATCACTTGTAATGACCTTATGTAAGATTTCATACAATAGCATCCTTTGACACCTGAATTAGAAATGGTTTTACTGTAGAAGGGTGAGTAAAGGACGTGTTATATCATTGTATAGTTATTTAAATCACCATTTAGTATGAATAGACATGTTGTGTTGCCAGTAGTCTTTTTTTCTGAATTTAGTGTAATCTCGTTATGTCTAGAGGGCGATTGGAAGAGGGGCGAGGGTCAGTTTAGCAGTCATGTGACTGCCTTTTTTCTTGCCAATCATGAGTAAAAAGGCCTCATGGTATTGAGGAAAGATAAGAGTTTTAACTCGTTTAACCCCAAGTGTAACCTGCATTGTGATTTGGATTTGAAAAGCCTATATACATTATATAAAGTTTGCTATGGGAGATGGTAGATGAACTTGACCCATACATAAAACATTCATACATTTACTTAAACGTATGAAATAAAATATATGAATAATAAAATTGTTTTAATGATGAGGATTAGTTGGAATACTGGTGTAGTGGTTAGCACTGTAGCCTTGCTCCTCCAGCAGTCTCGGATCTGTGTTCGTGGAGTTCGCATGTTCCCCCATGGTTGGTGGGTTTCTTCTGGGTACTCTGGTTTCCTCCCATAGACCACACACATTCAGGATAGGGTAATTGGCATTTCCAGATCGCCCATAGCGTGTGTGCTTGAGTGCCGTGCGAAGGATCGGCACCCTGTCCAGGGTGCATCCCGCCTCGTGTGACCCTGTACAGGATCAGTAGAATAGAAAATGAGTAAGTGAATGAGTTTTAATGATCGAATATACTTCTGTTGTTTTATAATTCTATTTCAAAAGAGACCCACATGCATGTTATTTAACTGTTAACAAAACAAGTACATACCACCTACATCATTCCCTCCATCTTTTCCTGTCTTTGACAGATGTCATTTACATTTCATCCAGATCTTATCCAGATCTGTTTGAAAGTTACTCTGAAGCCTTTTCCCCCCATTTGTTGATTTATTGAAACACGCAATCAATAATTAAAAGCCAAAAAATGTCATTGATAGTAAGTAGATGTCACAGAACGTATTTTATGGCTTATTTAGTTATAATAATTCAGTGATAATGATGAAACGGGAGTGATAATGCTGTCAGCCTAGGGCATGTGCAAATAACACCGATCAGTTAAAACCGCTGACAGCACTATGTGCAGCACACCTTGACCTTCTTTTTTTTTTTTTTTCATACCGACAGAAGCATGTGAATTTCTTTAGTGCATGTATGCAGAGGCCCCTTTGCCCTGGTAAAGCTAAAGTCTTGTGCAGTGCAGGCCTGAGGTGGAGGTCAGCAGCTGGAGTGTGTGGGAAAAGGACTCAGTACACTAGGCCACTTCATTCTGATCAACAGAGCCAGCCGGAATGAAGCCAAGGCTACTGCAGAGAGAGAGCGAGAAGTTGTAGCCAAAACAACACAGCTACTCAGATACAGTGTATTATGAACTGCTGTTGGGAGTTTTGCAAATATGTTTCTTGGTGTTACAGAATTCAGTATTATCCAAGATTACCATACTTTGCAGTCTGATCGTTACTATAAAGGTTACTGTTATTCCAACATGTTATTCATAGCTAATTCGGTTGGGTCTTATGTTTTCTGAATCACCTACATCAGTGTTCCTCAACCATGGTCCTGGAGGACCACTTATCCTGCATATTTCATGTTTTACCTGCTCTGTCACACTTACTTTATTTCGAAGAAGGTTGATAATTACCCGATTAGTTAAATCAGGTGTGCTGAAAGCTGAGAAAACGCTAAAATGTTTTTTTTTATGACAGGACCAGTGTTGAAAACTACTTACCTACATTACAGCTGCCCTCTGTATAGTTCTGTTCTGAGTGTAATTCCAGGTTAAGGCCAGGGTTATACTTGATATGACTATGACATGACTCTGAGTATGTGTGCAGATGCAACAGCAACATGATCGTCATTGCTCAAATATTCACGTCTGTCTCATGAACATCTGAATGATTAAAGCCAGCATCCACTAGATGGCTCATCAGAGTAAAAATGTCACTCAATGTCAGGTTTCTCTGTGAACCTAGAAAGTATTCATGATTTCATGGGATATTTGTCTCTTTGCAGAAGATGGAACTGATGAGATGTTAGTGTCTTACAAAAAAAAAACTAATTCCATGGTTGTTATAAGGGTAGTCATGCACTTCCTGTCTCTCTAATGGAAAACTATGACTGTACATTCAAATATTTTTGCTACACTAGAAGATCCAGTAATATGTGATGCAGCCTCACGTCATGCTATGCTGCCCTATTGTTTCATTTTATGCCATACATGCTCAAAAAAAGTGCAAAATGGATACAGGGCACAAGATATTGTGTATGTATATTTAACACAAATATAAACCAGGCCTAAGACTCCAGACTTCATCTTGTCTAACTAAATCAACCTTTGTTATTTGAGTGCTAGCTACTGAAGTCAACATTGCATAAAGCTAAAAGCTCATGTGTGCATGTTGCTTTACCTCAAGGTTTGTAAATGTACCTCGAGGTTTGTAAATGTTTCAGTAACAGACGAAACAGTGGCTTACAGGCAGAAAATAAATTTCCGTATCAGTCACTTTGTCATCAATTAAAAAAAGAATTTTTTATTCTTTGCGCTCTTTCCTTAGGATTGAAGTTGCTAACAGTGGTGCTGTTTTCCCTGTGATTTAGCCACTAAGATGATTAAGGATGTTTCATGCGCACTGACTTTCAACTTGTTGATTAATCAGCAGTATATGTTTTTGCTAATTTTTCTGTATGTGCACGTGCTCTTTTGCCGAAGCTTTATCTGTTTTGTTTCGTCTGAATATGAACAATATCATAATTATATAATACATAATGATATAATATATAATAATATAGCTTCAGGCCTCCCACAACCATGTACAGGATCTTCAGTATAGATAATGAGTGAGAGACAGTCAAAGTAAAACGTTTCCAGTTTCAAGTACATTTTAGCACCTATCATAGCACCCTTCTTAATAGATAGTCTCACATTTCCACTCTGTCATAATTTTAAAATGCTTTTTTCCCCATGAGGCTATTGGATAAAAACTGTGGTGAAGTGGTATAAAAATCCGTTCCTCAAAACAACCCATAGCAAATTCCCCAGTGTTGAATTAACACCAAGCAGTGTTTATGCTGTATGAGTCCATTCGGACTCAAATAATCTCTGCAAATGTTAAATCAATAGTGGGGACTTTAAAATGAAGCAATATTCTATAAATAAAATGTGAATAAATTTTTTTCCAGGTTTTTGGGGAAAAGTTTAGAGTAAATACATTGCTTCATTATACAAGTCGTTGGAAAGCATGATAATGGTGCCGATGTTGCTCAGTTGTTGTATCTCAGCATGACTTCCCATAGCAAAGAAACTCAAAGATGAGATCTCATATTAATCTCTTCTTTGTCTCTTAGACAGAAATGAGCCATCTTTGAGACTTGAATGAGATTTAGATATTTTCTGCATCTTCTCAGAGGTGTCTCAAATGTGGCTCATTACCTTTAAATCTCAGAGATAGTTTACATTTGTGCGACTCACATATGCAGAAATGAGCCGTCTTTGAGACTTGAATGAGATTTTAACCATTTTCTCAATCTTCTCAAATGTGTCTCAAATATGGCTCATTATCTCTAAATCTCAGAGATAGTTCATATTTGTCTCATGTGCGACTCACATATTTTCTGTTTTCCCAAAGCAGTGTTTCCCACACATAAAGTATACAGTACTTGTAAACTGTGCATTTGGGTTTTCTGATATGTTCTGATATGATCCTTTTTAAAATTCCTGCTTAGTCATGTGTGTATAGTTGGTTAAAATGAAATACAATTGAGTTCTTTATATTAAAGAATATATTTTGCTTAAAAAATGTCACTCTATATTGCACAATCCTGACTCATACAGTATATTTATTAAAACATAATGCAAAGGAGAGCTAAAAATGCTTTTGGGTGCCATCTACACTAAAGAGTGTTTAGTACTATTTTATATACTTCATCTTACTCTTCACATACGGGTAGATGGAAGGGAGGGTTAGTAGGTTGGATCTCTGAAATGAAGATATGTAGATTGTAGGTTGGTAAAAACCAAAGTCAGTTACAAAATTGCTTTGTAATAGATAAATGTTTTATTTTAAAATCTAGCTTCTTTATTAAAAAAAAAAATCCAACCACCAGTTATCTTATTATACAGTACACCCAGGCCTCCCTAGTTAATCAACATGGCTAACCTTTTACAAATTTGTACACCTTAATTAATTTATTGAAATTAAACTGGCAAATGGCAAATCTACTTTACATTCTGTACAAATGTCATTACCAATAAAAAACTAAAATACAATATACAGAATATTTTTTATCAAGAAATGAAGCAATGAGATTTTTGTGTTCAGTGATTTCTATACACTTATCATTTAAGGCCAAACCTATTTTTGATTATACATTTATGACTAAATGTTCAAAAAAAAATTCATAGCCAGCCCAATTAAGCCTACAGTACATATAGCTTCTAATAAAGACATAATTTCCCACAATTTCTCCCACACATTCTCTAAGCCTGCAAATGTTTAAGTGTCCAGTGTGTTAGAGAAATGTGCAGGACATCGCCAGGCCTCGGGGTCAAGTCAGCAAAAATAGCATAATCCATCATTCATCCAGACCTTTAGGTGGCGGTAGCGCAACACCTACTTTTCCTGTCGCAGATAAAAATGAAGAAGAAGACAAAGCGTCCAGTGAAGGTGGGTTTTATTTTTTCGCGCCGAATTAAAAATTTCAAAATTTAATTATTAGTGACAAGGAGTCAAAATTAAACTAAAATTAAGGTTAAAACCAAAGAGTCCGTAGTGAAAAAATAAAACAGTGGTATACTTGACTGAAATTTACACAGCTTATGATTGTTCTTAAATTGCAAAAAGAATTCAAATGCTACCTGTGGGTGGTTTAGCATGTGGATTAGCATATCTAGGTAACTAACGCTTGTGAGATTGAAAGGTTTTTTTTTTTAATGGAAAAAATCAGTCAGCTAGTTACAGTATTATTATTAGGCATGCCCTCAGTTAACCAGTGTGGTTTGACATATTAAGTTACTTCTTACCTTTTTTTTTTTTAATAGTTAGTTAATGTTACTGCATGATCAGTTTTTAAAAATCAGTAGTTTTATTATAGAGTGTTCAGTGTTTAACAGTAGTTACCAGAACTTGTAACTTTAGAGAAATCGGTTAATTATATTCTATAAATTACGACCAATATGTTTGTTTGTGGAAAAGTCATCTTGGTAATTATATACATTTTTACTTCAACTGGGTTCTTTTCAGAAGCATGCCGCCTCAGGAAACCAGGAATCGCAACATAGAAAATGCAGGAGAATGTTCCAGAGTCTCCATCGGCACCACATCATCAGTCAGATAAGCACCAGCCCATGGGCAAGCTCAAGTTCACCTCTCACCCTTCAGAAAGTTGGGAATGGAGTAGCTGAATAGTGTTTAGGTAAATCTCAAATGTTTTAATATAGTTTTTTGTTCCATTAGATACTAAGCAACTCCAGGAGTTGCAGACTTTCGACAAACTTGTTGAACATCCACCACAAGAGAAGACATGTGATGCAGCCGGTGAGAAAGAATTTTTCCTGGCTTGGGCCCGTTCTTGTAGCCCTTACATACAGCAAGCAACCAATTTTCCTTTAAAATTTTTCATCTCCTTTTTGACTGATTCTTTTCACTGGAAGATTGTCACAATTCTGTGGCCTTTGTGTAACTCCTGTATAAATCATACTATGAGTTGAGCAGTGACACTTAATATCTTTGTCAGATTGGGTGACATTATGTATCATTTAGTGTCTTGATTTGCCAGATTTTGCTGGTGTCTGTTATATTGTGTGAATTGTACATTTATTACAATGTATATGTATGCTGTTAATTGAAGATTTTTTATATGTTCAATAAAACCATAATATTTCTCATGCATCTGTTTAACCCATCTCATTTATATCTGATTTTAATCTCATAATGGTCTTATATATGGCTCATTTGCTTCTCTTTCAAATGCAGTTCTGTTTCTCATGTACATCTCAGATTTCTCAAATGCTTTTCAAAAGTTTGTCTCTGGTTGGGTCTCAGTTATGTCTCTTTGTTTCTCAAAGTGGGGTTTAGGAGAAATAGAAAAGACAAAGTCGAGCTTGTAATGAGACAGCTCAATTCAGTCTCATGAGACAAGAAAAAGCTCATTCTGAGCAAAAATTTTTTGAAAAAGGGGATTTTCAAAAAGCATTCAACGATAATGCAAATACAAGGATGGAGACTATGTTGAGTAGTATCTTTTGTATAGAGGAAGAGTTACTCTACTAACAATTTGAACAAGCTATGTCAGTTAATAAAAACGTTTTGCCAACTTTTGCGTTACATTCATTAGAGCCCTTGTACAATACCTTGTTATATGTACAAATAACATTTACAGCTTTGACTATATTTGCAATGAAGAAATATTCTCTGTAATGAGCTTTTTGTATTGGAGAAAATCATAGATGTGAAAAATGGGTCATAAGGACATGTTACTGCTCCTCAATATGTAGCACTATGCAAATGCACAATAAATAGTTTAGTTTCTTCTTTCAGGTCCAGAGCTAGGGATGCTCACACACTATGCACCCAGGTCACATATCAAAAACAGAACCACCACACAGCACTTCATGCGATTAGTGTTTTATATCAATATTAATATTTAAAAAAAGATCATATAAAGCTTAGTGCAGTATACTAGAGTGCTTTCTCTTGAACATAAAAGAAGAAGCAAATGAATACGATTTGGTCTGTGTATTGGTGGCAATGGTTGCTGTGGTGTGCCACACATGGGGCACATGGAGTTCAACCTCTCTCTGCCACACATTTTTCATACTTTCATAACCCAAGCTGCAAAGCCTCAGACCACAATACCTTTACTTCTGAAAAGATAATGCCTTCTCTACAGAATCTTATCATTATATTTTAAAAATATTGAAAAATACAGCCAAAATCAAAGGTACACTTTCTTCTTATTTTCTATCAACATATTAGTTGATTTATGAGCCTCAAAAGTATATCTCTGAGTCTGAGTTAAATGTTGGATGTTAAAATATGTTTGAAAGAAGTAAGTTGTTTAAATTGTAAAGTTTTGTCTACAGTAATTCCTAATTAGTTAATGGTCACCAGTAAAACTAAATAGTGTCCAGTTTCATCTTAACCAATGAACAGAAAGCTGTGGGTTCAAGGTCATTAAGGGAACTCATGATAAGTGAGCCATATTCGGCCATGCTGTAATAATAGTGTCTCGCCCACGTGTTACCATCCAATTCCATATTGTTGTCTGGCTCTGCACATTGTGATAATGACTTCATTGTTTCCCTTGGAGAGCATGTCCGCACTCTCATTTACAGTGGATAAACAGGAAGTAGTAGCGGTCCGCTCAGGTAGGAACTGAAAAAAGATCACCAGACATTCTGACTCTGTGCTACATTACAATCAAGGCCAGTGGAATAATCATCCTGTTTTAAATATGGTAGGGATGTTTGGCATAAACTCTGACATCCTCCGGCAGCTGATTGAGTTGTGTTGACCTTTGCCCTTTGGATCCACAGACATCCTTCGGAGCGGCGGAAGGAGAAATCGCGAGACGCAGCACGCTGCAGGCGGAGTAAGGAGACGGAGGTGTTCTATGAACTGGCACATCAGCTGCCTCTGCCCCATAGCGTCCGCTCACACCTGGACAAAGCATCCATCATGAGACTGAGCATTAGCTTCCTCCGTACTCGCAAAATGCTCGCATCAGGTTTGGGTTTTTCACACACACTGACACTCACTCGCACACACATACACACACATACCTACAGAAAAATTGCCCATCTGATGCTTGCATCAGTTTAGTGCTGAGCATCAGCACCACCTTGCACTGAAACCACACACAAGCACACACACACAAATGCATCTGCACTGCTCACACTCATTTGCATTTTTTCATTTGTTTAATGCTTTTATCTGAAGCAGTGTGCAGAGCGAGGAAGCGTTCTTCGACATACACATGCTTCTTTTTACACCTGCAGGTTTTGTGTGTTATCTGTTTATATGTGTGTCTCTTGGTCATCATAATGAGTTTACCCCGAAAATAGTTTTCTACTTTTCTATTCATATTTGATCACAGTTGCTTTCATTCTTTAGCCGTTGCATTTATCACTTGCATTAATTTTAAGGTGAAGAGCAGCAGGTGCAATATTACACCGCTCAGGCGGAAATGAAGGGTGAACAGTATTGCTTTGCGGATGTAATTTTACAGGATAATGTGGGGCTATAATAAAAATCTCACTTGATTTTTCTGTGTGGCAAAATAAATCAGATTTATAAGTACCACTTTAAACTGGTGCCATAAGATGTTACTCAGACCACTAGCAAACATCATAATGGGATAGCATGTCTGAGTAATACCAAATGGTACCATTTATATATTTAAAATATATATATATATATATATATATATTATAATTATAATAGTGTACAGTGTTTAT
>JAOVVA010000054.1:8737299-8750542 GCA_028565275.1 Leiocassis micropogon | reverse complement strand
ATAATTATAATAGTGTACAGTGTTTATCACCTCTGCTTTGCATCTTCAGAGTTTGAGGTTTGAATCTCTCCTCCAGTCTGTGTGCATGGAGTTTGCATGTTCTTCCCATGCTTATAGATTTCCTCCATATACTCCACTTCCAGTATTGGCATTTCTAAATTGCCCATAGTATATGATTGTGTGTGTGTGTGTGTGTGTGTGTGTGTGTGTTTGTGTGTGTGTTTGTGTGTGTGCACGTTTTGCCCTGTAATAGGTCTGAGCTAGGGTATCTAGCGTTTTTTAAAAAAGGCTCCAGGCTCCCTTCAAGCGTACACAGGACAAGCGGTATAAAAATAAATAAATAAATAAATGAACGAATAAATGAATGAATAATACTTGTCGTCATCAGCAATAGCCCTTTATGTTGAGATGAGGCCATAAAGTCACTATAGTTATTCAAATTATTTTAAGCATTATTTAGTAACAATGTTGTAATGTACAAGCAGCAATATTACATTATTACATAAAATGTTATTATGAGGGGTCGTTCAAGACTTTTGATTGTACAAAACGACAACACACCGAATCTACCGTTAGTTCTCTATATAATCCCCTCCTCTTTCATCAGTGATGATGACATGACCTGGCTCCGGCGAACTGAGAAATCCTTCTACGCTGATGGTATCCAAGTACTAGTGAAACACTGGGATAAGTGCATTAGTGTATCAGGGGATTATATCGAGAAATAAAGGGAGTAATAATATATGTAATATTACAATCTTTCCTTTTCAGGTCCCTGGATTAGCTCATTATTCATTATGGTGCTACTTCGGTTTGTCATCTGGGGTTTAGCAGAAACCAGTGTACTTAAACTGAGATCATGTAGCAGGTTAATTGTGCACACGTTAAGCATTGTGGGTATATACTTAAGCAATCACAGCTTAAATGTTAATGGCTATAGTGTGTATACGTATTGTCCACTTTCATTGAACTCCTATTTAATATATGGTCAAACCATACATAATGACGGGAAGAATTCTGTGGCCCCCAACCATCTTAAATGTTGGTTTTCCTAACTGTGATGTTTTCACAATCCTCTAATGGTGCTGTACACAGCCGCTGCATGTTTTGCTTTTAGTAAACTGCAGGTCAGTGTGGTTCAGCTTGGATGATTCAGTCAGGAATTAAATTAAATTGGCCAGACAGGAACATTTTTTTTTTGCTCTGGATAATACATCTGTGCTTTAAGCAGTATGTTTTAGATTGTTACGTCTTTGTGTGTGTGTGTGTGTGTGTGTGTGTGTGTATGTGTGTTTCGTGAGCAGCAAATAGGACCAATTTCCTCACAGTAAAAATGTTGATCTTTTTTTTCGTCTCATCGCTGTGATTAAAGTTAGAGTTGAATTAAGTTGTAGACGTAACATTTATTAGTCAGAATATTCATAGCGTCTGTGTGAGGTCCTTAAAAAGATGAGAGAATGTCCCCACATTAATAGAGGCGTTTAAGTGTTTTATACCTGGCTTTAAAAAAACTACACCCTCTTTTTAAAAAACAAAACCCAAATAAGAAAAAGCCCCCAAAAAATCACTGTTAAAATCTGTTTTTATTATTATTATTATTATTACTGAGATTTGATAAGGTTAACTTTAGATATAGGCAAAGTATTAATACGTTTCAACAGTCATCACTTTACAAAGATAGCATGTGTGTGTGTGTGTGTGTGTGTGTGTGTGTGTATGTGTGTTTGTGTGTGCGTGTGTATGTGTGCACCAGCCATTGCAGAGCAGCCGAAGAGACGTTCTGTACTCTGTGACACAATAAGATTATGATCTCAGGAACATAGACAAAGAACGTGGGCGGTTTCTAAAGTTCATCACTGATTACTAACTCACACAGTTGTGTGTGTGTGTGTGTGTGTGTGTGTGTGTGTGTGTGTGCGCGTGCGTGCTAACTGGACTGTTTTTGTGGCATACAAGTGCTTGCAGTGGCACAAAACAAATTGTAAAGAGAGAGATAGAAGCACATGGTGGAAAATTGGCTGGATGTAAAAAAACTAATTGTGGTGAGATTAAATGATTTAGTTTTCTGTGATTAGTTAATAAAGTTTTTTTTAAATCTTCTTCTTGCTAAACCCAATTAAAAGCAAATCAGATAATTTTGAGGTAACAAGTTTCATTCACACCCAGTAAACAAAATATCAAAGGATTTTTATATAAGACAAAGGATATTTCCGTACTGTAGGGTGTCTTGTCTTTTTATTACTGAGGTCTTTTTAATATCTGATATTGTTGTGTTGACTGGGAAAATCAGTTTTTCATTTACTTAATGTATTTTAAACTTGCTTAGATGAAGAATTGTATTAAAGGAGTAGCTTGTTATTTTTAGGTCCCTCTGCTAGCTTGTAGGGTGAGTTTAATGAAACCATTAATCAGTCCCTCCCTCCCCTTTGAGACCCCATATCGCCTGATGACTAAGAGTCATCAAGCTAAACCAGGACTTGTAAATGAAATTTCTTGTGAATGAAGGTGTCAAAGTGATTGACATTTACAGCGATGAGACTCTTAACCGCAGTAAAATATTTGAATACTGCAAACATTTTAAAGAAGGCTGCACGTCCATGAATGACGATCCTGGCCCATGTTGCTCGGAGCCCACTGCACTCGTTCCCAAAAACATTCAGCTAGTGGAACGCCATGGAAACCGCTGGAAAACTTTGGGATAAGTGCACTAGTGTAGCAGGAGATTATATAGAGAATTAAATAATAAAGGAAGTTTTTGCTCTCATAACTGTGTTCTGTTATTCTGCAAGTCGGAGTTTAAATTCCTCTTGTACATGCGCTTTTGTGCAACTCAAGCAGATCTCCTTTCCTCACTGTCAGTGGTCCGTGGTGCTCTGACAGAAAAGCGTTACAAGATATTTTGCTTGGCGTGCAGAGGTGCTGCTTGTCAACAGGCAAGACAGGCAACTGCTCGGGGCCTCTGACTAACATTTACCCACCTCTGACTAGCGTCAACACATTCAAAATTTGCTAAAGTTATCTCTAGAACAGCCTCTCAGAAGCTCAGGTTATTCATACAGTTTTGCCAGATTAAACTGTAGTGTATTCTATATTAGACCTATAAGACCTCGAACATAACATTTGAAGGAAAAAAAAAAACATATTATATATAGTGCTGAGATTATTATTTTATATTGTTATATAGCCAGATAGTTGTATGAATTATAGTTTTTATAATATTCAAGTTTTTTTCTCAATGAAATACATGATGAATTGGTCAGTTCTTTGAATGGTGTCAGAAATTATTTTTAAATTCTTCCATACGGTATTTCATTGTTTTATGCTTTTAATGTTGATTAATAAACTTCATGGACTCCAGTTGTGTTTATTAGTGAATTTCAGCTTCAATATTTTTTTCCCCAAGAAATATTCCTATGTTTTTTCAACCAGATTGTCATGGTCCACCTTATCTATATCACATAATTCTGCTTTTTTTAAAAATTATTATTACCACTACAGCCCTGTTTATAAAATATGGTGATGAACGCTGGTTGGAGAGGACACCTGCAAATTTTTGCCTAGGGCCCCAACAGACTCTAGAAACTCTACTGACATGTGAAAACTGCAGACTAAATAGCCTTAATGTTAAAGCATCGCTACTAACTAATGTCTGATGAAATTTTGTTAATTGCAAAATTCGTATTTATATATTTATATTGGACTCAAGTGAGGGAAATTACATTAAATACAAAGCATGTCTTTATTTATATGAATTAAATTTTTTGAATATTTTCTAAACCCAAATCAAATTATATGCTTATGTACATTCACACGAACTAAACTGAATTTGTATGAATGAAATTGAAATGATTTGTGTATTTCATTTATGTATTTCGTTTGCCTACATTTAATATCTCTTGTATGTTTTATTTAGGTTAGGCTATAAGGCATGGCTAGAAGGTTGTCAGTGTGACAGTTTGAGTAGTGTGACAGTCTTATTCAATTCATGTTTTTTAGCAAGTAATTTTGGATATCCTACTTCATATGAGTAGGATTGACTTGAATTGTTAAAGGATATCATTCAGTGCTTGCGTAAACACTAGTACTGATAAAAGTGCTATGTGGTTTGAGAACACATGGAATGTACTGTAAGTTTAAGGGGCTAACTTGAGAGAAAATGGGCAAGGATAGACATGTTTAACAAGAACTGCTTCTGCTGTGAATGTGATTGACAGAAAGCTCAAAAAAAAATTCAGGAATTTCGTAGCCTAGCACTGTGGCAACCTAGTCGGACATCATGGACCAGCATAGTGTGCAGATGTTTTTAAATACTGTAGGGCTAACGGTTGAAGAATGAGCAATAAGTCTGTTCAGCTGCCTGAGAAAAAAAAAGAAAAAAAACTTTCAATGCAGTAGAAAGAATGATGATGTGCCGTCTGGGTCAGAAAGACCACAGTCAGACCCTCAGGTCTACTCCCAGCCTTTGAGGGAAGGAAGGTCTTATCAGAGGGAAGCAGATCCCCACCTCCCAGCATGAAGCTTTGCTTTAATTATTGCCTCAAGTTCTTGAGATTGTTTAGTGGCATTGTGTGTGTTAAAGCTCCTCCCTTCACTAATGTTAGACCGGAGATATATTTTGTTTCTCATAGTGAATTAGTTAGGAGAATTTTTTTTTTATATGTATTTAATTTATAATTTTTTATTTGGGGGGTTTTGCAATATAGGAACGTAGGTATTTGATGACTTAATCATTTTTTTAAATTGTTTTTTTATGTGTGTTTCTGGCAGGGTGCTTGAGCAGACAAATAAAGGAGGACTCTCAGCTTGACACTCTGTATCTGAAGTCCCTGCAAGGCTTTGTTGCTGTGGTGACATTAGAAGGCGACATGGTCTTCCTCTCAGAGAACATCAGTAAATTTATGGGTCTCACGCAGGTGAAACTTTTCTTCCTGTCTTTAACTCCAGTATGTCTGTGTGACTATGAGAGAGGTAGCCAGGGAGCTATAATGTTGTGCACAATCTCTCTTTGTTTTTTGGGGTAAATCCTTACAGGTCGAGTTAATAGGACACAGCATCTTTGATTTCACGCACCCTTGTGATCATGAGGAGATCCGAGAGAACCTCAGTGTCAAAGCAGGTGTGTAGTTTTTGATTTATTGCTCCATTTGTGTGTTTTCAATTCAATTTTATTTTTTTAACAATCGACTTTGTCGCAAAGCAGCTTTACACAATCAAAAGGATCATTTAAGTTTGTATGAAACGTGAATGTGTATGAAGCAAAATGTGATGTGAGATCTGATAAAGTTTCATTCTTCCTATCTCTTTGCATAGTCTCAGTAAAGATGCACTTCATGCCTTATGATGATAAATTTCTTACATTTCTCCAGTGGTTCTTTTTCTGTAATATCTCACTCTTACCAAGAGGCCCTAGATGGTATGGTACATTACCTATGGTAATGTACTGATATGCACCTTAATTTTGATTTAAGACCGAGTTGAAAAAACTGAACTTTGCCTTCAGCCACATACAAGCTCACAGTTATTTCATGAACCGCATTGAAACGTTTTTGCACTAATTGTCCATCATGATGCAAACTTACAAGCAGAATTGATTTATCCATAAGCTATCAATTGTAGAGTGTTAACTTATTAATGGTATTATAATGGTGCAAGAATAATGAAGTCGGTGTAGCCATATGCCTATGTCCAGTTAATCATCTGGCTAGTTTCTGTTAAAGGAGTTAAATTTGTTCTAGATACAGAATACATTTGAAAGATACCAACTCGATTTAGCTCAGTGGGACTGCAGAAGCTTCATATGAGTCTCAACTGAACCATGCATTTTTGCACAGAATGAGGGTTGTGGAATTTGACCCCGATTACTTACATTGTACTCATGCTCCAGGTGACAAACTTCACGGTCAGGGTGATTCTTTGCTTTCCACTGCTACTATAACAGACATTTCTGACCCTTTGCCGTAGGCACTTTTCTAATTAATATTTTTCTCTATAGTGTATTTCATATTTCTTCACATTCTAAATATTGAAATTAATTCAAGTTAAATTCATTATTTTTGTTTAAAATGTTTAATTCAAATTTTGCAATTATCAAAATTCTCTTAAATTATATATTTTGTGTAGAAATAATTTTATATATATATTTGTATTATATGTAAAAATATGAAATGCAAAATCTAGAAGTTTTTTTTTAACCATATATTTTGGAAGCCATACATCTGCTGCATTTTTGTAGGAAATTGTTTTCCCAAATTGTTTTAAATTTAGTCTGTTTATAATCAAATTCAGGGACAAATTTCTAATATATGTTAATGCATTTGCTGTGGGATTCTGAAATAATTGATAATAATGGCTTGAATGTGGCTGTTATGGCCAGTGTATGGCAGGAGACATAAGGAGCTCAGCACAGCGAGAGATTTCTTCATGAGGATGAAGTGCACTGTCACAAACAGAGGACGCACAGTCAACCTTAAATCAGCCGGCTGGAAGGTAGGTGCATTCGGATTGCAATACTTAAATACACACGTAAACACAATTATGCGTACATGACCATGATAGTTGATGAACCTCAGTCTTTTTGCTATTATTTCTGATGTAGCATGTCTCTTTCCCCAGGTGCTGCACTGCACAGGGCATTTAAAAGTGTACCCCAGCCAACGCCCTCATATTTTGTGTGGATTTGCTGAGCCCCCACTGACTTGCCTAGTAGTGTTGTGTGAGCCCATCCCTCATCCGTCCAGTGTGGACACGCCAGTTGATGGCAAGACCTTCATGACCCGACACAATATGGATCTGAAGTACACCTACTGTGATGAGAGGCATGTAGCACTCTTAACTATTCTGGCAGCTGAGTATTTCAGAAACTGCTGAGTATTAAGTGTTTCAAAAACTGCTGATCATCTGGGTTGTTCATGCAGAACTGTCACTAGAAGTTATTGTCTCACAGAATGGTGAGAAAAGACAAAAAAAAAAAGTAGGTGGCAGTTTGGCAGGCTGGACTGGAGAGGTTAGAGAACAACCAGAATAGCCAGGCTGGTTTGAGTTGAGATGAAGGCTATAGAAACTTAATCAGCCACTGTTTACAACCATGTTGCGCAGAAAAGCTTCGCAACACAAACCTTGAGGTAGATCAGAGTGGAACCCAGAGTGGTCTTCTTCTGAGATGTCAAAGTGTGCATAGTAAATAAGCTTTTAGGAACCATAGAAAGCAGTATTTAAAAGTTTCAACTGCTCTTTGCACAGTATTGAATCAGTCGAGCAAAGCAAAGGTAGCGTCTCAAAACCAACAATATGCTCTTTACTAACATACACATGTATAACTCAGTGTTATTTTAACAAGCAGGAAAAAAATTGCAAAAATAACAGAGAAAAAAAAACTTTAAAAAGAATGAAAGAGAGAAGGATTAATTTTCTCAGAAAACAAAAAGTCCCAATTGTCAACAGTTGGCACTCAAGAGGGAAAAGCATTTACTTTGGCTTCTCCTGTCTTGTTTAGTGAACTGATTGCTTGTCCTGTCTTTCGCCAGCATGTTTTAAGAGCTGTGTCTAGATTTGTGAATGCTTGCCTCTTTTTTTTTTTTTTTTTTTACTTTTGTGGAATTTGGAGAATATGCATGCATATTGTACCAAACCGCTAAAGGCTTTGACGACACTTAGACCATAATACATCTGCATACATTATAGGATATGGATATAAAAATGTCAGTTTAAAACGACTGAGTCAAGTATTTATAACACTCTTTTGCAGTGTGAGAACGCTGATGGGCTACACCCCAGAGGATTTAATGGGGCGATCAGTCTATGATTTCTACCACGCCCTGGACATGGACAGTATGACCAAGAGCCACCAAAACTGTAAGTACATACTTCAACCATTATCTGCTGTATATGCATTTAAACCTTAAAGTGCTATATTCATGGCCAGTATTTAATCTTACACTTCATCGTGTATCATGTGTCCTAAAACTAACTGGAAATCATAAGCAGTTTCCTTTCCAAGAATGCACCAAGATCTTGACCAAAATGACCCTTTAGTTGGCAGCAATCCATGTTTCTTATCTCCTAGAATAGGTTAGATAGCTGTCTTGAAATCAGGCTTCCCTGGACATGAGGCACTTCCCATGCACCCGCTGACTGAGGGAAGCAGATGTCCAGCTTGCGTCTAGGAATTGTTGAGTTATTTATAAGCTCAATGGTTATTGCATTGCACTGTTTGTTTACGTAGCAAATGCCTCAGTGCAAATGTTCCACTCTGGGCCAATAGCATGAAATGTTTATATAATGGATTTTATGTCTTTACTCTGTAAAGTATTTCAGGATTTCAAAAAAATGCCCTGTTAAAAACATTGGCACATGGATCAATCAATTGGATCAAGTGATTTGTTTATAGTGTGCTCCAAGTCAGAAGGGTTTATAGTGTGCTCCTAGTCATAAGGGCTGTCATGTGTCCTTTTTATGTTTTGTCCACAGTGGAGTTTGGTATTTGCAATCTGACCCACACATGTATTCAGCTTGGACCTTTCCACACCTATTTTTCCACATCTATTAACACAGTCTATGGCACTTTCTCTATGCCATGACTATTTCATAAATTGCAAATACTTGGATGTCTTTTGCAAGTGTCATGTAGCGTCAAGTGACTCTTGGTCTGTCCACACTGGCCTATTTTCTACGTATTTTCATTCAGTGCTGCAACTCATAACCTAAGCTGGTCATTGAGTCCATTTAGGGTAAGCCCTTAAATGAAGATTTCCCCACAGTCACACACTGAGCTTTCTAAATTATGTATATATTATTGGACACTACTAAGCTTGACCATACCTAGACAGATACTTTAGCTGAAATAAACTATGGTAATTGTATAGTACAAAAGAGGTCCAAGGAAGCACAACCACTAAACTAACAACAGGTTCATAGGAGTCCATGACTCACTGGCTATGATAGATAGAGCATGCTGTATTGGAGCTTCTATAGCAACAGTGCAGTCCCAGTGGGCACCTGAGCATGATGAGAACTGGACCATGTAGAAATGAAGGAAAGTGGTGTGGCTTTCTGAATTATGTTATCTTTTACAAAATGTGGATGGCTGGTTACATGTACATTACCTATCTGGGGAAGAGATGGCACCAGAATGGACTAAGGAATCAATATTCTACTGGAAAACCTTAGGTAGTGGCTTTCATGTAAATGTCACTTTGACATCAACCACTTAAATAAATATTGTTGCAGACAATATTCCCTAATGTGTCCTTTTATCAGGATAGTGTTGTCCTGACAAGTGTGCCCTGCCACAATGCAAAAATGGTCAATGAATGGCTCATGAGGACCATTAGAAAAAGGTGTTAACTTGGCCTCCCCACTTGTAATATTTTACTTTTGTTAGGCTATTCCTCCTTGCTAGGGGACTGACTTTGAAACCAGACAACATCTTTCTGTTTTCAATTTAAATAATAAAAAATTAATGTACACTTTATTTGTTTATTCGAAGCTTGTCAACTCTCAACTGCTAATTATATGGTTGCTATAAAAAATGTGCTATTATATGGTTCCTATAAATACTACCCTATACCATGTCATAAGTGATAATCTCTCGAATTATATTTATTTGAAACTTGTCGTTATTTAATGCTATTTTGTCACTAAAAATGTATGCTCACAACCGGCTCCTGTGTACAAGAGAGCTAAAACGAAAAATTTTTTGCCGTTATCTCTCTGAAGTTTTGTGCATTATTATTAACCCATTATAAGGCAATAAAGATAGTCAAAAGTTATCTTTAGGATTTAAAAATTATGTGTAGCTTACAAAGTCAGTTTAGCTAAAGAATTAAAATACATATGCTATCAATAGCAGAATTTAAAGACTTCTGTATATAAGTAAACACAAAGCCACTACGCATCCTCTCAAAGTTGTTTTCATATATTTTGGAAATTATAATTAATTTATGAATTCATGAAAACATTTATGTCTAAACAAAAAAAAATCACAATTTAATTCCCCTTTATCCATATATCAGCTGTGCTTCTTTTTCCTTTTAAGTCATCAGGTCTTATGGCTCTAAATCATCAACAGTTAATGTTACATTAACATTACAATAAGTAAAGTTAAAGTGATTATTAATTATATTTGCATATTCCCATCTACTATAACAGGTAACATTAAGTTTATAATATCTTTTTTCCCCCTGCTAAATATATTCTTAATTCTATTTCCAAGATGTGAGTCATAAGGAAATCAGCTAATTCTATTTCAGGACTTATTACAATTTCAAAGCTTCAAGATAATGCAGTAATATTATATACCGTATATATATTTTAATGTAGACATTATATGCTATTCTGATTGTTGCAGAGATTTCATTAAATGTGTTCATTTTTAATTGTTGTTGATTAATAACATAATTGTTGTTCATAAATGTTATTATTAAGTTTATAACGTTTCCATAAATAGACACAGTAAATCTTTCCAAAGCTAAAATGCTACAGTTTTTATGATACCTTGTAAAAACTGTAATAAGGCCAGGCTGTGCGGTTTTGGTGCCATACAATTTTTAGCTTGCAATTATTTTCCACCTTAGACCTAAGAAAGGAAGGAAAGATTGAGTGAGGGAAATGGGGTAGGGATGGGAGGGGCAGGAATGAGCATTTTCTATGAATGGAAAGTGAAGCTAAATATTTTAGGGAAAGTTTTTACAAATTACAAACTTCCCTCTTATGTAAAATGTAGAAAGCCTTTTGTGAAAGTACAAATAAAACATTATTGATATTGAATGTTTTTGTGCAGTGTGTGCTAAGGGCCAGGTTGTGAGCGGTGTTTATCGGATGTTGGCTAAGCATGGTGGTTATGTATGGTTGGAGACGCATGGCACAGTCATCTACAACAGCCGCAATTCTCAGCCACAGTGCGTCGTGTGCATTAACTACGTCTTAAGGTAAAACTTATGCTTATGCTTCATAAGGGAAAATATTTTGCTGCCATAGAACCACCATAATATACAGTATGTTGCACCATAACCTATGCTATATATAATAATAATGTAATAAAAGTACATGCCATTTACAAAGTCTGTTTAGTGTTCTAACTACCAGCGTGATCTCAAATGCTTTTACTGTTCTGTTTTAGTGACATTGAAGAGAAGGCCGTTATGCTCTCCATTGACCAAATGGAGGCATTTTTCAAACCCCAAAACATGCTGGCCAGCAGCGAAGTATTCTGCCAAGCCTCTCAAACATCTAACAGGTGCTTTCCCAAATTCAAGGAGGAGCCTGAAGAGATTCCCCAGCTCGTGCCAACACCAGGAGAAGCAATCATTGCCATGGACTTTGGTCAGAATTCCACCCACCACTACCTATATCCCCATAACAACTTCTCCCTGTACTCCACTCTATCCTTTGACAGCATGCCCACTCCCCTTCTGCATGCATGAACTCATTCATTAATCTCAGTATTTACTGTTTTCTACCTCAGAACCACAATACGCACATGCGATGCCCATAGACATCATGAGCTTTGCACTGGCAACCTTTGTAAAGTTGCACGCTTGTAGCTTGGCTTTGCAGCAGGGTACGCATTATATCAAAGTAATTTAATATTTCTGCTCTGAAGAAAATAGCGCCTTATTCAGCATAGTATGGGCACATTAAATATTGATTACAAACATGAAAATGATTGTTTAAATAAATGTTTCCCTGTTGTAAACAATTGAGTTTCATAATGCTTGGGTGCTGGCGGCGTGTGTCATCTTCTGAGGGGTCTGGGCTTTAATGGATATACACTTTCATGTATTATCATAATTTACTGCTTGCAATGAAAAACAAACTGATTTCTCTTTTGTCTATTTTAAATGAAACCTTGGGAAAGTGTGTGGTCTCATTTTTCCTTTCCATTCTCTCACTCTCATCTTCCATTCATAAACATATATTGGGCTGGATCCCTAACGTTTTCAACTAACATTATGATTACTAAGGGTAGACCAAACGCAAAGAAAATGATATCGGGCTTAAATAAATACTTTCAGCGTTTTCAATCTTGATTCTAAAAGCTTTTGTGTGATCACCACAGACAAGAATTTTGTTAAGAAAACATGAAGCGTATATTTTAAATTGTCTAAGGAAATGATTAAAATTTTGAAGTATATAATGCTAATTTAAAACTAGAAGGTGAGGTTTCTTAGTAGGTACTCTGAGTTTTCCTGAAAAGAATGTTTTCTACACTTTAAATATTTTTATTACTTCATATTTAAAGTTTAAATATGTACCAAAAAGCTGCCTTCGGACTTCATTATAGGTGAATCATGAGTTTTTCCAAATTCTTGTCCATATTATCCACACTTACACCACAGACATTAGTATGTAAATTGTTAGACTCTTTACAATTCTGTGTATGTATCTACAGACATAGACATGTACATCATATAATGTTTCAGACAGCATTCAGCTTTTATACAGTGACATCAGCTATATCATGCATGTTCTGCACTTTGCACGTACAGGAAGTCCAGAATTTGAAGCGCCTCCTACCTTCTACAAATCTCCAAGTCAGGCTTCAATCGATAAGCTGTGGGAAATTGAGTCTTCACAGCAAAGTACTGACAGCAGCCTGGCTTCATCCAGCTCACCTCCATCCCTGAGCAACAGCAGCAGCTCCACTGTATGTTCCTTCTGTGTCCCAGATATCCATCTAATGAATGACTTTGAATATTGTAGTGTCTTTTACAGCAGGTTGCGTACCCTCATGACACCTTCATGTATAATTTATTATCATGTTGTCTGCTTGTGGTGTTCAGCCTGACAGTGCAAGAGGAGGTTACTATGGAAGTGAGAAGACTGTTCTGAAGGTTGAGCTGACAGAAAGGCTTTTTGAGCAGGACACTGGCAATGAAGTAAGTCGATTACAAATTTTGCCACTAAATTATAGTCTGTCTGAGGTGCCACATATACCAGACTATTTAGACACTTGAAAATGACACTTGCTATTTACCGTAGCTAAACAAGCAGTCAGGAATAAACAAGATTAAAAAAATGCCTAGCAGAAAAGTCATTGAACTAAAAGGGAAAAGACAAGAAAGTTGCGCGTCACTAGTAGTAGTTACATCAATACAAATAGCAAGTGTAAACATCTTCATCATAGTCAAGTGTTACCAATTACAAGATTACAATTAGACAAATGTAAGATTAGGGTGAATAGTGGTAAAGTGGGACAGTTAAGCTTAATAATTTATATCTTTGCATGGATATGTTTTTATTACTA
>JAOVVA010000054.1:8722208-8732684 GCA_028565275.1 Leiocassis micropogon | reverse complement strand
ATACGGTGTATAGAGGTGGTGCTGATCAGTGCCTAGGTACCTTATCCTGTGTACTCTAGTAGAAACTGTAGCTTTTCTCCTTTTTTTGTGTTCCTAATGCGGCTTAAAGTTAAATGTATGATTAGCTCAAGCTAATATATATAAACTCCATTTGATACTATGGAGCTCTTATATGTCTCATTAGTAGACAACAAAAAGGAACTCAAAGACTGCCAGTGTTTTTCAAAGGAAAGGTGATCATAAATATGCCCGAAACAGTGGCATATAGTCACAATAATAGTTGTTTTTAAAAGTTCCACTCTAACTATGTAGCAGTTTGGGGGGTTTTTTCTCAAGATTCATCATGAAAGATAACTGAATATGTTTTCAACACCACATGGCCTTGTAAGCTATATTAACTCATGCACATTTTAATGATGACTGTAGTACCTGGTCAGTATTTATTTTTCTATTAATAGTCATATTACTGAAAAAGTCTTGCTTAAATATTGCTGATGTTCATGATTATTTTGTAATGCCTTTCATAACAAAAACTACGCACACTCTCTCTCTCTCTCTCTCTCTCTCTCTCTCTCTATATATATATATATACACACACATACACATACGCACACATATATAGTTGCTTTCATCGAATACTTATTCAGATTACATTTGTTACATTAATTCATTAATTTGTAATTTATTAAGTGTGTCCATTTACTGAATAGTTGCTGTCAGTACAATTGATGACTTAGATAAGAAAGTAGCACAGACTTTAGGACAGACAGGGTAAATCAATTGCCAAGTGAAAATCCTTACAATGCAATGTTACGTAATTGTTCTCTGAAGGAAGAGCCACCTTTTTTTTTTTTCTTGTTATGTCAGGAAGCCTAAGATAAAAAAGAAAAATAGTGATATTATGAATTTCCTACCTATCAAGATGCTACTCTCTTGTTTCTTTAACTCAATGTAAAGAAGCACTTTTTTGGGCTCTTTTTGGTAATAAAAAGAGTAGTCAGTAAAATCTGTGTTTCTGTCTCTTTTTTTGTAAAATATTAATGATGGTTATTATGCAGAAGTATATAATATTCACTACAACTGGTTGATCCTGAGACTAAAACCAAACGGAAACCTGTAAAAGATATTTTGGTGTATCATATGGAGATAGTACTAGGTTACATGAGTAATCCTACCTAACACTGTAATTGACAGTGAGCAACACTGCCTGTGCATATGTGATCAGCTCATGGAAATTCAATAGTCAATCAGTTTGTGCTGATTA
Source organism: Leiocassis micropogon (assembly GCA_028565275.1). Classification (NCBI taxonomy): domain Eukaryota; kingdom Metazoa; phylum Chordata; class Actinopteri; order Siluriformes; family Bagridae; genus Leiocassis; species Leiocassis micropogon. The sequence continues at coordinate 8,731,420 of JAOVVA010000054.1, read as the reverse complement.
TACAACCAAATAAACCATAAGTTTCCACTACTATAGACATAAAAGTTCAAATTAAGCCACCGTTGGAGTCATATTGACGTCTAGTAACAAGTAGAACAGGATCTAGTGAAATGCTGCACACTGCATTTTTTGAGAACATGCTTTTTGCCCACAGAGTTTGCATACCTGAAATGGGGAATTTAACAACAGGGTTTGCAATTTTAAAAGACAGAGAAAGGTACAAATTCAATGAAAATGAATGAAAGAAATGAATACAAATCACATTTAACAATACAAATACAGAGTGTGGATTACCTCCTGGGCAATTCCCAACCCCATAATCTTCTAAGAATTGTTAGTGACTTCCATACAATATCTCAATCTTATAACAACATATAGGCAACTTCTTATTATTCTTACTGAATATGCAGAAGTTCAATAAACAAGTTCTAACAAAGTTTTGTAAATGTATTCATTTTTTTTAAATAAAAATGTACCCTTTAGTAAATACTTTGTTGAAGCAGCAATTAGACTCTTGAGTTAGACCGTCTCAATCCCTGTAAGGAAGGAAATTGTCAGTGTACCAGCCTAGATTTAGTGATTTAAAACATAAATACATTTTAAGGTTCACAAGGGCTAAATGGCACAGGTGTTGAATTCATGTAAATGGTAGTTAATTTAGCTGTTTTTCAATTATTATGAATTTATAAAATAATTTTAACAGAACATTTATAATTGCCAAGCATACTGTATGATTAGCTTTCATTGGTACTTATAATACTCATGGTGAGTTTAATTAATCTTGTGTCTTTCTGTTTTAGCAGATTATGATCTCTATTTGACAAACATTTAAAATTTTTTTATTTTTTGATTCATTTATTTTAATGGCACAGTGTGTGATAGTTTCGCATGATGAAGTGCCATTCACTTAAGTTTCCTAAGAGCGTTTCAGTGAAATGGTAGAGATCAAGGATCGCAGGTGACACTCCCTCTATAGGATACAAATTATTAACTTCTCAGTACATTTAAAAACTGACCCTATGTCATTTTTCTTCTCTTACGTTTGTGATATATAACACTGTGTTGCAAAATGTGGTAAAATATTAATAGATATTAAAATATGAATCCATATGACCATAATAAATGTATTAGAAATTGACATGCAATACTGTATCCCATTGTAGTAACACAGTTTTTATAATTAATGTCATCTTCAGTTAATGACAATCTGCTCATTATCCATTGTCTTTTTTAAATAACAATGTATTAATATAATCACTATCAGAATTCACACACACTGGATTGTTTTCTATACAACACCATGTGAATATTCAAGATAAGCAATGCCTGAGCCACTCAGACAAACCAGACACCAGTAAAGTTCTTCAGTTCTTATAATTCCCCATTTTGATCGTGACCTGAACTGAAACTCATCATCATGTCTGCCTTCTTTGTTTTTGCACTTCATGGCTTTCACTTAATGTACAATGCAAAGCTGTAGCGCTCAGTTAGTCATTTCATTAAATTCATTTAAACAAAGCCATCCTGCATAAATTACTTTCAAATTATGTTTGATACTGTATATATTAAAACTTGATACCCTCTATAGATGTTATGTCTGATTGATTCTATTCTGAATTAAGTACCCATTTTCATTAATCATGGCATTTGTTTTTCTAAGCTTAGTAAACAGAGCTGTTCTTTCTCACGAAAGCTATGAAGGCCAGCCACGTTATCTTATTCTCAGTGGAGCACATACTGTAGATGTCTTTAAGAGGTGCAGGGTCTTCGCAGCGGAACACTGTTTTCCATGGCCAAAAGGAAAATTCACTATCAACACATGAGCAAATAATAATGTATTTTTTTTTTAAAATCTGTTTCCTTGTGTGGCACACCACTCCAGTTAAGAAAAGCTGAATGAAGGCAAAAGAACCGTTTTTTTCCAGTCCTACTGTGGCCTGCAAAATGACGCATGATAATATTTAATATAACAATCAAAGAGTAGATTTTTCTAAAACAGGAAATTCCCATTCAGTTGTTTATCCCAATGGTCCCATATAACTATGGGACTCTGGGTATAATGTCTTATACAACAAAGTCAGCTGTTATGTACTTTCCAAATATGTATCATATTTTTGGTGGGGGAAAAAAAAATTATATAATACATTAGCACAAATGTTAACCAGACTGCAATGTCTTATTCTAATATAGAATAAAACTCTATTTCAAATATTTTGTACTTAAATACAGTGCATCTGGAAAGTATTCACAGCGCTTCACTTGTTCCACATATTGCTATGTTACAGCTTTATTTCAAAAATTTACTCAAAATTCTACAAACAATACCCCATAATGACAATGTGAAAGAAGTTAATTTGAAATATTTGCAAATTTATTAAAAATAAAAAACGAAGAAAAAAAAATCACATGTACATAAGTATTCACCGCCTTTTCCATGACACTCAAAATTGAGCACAGGTGCATCTTCTTTCCACTGATCATACTTGAGATGCTTTTACAAATTGATTGGGGTCCACCTTTAGTAAATTCAGTTGATAGAACATGATTTGGAAAGACCTGTCTATATAAGGTCCCACAGTGGACAGTGCATGTCAGAGCACAAACTATTTCATAAAGTCTAAGGAATTGTCTGTAGACCTCTCAGACAGGATTGTATCGAGGCACAGGTCTGGGGAAGGGTACAGAAAATTTTTTGCAGCATTGAAGGTCCAGATGAACACAGTGGCCTCCATCATCCATAAATGGAAGAAGTTTGGAACCACCAGGACTCTTCCTAGAGCAGGCTGCCTGGCCAAAGTGAGCAACTGAGGGAGAACAGCCTTAGTCATGGAGGTGACCAAGAATCCGATGGTCACTCTAAAAGAGCGACGAGAATCTTCCAGAAGAAAAACCATCTTGTAGCATCTTACTCAAAAAGACTTGAGGCTATAATTGGTGCCAAAGGCACTTCAGCAAAAAAAGATTTGTTTCTCGTGGTCTTAAGAGTCCTTCAGATGTTGTTAAAGTTCAGGTGGCTGTCATGTGCCTTTTACTTAGGAGTGGCTTCCGTCTGGCCGCTCTACCATGCAGGCCTGATTGGTGGATTGCTGCAGAGATGGTTGTTCTTCTGGAAGTTTCTCCACAGAGAAACACTGAAGCTCTTTCAGAGTGACCATCTGGCAATATATATATTAGCAATCACTAAAGCGGCACAAATTCGCAAATTGGCAAAATGGTCAATGAAAGAGAAGCATCAGAACACCCTGTGCACCACAGGCTACCATGCACAGCGCACAACAGGCAAATAACCCATTGCCACCATCCCAGCCTCCAAACTCCCCAGAACGATCTGTATATATATTTGTATAATTTAATATTTAATGTTAGATTTCAGCGCTATGGTAAGTTTTGTTCCTATTAATAAGTAATGTGTGCTGATCTCCTTGTTGCTTTGGTGTAGTCTTGGCAATTGATGACAACATTCTTGACTTGAACTTTAAGGCAAGATATTAACTCAAAATGGCATATGCAAACTGATTTCAGGATTTATTTTTAGAGAGATGCAAAATTGCATTCATGTTAGACACACATTCATTTTGTACACTATCCAGTAACTTCTCTATGAATGTTATCCCTGTTGAGTTGGTTTTATTTTTGTAGACTGACTATTCATTTTCTAGTTTTAGACATACAGTATATTTTTCCTTATTCTCTAACTTTAGAGTTTTATTTTTTATAGATGAAACCATTGCAACCTGGAAATTGAAAGAACATGTAGAAGTAGGCTTGATTATATTATTTTTTGTTGCTTGCCAAGATATACGTTTTACAGTGTTCGGTAAATGAAGCATCATGTACTGGAACATCTGGTTGTGCTAATGTTCAGTGGACTTTTTTCCTGCATACTTTTGAACAATATAAAAAATCAGCTCATCAGGAAGAAAAAAAGATTGAAATGAAATGCTAAAAAATATTGACTGTTGTGCTGCTCTACTTTCACTTCCTGTAATTCTGTATGTTAAAATCGATGTAAAAAATTAATCACCTAAAAACTGAAGAAAAAAAAGACAACATGAACAAATACAGTTTGATGTCATTTTTGTTACAGTTATAAACAGAGCTTACATTTGACTATTCACATTGACAGTTACTCGGGACACAAGAGAAACCTGTCTGTGATTACATCTGGGCCCACCATCTTGCATGACCTCTGAATGACTTTTTGACCTGAGTTTATCAGGGAAGTCATTCTGTGGCCTTTTTCTGTGGCATGTGTAATTTTACTAAGATGTGAATGGAACATGGCTGCAACTGTGATTCGCCAATTCAATCATGATTCAAGATTGCTCTGATCTGAATAGCAATAAAAAGTAATTAAGAAGCAGAACCTCTTATTTAAGCTGATTAAGTTGTAACCGACTTCACGTCTACAGTGCTATGTGATGTTGTCTCTCAGTTAAGCCCATGCTGTGTTATATACACAGAAGAAAAACCCACACTGACCACAGTTTCCGGTAGCGAGGCACACGACAGGAGCTTTCTCGTGGGAACTTGTTCAACTCTTTGCCTTATAGCCTGCCCACACTTACACACTTCTGTCTGTTGTATGTGTCATTTCTTTAAGTATGTAGTAAATCTGTGGATGTGCTAGTCTGTCTCTGTGCATCCGATCATGATTATGTAATAAATCTCTGTGTGAAATTCTTTGTGCTAAGCGTAACGTGGTAATATCGTCCAGGTATTATAGAACTTACCAGGTATGACTCATCTGTAGAACTCGATAAGGCCACTTAAGGACTTAATGCAGGATGCTGAGGTATAATTTGGGGTCCTGAGTAACGGAGATTTCCTCACGTTAAACAGCATTCATTTTTACTGAAAACCAAAGTACACCTATCGGTTTTGTGAGAAGGAGTGATAGATTATATTCCTCTTAATAATTAATCACCAGCTAAAATTTCTTCAGTAAGAAATGTAAGGTTTAAACCTTTTTATTCTTAGGACACAGAGCTGAGTCAGGTGACACTAATGCGGTGAACCAGTTCATGTCCTGGTCCAGTGTTAAAAGTGAAAGACTCTACTCTACAGATTGTAGATATGATTGACAACCCCCAACCATTATGAAGAGGGACATGTGGCTCTTGAAGATATTTTCCAGTGTTTGGCTCTATCACCTACCACCAGTGCGTTATTCGATCTGAAGTGAAGATCATTGGCTGTGACTTCCCCTCCCTCACTAACCTTCATGACAGCAGAGCCAAGAACAGTGCAGTTAAGACTGTCTTTGACCCCTCTCACCCCTCTCACCTCACCCACGTTTCACACTACTTTCTTGAAGGGTGAGAAACCGACCCATGATACCAAAAATGTCCAGATATAGAGACTTTTTTTTTTCCCCCCTATTGAGCTGTTGCCATGCTCTGGACAAGTTTCATTAACACACACCAGGACTCTGCTGAAACTATTGTATATTCACAGCCAGTGCATGTCATCTCGAAATGGATGATTTTGTGTTAGACTACATGCAGTATATTTACATATACTGTAGTTAGAATCGATATGATGATTCATTGTTGTTTTACATTTTTTAACCCATGTTTTCTGTACCCGTGGATTTGTTTCAGTTTAGTCACTGTTAATCGTGCAAAGTGAGATACTATGTAAGTGAAATTCTACTAGACCAAACATTCCTCTCAGAATCTCAATGTATTACCTAGTGTCTGAAGGATATTTGGCGCCCTCATCTGGCCTAAACGATATAAGCAACAACTTGCTGCTCACCACAATTGCTCAGAGAATCTACTGTAGTGTGGTTGTAGCTTCTCAGTACATTTCTATGAAAAAGAGGGAAAAAAACAGTTGGATTAAATATTATGATTATAACTAAAACTGAGATTTTGTTACGATCATGTCTGAAATTTGGACTTAACATTGTAGTATTTTGCAGTGGAGTGCTGACATATTAATCTTTACTAAATTGCAGGCATAATATGTGTAAGGGCTATTTATTTATTATTATTATTATTATTATTATTATTATTATTATTATTATATTTCCTCTTAAATAATTAAAAAAAAAAGTTTTTGCATATTGATACAGATCAAAATTACTACCGTCGTGTTGAAAGTACGCTTTGAATGCACAATTAAAACCCTACAGTGTTTATAGAGGTCCAGCTGGACTCATATGAACTTCTACGACATTTGGCAGACACCCTCATCCAGAGCGACTTACTTTGTTATCTCATTATAACATATAATCAAAGGCATCAAATATGCCTGTAGATCCTTTAATATCACTGTAGGTCTCTTCTCTGCCTTACTAAGAGTGCTTTTTCTTTTGGCAGTTCTGGAGAGACCCCAGTTCTCACTGTGGTGCCCCATTTTCTTTCCAGACCATGACTACAGTATTCAATTCAATTCAATTTTATTTATATAGCGCTTTTAACAATGGTCATTGTCTCAAAGCAGCTTCACAAAAATGATATCATTTTATCATTTTATCAAAAATTATAATAATTAATATAAAAATAAATAAATAAATAAAATAAAAAATATATATATATAAAATAATAAAATAATAATAATAATAAAAATAATAATAATAAATTGTGTATTTATACAGTAGTAGTCAGTAGAAATGAAGCAGGTGTCAAGAATACTCTAGAAACAGCTGATGTTTATTTGGGGTTAATCAGAATTATCCCATTGATGACAGATGTATGATAATTACTTTTGAACAGTAGTTTAAATATGACTGGTTTATTCTGAGAACAGTCACATGTCCCATTGTAACAGAATGCACATTTTTGCAAAATGTCATTGTGAGTTTTTTTTGTCTTCCACTTCCCATTTTATAAAATGTTTCTTTTTTCACTTTAATTGTGTTACTCTCTATATCACATTAAAAAAGATCTGACATAATTTACCTTGTTTTTTGCAATTTTAACAGAAAAATGTGGACTATTTATATACACCAACAGCCAAAACATTACAAGGCAAAACATTAAATCCAGTATTGTGTAGGTTCCCCCTGTGCTGCCCATTCAGCTCTGGCCCCTCAAGGCATAACTCTACGGGGCCTCTGGGGTCACTGTGGTGTCTGGCACCAGGACATTGCCAGCAGAACCGTTGGGTGCTGTGGGTTGCAGGGTGGGTCCTCTATGGGTCAAATCCTCGCTCTACAGCATTCATGTACGAGTTCCATTCATGTAAAGTCCATGTAAGATTTTTGCACTGTACTGTATATCAGCTTTTTGTATCTCATTATTGATGTCATGTAAAATGGTCAGTAGTTTAATTTAACTAACTTCGTTTTCATCTTTGTATTTGACATCATGACATGAAAGTAGCAGTCAGTTAGGAACGGGCTGGATTTTGTTCACTGAAAGAATCTTACACAAGTCAACAGCTCTGGTATGTCAGTGGGGGAAAAGAGCTTGTGTCAAATGGAAATAAGTGTCAAATTTCTCTCTCTCTCTCTCTCTCTCTCTCTCTCTGTCTAGTCTATAATAATAAAACTTTTTCTTTTTCTTAATCGATAATTATTTTCCTAAAGTTCTTTAAATGTCCCTAAAATGATTATTCAATCTCCTTTTTAAAAATCTGGTTTTATCTTGATTATATTTGTTTTAGCACTTTTCAGTCATATATACGATTTTTGTAATCATATTTTGCCTCTGTGTTCTATACACAGAATGTATTTCATCAAATGTGTTGTGCTGTATATTAGATTTTTTTAATATATGGAAAAAATAATGCAGCATAATTGATTTGTATCTGCTTCAATGATGTGTTTACTATGGCTTAAGAGGCCATTAGTCTCTTGTGGGCTTGCTGCTAATTGCTGATTTTCCTTACACTGAGAATAACAGCGAGTAGGACGATGTAATTAAACACTGCTACACCAAACAAACACTCTCCCCAGGAAATATATTGATGAAAGCCCTTATTTGACACGTGCAGGAATGGGGTCACCTCCCCACCTCCCCCTCATCCAATCACAGGGTGGGTGTTGTCTGTGCGTGAGCCAGTGATGTGCTCACACTCCCCTCAGTGAAACATAACCATGATAAAATACAGGCCTAGTGACAGGCTACTGAACATAAGGGCAGAGTGAAGGGGAGAAAAAAAACAAGGCATGCTGGGAGTGTTTCCTTTATCAAAGCCTGTACTTTATGATTGGCCTTTATGGCTGTGCTTGAAAAAAAAATCATCAATTTCTTTAATGCTCTTTGCTATCAGATAAAGGTCCATTGAATAAGTTAACTATAAGTTTTTTTTTAAATAATAACATGCAATCGATATGCAGCATTGATATAAGCAACATATTTCTCATTTTTAAACCTTTCACTTGAACTTGCACAAATTGTAACCTCAGTTTTTTGATCTTGTCTTGCAGGAGTGTCACAGATTATGCAATAATCTGCTGTAGTAGGTCATTTGCTTTAAGGTACTATTTTTGAAGCTGCTTTTCTGCTCAAAAGGGTTGTATAAAATAGTTAACTGATTTTCTGTAGCCCTCATGCCAGCTCAAACCAGTATGGCTATTCTCCTCTGACCTGTTTCTGCTTATACTGTATACAAGCCACATAGCGGTGCTCAGAATAACGCGAGTTAACACAAGATAGTTAAGAGTCAATATTGGTGAGTCTGTTCTTTTCTAGTCCACAAACCATCATAAAGTGTTCGTCATGTCAATGGTAAAATTTTTCTTCTATTTTTTTTCCCATGCACCAAATTCTAACACGGAACATAAACGTTTACTAAATTGAAAGACATTAACCACAAGTCATATTTGATTAAAACTTAAGAGTGTGAGTTTACTACTTCACACTTTGGCACTGTAATTCTTATCTTGCCCTTTGAAGGTTCATGGAAACCTAAGATCCTATCACTCCAGACAGAACCAGACTCTACAGGTCATCGCCAATAACTTGTGAAACCGAGTTGTGCAGGGGAGAGTGTGACGCCGCATTTCCCCAAGGTTGCTGCTCTCTTACCTATCTTATCTCCTGGGCAGAGTCCATATAGGCCAATTTAGGGTCATTGCAAAAATCGTTGTAGTCAGCATCAGCAAAAACACAATTCCTGTTTTCACTGTTCACTGAACATCCAGTTCAACTGTGACAGTCTGATACAGAAGACAGTCTGTGGTTAGGTTTTATACAGATTAGATGAACCGCTGAGACATCTGGCAGTCCAAACTCTCTCTCTCTCTCTCTCTCTCTCTC
>JAOVVA010000054.1:8690821-8722108 GCA_028565275.1 Leiocassis micropogon | reverse complement strand
ACACACACACACACTGGTTATACTGGTTATATTGCCAGGTAGTGAACTACAGTGGGACTGAGATGTTCTGAACATGTAGGTCATAAAATAGGGGTGTGTACGATTAGGGGAAGTTTCATAATGCCTCAATGCTGTTGTGCTTCCATGTATCTATATTGATCTCAGGGTAAATGTTTTAGCCTTGTTTAATCTGAACCACTAAAACGATCAGTAACACTGTCCTATATAAGCCATAGATAATAATTAATAACTTATTCACATACTCTGACAATACATTGATCTGCCATAGCAGATATGAAGAGAATAACATTGATTTTCTCATTCCAGTGACGCATGCCAAGGGGTGGGATATATTAAACAGCAAGTGAACACTCATCATCTATACCATTTTATCCTGTATATAGGGTCGGGGAGTCCTAGAGCCTATCCCAGGAGACTTAGGGCACGAGGTGGGATACACCCAGGACAGGGTGCCAATACATTGCAGGGTACACACTCATTTACCCACTACAGGCAATTTGGGAACGACAGTTAGCCTAATCTGTACGTCTTTGGACTGTGGGAAGAAATCAAAGTACTCGGAGGAAACCCACCAAGCACAGGGAGAACATGCAAACTCCATGCACACAGAGGCAGGAATTGAACCTGGCTAGGAATTGAATCCGGATCCTGGAGGTGCAAGGCGACAGTGCTAACCACTACGCCACTGTGCCGCCCAAGTGAATAGTTCGTTCTCAAAATTGATGTGTTGGAGCAGGGCAGTTCTTTGAGAAAAAAGGCAAGATGGCAGGGACAGTGTTACCCTGGGTACTATTCTCCTGGGAAGCCTCCAGTCCTATGAATCCTTTGGACCAAGTACACCTCAGATTAATTTTGCACCAGATTAATGGTCACTGGCAAGAATTGTTCAAGAAAGGTTTAAGGAACATGGCAAAATGTTCAAGCACATGTGAGATATGCTGGACAAGCAAGTCCAATCCATGGACACTCCACCTCACAACTTACAGAACCTGAGAGCAACATCATAGTGCCAGATAAAACAGCACAACTTCAGACGTAAGGCACTGATGGCGGATGGGAAGGTCTGTCATGCATTCAACAAGGATGTAAACTTATCAGGATTGAGAAAGGTGACAAAGATTTACGGGGCCTGGGTCCTGTAAATAATTGCCTAGGGGAAGAGATGATTTAACGATTTAACATCTTTTCATATAGTGTCCTCATTTAGCAGAAATATTGCAAAGGATGGACAACATTCAACTAAATATAGTAAAAAAAAAAGAAGGAAAAGAAGAACATATGGCATTTGTATTGAACCCCCCCCCCCCAAAAAAAAATATATATATAAATAAATAAATAAAAGTAATAAATAAATAAATAAATAAATACAATAAAATTCGAAGGTAGTGCAAGATATGTACAAGGACATTGTTAGAGCAGTGAGGTGTGCCATAGCTACGACCGACTGGTTTAAGGTGGAGATGGGACTGCACCCATTATTGGATTAGCTCATAGCCATCTTCTGTTTAAGCAGTGATGGACAGGTTGACAGATGAGGTTAGACAAGAGACCCCATGGAATATGATGTTTGCAAATGATATTGTGATCAGCAGCAAGTGTAGGGAGAAGACTGAGATAAATCTGGAGGGATGCACTGGAGAAAAGAGACTTAAAGATCAGTAGGAGTACATACTGTATGTTTAAATGAGCGAGACGGGGAGGGGGGGGGCGTTGCAGTTGCAAGGAGCAGAGGGAGGGAATATTTATATTTATTATGGTAGAGAAGTGAAGTTATTATTTCTTTCAGATTGAAGCATCTACTTTAGTACGTGGGTACTACTAAATTATACTTCTTTTATTGTCAGCCAAATATACTCCCTGTTCGGTAATCAGAAAGTGAATCGAGATAAGAAATCGGAAAAGTAGAACGAATAAAGAATAAATAAAGAAAGAAGTTTTGTCCTAAAATGACTCCAACGCATTAAAATTTACCAGCTGCTGTTATTTCAGTGCAGAAATGTTTCCTGTTTTTTATATATCATGTCATTAACTTGCACTACCTCAACCATATACAGTATACTGCATTGTTGTGTCATGTTGTCGTGTTGCTGCTCCTGTTTTCACATTTGCACATGCACTTTATGCTGTCTTGTGTTATCGTTTAGTCATGTTGTAATGACTTTTGTATAGTACTTTAAATAGTTTTAGTTAATTTATGTTGTCAATTTGGTTTGTCTTGCATAGTCAGCTAATTAGGTGTCCTAGTTAACTAGTTAGTTTCTTTCAATTTATGTAACATGTACAGTATGTAGCACCTTGGTCCTGGTGGAACACCAGTTGTTACACTGATGTGTATAGTTTTATGCATTTTATGTAAAAAAATAAATAAATAAAAAAGCCGCTTACAGTATACTCAACAATTTGTTTTCACTTATGGTGCAGGTTTAACTTCAGGCAGATATCTAGGTACTGCAAAAGATTCATTAAATTCTGTCCAGCCAGTTTTGTGTGATGCTGTGACATAATCTGACTGGACAGACAGACAGACAATGATATGAGGCTGGTTTCAGGTCCTCCAATGTATGAAACGTATAGTCTATCATTGAAAGAGCGAGTTCTGACCAATGTACAGACAAAACCTTTCTTTTATTTATATAAATGTAGCACCTTGGTCCTGGAGGAACGTTGAAATGACAATAAAGGCCTACTTTTACTTAAGGAGCTCGTCCCCTAGAGAGGCGCCCCCTAGTGCCTGCTGAGCTCATTGCAGTAGCTCTGCGCTGTGCCTTTTAAAGCGAGGGGGGATGGCACGAGCGCTGTCATTTCACTACTGAACGAGGCAGGCTGCAGCACTCCTCGTTCGTCTCCCCTTGTTTTTGTTTCCTTTGCACACCTCCTTGCTATCCCCTTTGTTTTATTTTACTCTCTTTTCTTTCGAACAATAGCACCACTTCCCCTGGTCGAAATGTACCGATATTTCGGGGAGCTTGTGAGCCGCGGAGCGGGCAGCGCGCTGGCGGCGGGGTGTGTGGAGGCAGCGATGCCGGCTTCCTCATCGCTAATGCGGCTGAGACACTACAGCGACGCCGCGGATAAAGAGGACGACCCGAACTTCTTCAGGATGGTGGAGGGCTTCTTTGACCGCGGCGCCGCCATCGTGGAGAACAAGCTGGTGGAGGACCTGAAGACGAGAGAGACACCCGAGCAGAAGAGACACCGAGTCCGAGGAATCCTCAAGATCATCAAGCCGTGCAACCACGTCCTCAGCGTGTCTTTCCCCATCAAGAGAGACAACGGAGAGTGGGAGGTTATCGAGGGCTACCGGGCACAGCACAGCCAACACAGGACTCCGTGCAAAGGAGGTAACTTATTATAACATAATATGATCGCGTGTTGTAATTTATTTATTTTTACGTTAAACACATTCACATTTATGTCACGCCGTTTTCCCGTTTTTCTATACATGGTATCCATTTAGGCTGATGACCTTACACATATGTCTCTGTCTGTTAGCTAGCATAGGCCTATGACGTTAAGGACGTGTCAAATTGTTCCTCGCGCACTACATTCGAACACTTTTTAGGGGGTGACGTAACTGTGTGGACGCTCTACATAGTGCACTCAACTGGCTTTAAATTGGAATCTGGACGCCTCCAGTCGCTTTTCTGCTTGTTCCTGGAACTAGATTGTTATTTCCAGGAACTGGTCACTTTAGCATTAGGTTTAACTTTGGGTTTAATCATTGAAATGTTATTTATTATTGGCACAAACTCAAATTCATACATATGTGTTTTTAAAGTTCTTAAGTTGAATTTTTATAGTCCACTATATATATATATATATATATATATATATATATATATATATATACACATTAGTACACAGTTCATGAAAAGAAAAATAGTATGATGTATATTATATTGATAGAATTTTAATAACATTATATTATTATCGTTTTATTATCACATATATCAATATATGAAGTATAGCAATACATTTTATATTATTTTTTTCCCAAGTGTATAAATTTTTTTTGCCTGACTTGTGTGTGTGTGTGTGTGTGTGTGTGTGTGTGTGTGTGTATTATATATAATCTACCATTTCATATTCAGATGTATTTATTTAAGGCTTAGACCAAATAATTGGGCAAATGATCTCCTTAAGAGGATGTATGCTATTTAATAATGTATCAGCTCATCAACTATTTTTAACAATGAAAGAATACTTTAATGATTGCAATGTTCTTTACATATATTCATGACTATGCTTATATTACCTGTAATAAATTGCAGCCTTTTTATGCTTAAATAACTGCACAGGTCCATACTACGATGTAAATTTTTATAATTTTATATAGATTAATTATGCAGCAGTTTTGGAATTGGAAAAGCACAAGACTTTGTGTAATAATAATAATGATAAAATAAAATAAAATGGGTATGTTCCTTTGTTTAGGGGGGCATACCTTTTTTGTTGGATCTGTGTAAGGGTGTGTGAGTGTGTTTGGTTACTGACTGTATAGTTAGTATGACTGAGAGCCCTGAGATCAGGTACAGTAAAATATGAATGGACAGAACACTTCTCCACAGCATGTTAGTCCTCTGAAATGCAGCATGAATACATCAGAACAAAGCTTGTGCGTCCTTTTCACTCTATTAATAACTCAGTATGAGAGCAGCTCAAAACCCATGTCATTCACTGCAATAGAGAGGTGCGTGATCCATGTTGCTCTGATGTTAAGGACCGGTGGTGGAGGATATGAGGTGTGGGAGGAGAACAGTTCAGGAAATATTTAGGGTAATATATGAGTTGAGGATGTGACGTAGGCAATCGTGAGGGGCGGGTGGATCTTACTGGTTAAGGCACTCGTTTTTTATCAGCTGCATGGCACAGCAAAAAACATGAAGATAATTTTCAGATTCAACCTGACTTCTGTATATCAGATTGTTAAGTGCACAAGAGAAGCCAGACTGACCTGTAACACTCTTTGACTTTTGTGCAAAAATCACTGTTGTTTTTTTCCCTATAATCTTTAATGATCCAGGTATTTGGCTGACGTTTGCTCATTTATAGCAAGCTTCTGCAACAACTAAAATCTAAAGTCCAACATGTTCTTACATTTGCAATCAGCACATTTCTGCTCAATGAGCTAAGAAGAAAAGAAAAAAAAAAGAGGGCTTGACACTATGTTGTGTAGAGTATAGCTATGTATAGTGTAGCTATATGAAATCTGCTTTTAGACTTTTGTAACAGTGACAGACTTCATGATGTGAGCATGACTTCAGGCTTAGGTTGTGTGAGTGCCCAGGTTTGTGGTTACCAAGCAGAAGAACTCAGTGCTTAGTCATTCCTCTCACTCTCCTTCTCCTTCCTGTGCTTTCTTTGACTTCCAAAATAGTCCTTTCTCCCAAAAAAAAAAAAAAAAAATCGCCCACACACAGTGTCCTGTATTGCACATTGACTCTGAAAATGGATTTAATCTAGCTGTCAGGATTCGCCCTCTGGACATTTGTTATGATTTTTAATTCATATTAGCACACACTTTAAAAAAAAAAAATTATTTTTTTTTTACCTGTCTTATAATGTAATGGTCTTATATAACACCGACATATTGCAAGCCACCTCTTTAATTTTGGCCATGTGAATGAGTCACATTCACAACGTCGGTGGTGTGTCGCAGTTAACTTGCAGCTATTTTTGTCCAGACCTGCTTTAGTAAGCCTTGTGATCTGAGTGGTTCTTGTGGTTCAGGGATATAATGGTGAAGTCTGTTTCTTTAATTTATTCTGTATGTCTGGCGCTCTCACATTTGTCTGCACAGTAATTGTATTTTAATAACCGTATAGTGATGTGAGGCTCTCAGTTTTCAGTATACCAGAGTTCTGCAGAACCATCAGTCTGCTGTGTCTGTTCTGCTACTCCTATTAGTTTCACTGCAAAGAATAATTGGATGTAGGTTTTTTTTTTTCCCCCTTTCTCTGTCATAACAGAGTTTGGCTTTTACCAATCAGCAGCTGTGAGAATTATTCAGGCTGGCAAGAACATTTTCATCGGTCTGATCACTGTGCTGATTGCAGCACTTACATGAAACTGTTTTATTTCGAGTAAAATATTAGACCAGTTATTAACAGTGATTACTTTCCATATAAACAATGCTGAAAATGTCAAAAAAGAAAATTGAGTCTTCAGTCTCACTATAATATTACTGATTTCCTTTTGGTGTCTTCTCGCAGGTATTCGGTACAGCACAGATGTGTCTGTGGATGAAGTCAAAGCCTTGGCCTCACTGATGACCTATAAATGTGCTGTTGTGGGTAAGTGGCTCTGTAGGCAGCGGTGGTTGGGCAGCTGGTGCTGACATCTCTTATGTACAGGCTATTAGTTTTTTATTTGTAGCTACACAATGGACATGTAGGTCCAACAACTAGAAAAGGGAAACGCATTCAATAATAATAATAATAATATTAGGTGCTTCTGATACTTGCATAGAATGTGACATGTAATGGGATGCAACAAATAAAGAACTAGACTATATGTAAAGTTTATTAAATACACAAATACAATAATATACTAAATATACACAATTGTATATGTACCATATATGGTTTTGATTAGGTTTGTGCAAATTAAAAGTATATTACCAGTTATGCACTGTCTGGCCTGTAAAAGCTGCATTGTAATCTTTCTTCCAGTCTTTAACTTTGATTGGTGGCAAGTTTGTGTGTGAAATTCTCCCAGAACCACTCTTTCACAATGTGTCATCAGGAATGAAAACTCCATAGATGTGATAACCTGGTCATTCAGTATTTTCAGGTCATCAGCTGACCTCATTTTATTGCCACATAATGATGAGTGCTGAATCAAGAATGCGACCCCAGATCATAACGCTGCCTGTAGAGACTTGTACATTGGGCGCTATGCATTATATGCACTTACCTTCTTACCCTGACATGCCCATCACTCTGGTATAGAGTCACTCTCAACTAATTAGACCACATGACTTTTTTTCCATCGCTCCAAAGTCCAATCTTTATGTTTATGTAAAACAAGTGTTTAGCCACACAGGTGTTTAGTCTCTAATAATGTATTGGGCATTTTTAACCCAATTTAAGTTATTTTAACATTTGCATTGCTTGATGCTGCCCAAAAATATGACCGTTCCCAAATGGTGACTTTTTTTGGCCAGGCAGTTAGCAAATTCAGTCTAGAAGATATCTGATCAAGAGTCAGATGGGCTGAGAGGAAAATCTGTTCTTGTGCATAGAAAGTGTGAGGAAAAAGCCATCATGTAACTCGTGATCACCTTGTGGTTTACCACACTGAGAGAGAGAAAAGAAGAGTAGCAGGATTCCAATAATATCTTTTACATGCAGTGCGTTTTGTAGTTGAAATGTTGGCTAACAATTTGCGTTTCATTTTTTTTATTTTCATTTCTTTTTTGGCGGGTGCACACAGAATGGAACTTTTTGTCAGAACAGAATAAGGCCATTTTTGGCGGCAAGGTTTCCTGCTTTGTCCTCAATTCTCACTCTTATACAAACTGAGGTGTTATATGCTGTTATTTTAAAAATAATAATATCAACAAATACTTGTAATTCTTCCTCAGATGTGCCATTTGGAGGTGCTAAAGCTGGAGTCAAAATCAACCCCAAAAATTTCTCTGTAAGTACAACACTTCTGAGTCATATATATGAACAACAAACGATGCATGAACGCGTTAGTTGCCGTGTTTGCAGTGTCTTTGTAGGAGTATATCATGACGAGTTCATCTGCCTGGATAATATTCAGTAAGAATTAAATTCCTGATAAACTCTCTTTATTGTGTGGTGTTTGTATATTGGAAAAGTCTGTAGGTTGAGTCTAAACAGCAAGCAGTTTACTATGCGTAGTCAGAAATCAAACCCCAGACTGTCTCTATTCTCAGATGTCCTGATTGTATTTCTGATTCCATAATACAGCATGGTTATCTAGGTGCACTCTGTGAACTTGTTCTTGTAGACATGCATCTCCCCTCTTCTCTCTCTCTCTCTCTCTCTCTCTCACATTTATTTTTTAATCGGTTATTGTTCTTACTTCTTTGACTTAATGGAGAGAGCAGACTGCTATGGGAATCAACACAGACCACTGTGGTGCACTTGGACCTCTTCATCATCCAAAATTTTCATTTTAGCCTATGGGCTAAAACACCTTTTTGTCTTTTATTTAGTCTTTAATGCTTATTTAGATGCACATTTATGTAAGGATCAGTGGTTATAGTTATTGTCCTTGTGTTAGTTATGCAACATGAGCAGAAGGAATAGTAAAGGATTTTTTTTTTTTGCTGAAAGTTTTAAATTTGCTAGCTACACAATCATTGTGTCCTTCAAACTGAAACTGCTGATCAGCATGACGGTGGGTTTGCTTACTTAGCCTCATGAAACAACTAGCTGGGTTCTTAGTTGACGTAACAGTCAAAGTTGTAACTGGCAACATTTACATACCATATCCAATTGATAATTGTTAAAAAGTTAAATATCTTAGCTGACTTAACTGTCTATGAAATGTATTTGTATGATCTTTGTCTGTGATTTAATTGTGCTAATTTGATTGTTGATGCTTTGTAGGACAACGAGTTGGAGAAAATCACAAGAAGATTCACCATTGAGCTGGCTAAAAAGGGATTCATTGGTGAGTGGGAATAACACTGATCATGAATGTTTGCTCTTCTTTGACCATTGCTGTAGAAATCATCCCACTCGCTATTAGTTCATGTATTGCTTAGCAAATAAAGCATGTTGCTCTGTAAGCAAAAAAAAATAATAATTGTTTACTTTATGAGGACAATTTAAGGACAAGATCCTGTGGAAAAACTGCTCTCTGATTGCACTCAGATAAATGGTCCTGGGTGTATTACCAAAAACATACCTAAGGCAGCATACCCTTATGTTCTACATTTAGAGTAATACCACTCGTAATCCTGGGGTAGAAGTGCAAATCTGTTGAGCTCTCATCCTGGCCTCTGGAGCTTTCCCCTTGGTGTTTAACAACCTCCTGCATCCGTCCTCCAACAGAGCTGTTTGTGTCTAATGAGCAATTATGATTAAGTTTCAATGTGATGTTTTATAGAGATATCTGAGATGTTGTAGATATCCATTTACTAAGTAATGATATTGAGCTGACATGATGATACATGATCTTTCCTTCTCTTCTTTCACATCCCTTCATCTAGGCGATATTATCACAATAGCTAAGTGTAGCTGCCATGTTATTATAGTCTCACTTCCTTTTCTGTCTCTTCTGACAGGACCGGGTATTGATGTCCCTGCCCCTGACATGAGCACCGGCGAGAGGGAGATGTCCTGGATCGCTGATACTTACGCTAACACTATCGCTCACACTGTAAGTCAGTATGCACAAGTACTGTATGTCTGTTACATAGAACAACTTTAGATATACATTTTCCTCTTTAGAGTTTACTAAGACAGTGTAAGAGTTTCCAAAGGAGATGTGCAGATGTTTGTTTTAACACTGGCTTTAACTCTGTCAGACAGACTCTCGGTAAGTAAGAGCTATATAGATTTCTGTCTGAATAAACAGAATGTCCAGGCATTTTATTATGTCCATATTTCAACCATATTCTGTATTTATTTTGGAAAGTTAATGATGGTACACCCACTGATCGAAAGCAGCAGCTGCAATGAATTAAGTTATGCTTTTGCCTGGAGTCACATGACACAGTGTTGACATAAGGGCATGATTGCAAAGCACACCATGTCCGCTTTTACTGTATATTCATAAACCAAAAATCAGGTAATATAATGTGAAGGCCAAAGAAGTGTTAGTGCCAAATGAAGGTTCATGCTGTCAAAATATCTTTAAGCTTGTTGCCATGATTTTAAGTGGTTCCAGTCTCGAAATTATTTTGGTGGTAGTTTGTGTTGTTTATTTAAAGTATGAAGCTTCTGTATTTTATAGAAAGCAGCATATTGTCTGAAAAATGTTAGTTCACTTAGAAATGTCATTACGTTTTAAGATTAGGTATTAAGATATTTCCACCACCCCATAATGTCAACCCTTTCCCCCCTCCTTTGTAGACACATCTCTCTTCTTATACACCTCTCTAAAAAGAGTTGTCGCAGTGCCCATGCCGTTGCCATGGTAGCTTGGGAAAAGATTCTTTTTCCTACATTTCCTAGTTTCCTCTCAGTCTGCGAAAGACATGGTTGTTGTCATGTCCCTCTTCTTATACACTTCTTATACAGAGTTCTTGCAGTGCCCATGCCATTGCCATGGCAGCTTGGGAAAAGATTCTTTTTCCTACATTTCCTCATTTTCTATCAGTATGCAAAACCTGAAGCGTGCAGAACAATAACTCTAAGTCTTTCATAGCAGGTTGAGTCAGGA
This sequence comes from Leiocassis micropogon, assembly GCA_028565275.1. NCBI lineage: Eukaryota > Metazoa > Chordata > Actinopteri > Siluriformes > Bagridae > Leiocassis > Leiocassis micropogon. The sequence continues at coordinate 8,711,725 of JAOVVA010000054.1, read as the reverse complement.
TGTGTGCTCAGTTCGGCAGTGGAAAGCGGAATAAACAGCTGTTAGTATTATTCCATTCTGCTTGAATAGACTGAAGGCAGCAGATGCAGTTCACTTGCACTGGATGTGTTGATCTTATATAAGCTCTTTCGTACAGATTACGAATTTCCTCAGTTTAGCCAGATAGATTGTGTTCATGATGTGTTTTATTCACATTAGAGCTCTCTGCTTTGTGCATGGATAAACATGTGTCATTTGTGGATTGAGCCAGCTCCTGAACAGTAAGACCCATTGTTCAGCTCAGCCTCTGATTCTAAATAGGATGTGTCCCAGAAACTGTGTTGCTGGTCCTTATGTTTCTTTGTGACCTGTGGGACTTGGTCCATACTCATATACAAAGCTTTTCCAGGTTATTTTTTTGGCATCTTTCAAAAAACTAATTAGATCTGGGAGATTAGATGGATGTTGGCAGTGTTTGTTAGTGTTTCTTTATGTGAAATGACAGAGAGACAGTGTGGTGCTGACCCAAATGTGAACAGTAGGTGATTAGTAATGCTGTGGAAAGGATCTGAAAGGATCTGAGGGGGCTGGAATTGATCCAGGGTTGAGTGAGGACAGCTTTGAAAAAGACAAACATATGGGTTATAAGCACTGGTAGGAGAGCAGGAAGAGAATAAAAAGAATTGTTGGTGGGTGAATATGAGCAAAACTTATGAGTTGTGACTCTTATGCATCATTGTATTTAGGTTTGTTGACAAATTACCAACAAACTGTACATTATAATTACAGTGGAAACTTGGATTGCGAGTAACTTGATCTGCGAGCGTTTTTTTTTGTTTTTTTTTTGTAAGATGAGCAACATTTTAAAGTGAATTTTAACTTGATAAACGAGCGAAGTCTTGACATACGAGTAGTACGCATGCGCTTTGAATGCCGAGCGTCACTTGATCACAACTGAGCCAATAGGTCTTCTCTCTCGCACGCTGTGGGATTGTGGGTAATCGTCTCCCATGCTCAGTCTCAGTGCGCATGCATCAAACGTATAGTCAACATCTGCGCGCGTGTGTACTGTTTACTATATCATTGTGACCGTGTGTGTGTGTGCGCGTGCATGTAAAGCATTTTTTTTTGTGTCAAGGTGTAGTGACAGTTCTTTAGTAACAAAGGCCCCCCGTGAAGAAAAAGGTTAAAAAGTGTGTGTGAAAGTCGTCCTACACAGTAGCATTTTTATATAACCCATAATTTAATAAATAAAAGATATTTTTCAAACATGAGAACAATTAAATTCAATAGCTTGAAAAGTAAAAAACTTATTAAATTATTAAAGTATGCTAGTGGTCCAAGACAGATACCATGATAGTGCTGTAGATTTTGTTTATTAGTGTTTTAAGTTTTTATTCTAAAAACCTTACCCATGTTACCTATACATATGCGCTAACGTGAATGTAAAAACACTTAGACTTGCATGGGACTTTTAGTTCAGTCCTAATCTTTATGTCAAATCATTTTAAACTGAGAGCACAATGGATTTCTTCTGAATGTTACCCCTGTGTCATTCGTCAACATTCCTGTGTGTATACCCCAACAACATATCCAACTATGCAAGTGTAGATGTTTTACTGCGCCCTCTTGATTTTCTCCACTGCATTGCCCTTGTAATAATGTAATCTTAAGAATCACAACAGTGAATATTCTGTATTGTAATTTTATATGCTTTTTGTTTTTATGCTCAGCATATTAATGTATATAATCTTTTTATCTCTATAAAGGACATTAACGCTCATGCCTGTGTAACGGGGAAGCCCATCAGCCAGGGAGGAATCCACGGCAGAGTGTCAGCCACAGGGCGTGGAGTCTTTCACGGCATTGAGAATTTCATCAACGAGGCATCCTACATGAGCAAGCTCGGACTGACACCAGGCTTCGCCGATAAGACCTTCATCATCCAGGTACAGCTGGAAAAAAAAAAAAAAAAAAGTCAAATTATTGGACTGAATCAAGCAAAAAAAAAAAAAATTTTAAATGACTTGAACTGCGTTAAGAACTCTTCAACACCGTATTAAAACCTGGAAGGATAGTGCTGAAGTGTCAACTATGTGGAACAAATGTGGTCAGAAAATAAAAAAAGAAAAAGGAAAAAAGATTCAGTTGGTCAGGTGACATAGTATCGCAATAAAATGAAGTCAGCTGACAACCTAAATATACATACAGTAGGCATATTTTCAGGACTTCAATTGAAGTGAAAGAGTGGTCCTGAGTGCATAAAGAATCTTTTTCACACGTGAACTGGCCACCACATTGGGTGCTGTAATCAAAGCTGCCGGTGATGTAATGAAATGTAGTGTGAGAAACTTTTTCTAGCCAGGAAGTGATTTTATTTATTTATTTATTTTTTCTCTCCACATGCAGACATACACTCATTATACAGAATGAATACATTTGTTCATTCTGTAGTCTTGGATTGTTCCTGTATACTGTAGGTCAGTTGTTTCAAACAGGAATAGAGAGTTAAACATCAGCATCAGTTATGACTCTCAGTTCCATCTGGGTTCGGACATGGTACTTCCTCTGTGTGTAATACACTCTTCTCTGTAACAAGTGCCTTTCTCAGGGAAGTGAGCTGCAACTGCATTCTTCTCTCAAGATTAAACAGAGCTGGAGAACAGTAGCAAACACTACAGCATGCATCATTTTCCTTATTTACTGACATTTGTTCTTAATTGCACTGCAGATAAATAATCACTTATTTTATCTGGCACTTTTTTGTAGCAATTATTGGCGTCTTGTATTAAATTCTGTTTGAAATTTACACAGTATGTATACGGAGAAGGGATTGCAGGAGGAGTGTATTAAAAGCACACAGTTTACAGTAATTTAGATTTATACACGTTTGTGAAACTGTCCACTAAAGGCACAGTTCAACCTTCTGGTAGACGCTAGATTTAATTGCGCTTGTGCAATAAAAATAAAATTGTATCCGAGTGGTTGCTTTACCTTATAAAGAACACATGGTGGCGCCAGAGATCCTTTATCAACTGGTCATGTAGAAATGTTGATCAAACAATAAGATATTTTATGAACATCTAATAATTCAGAGTTGGATGATTAATTTTAATCTCCTGCTGCTTCAGGATCATTAATTCATCAATTGATTTTTTTTCTGTTAATAGCAGTTATTCCAGACACCACACAAAATTAAAAGCGCTTCCAATGTTTAAAAGAATTTCTTTTCTTTCGCAGGGTTTCGGAAACGTTGGCTTGCACTCTATGCGTTACCTCCACCGTTATGGTGCCAAGTGTGTAGGTATTGCTGAGATTGATGGAAACATCTGGAACCCCAATGGCATTGACCCCAAGGAGCTGGAGGACTACAAACTGGTGAGCACAGAAGAAATGTTTATTGCTAGTTGATGCTGTTTTTCTGGCTCAGCAGTGCTATTCATTTTACAAACGGGTGTTATTCTGCTTTTCAAACAGCAACACGGCACTATCGTGGGCTTCCCGAATGCTCAACCGTATGAGGGTAGCATCCTGGAGGCTGACTGTGACATCCTCATCCCTGCCGCTGGAGAGAAGCAGCTCACCCGGAAGAATGCTCCCAACATCAAAGCCAAGGTTAGAGATGAGCATGGACAAAAACACGACTTAAAGTCAAGCACATCACATCGCTCATTATCTCTCGCATTTCTGCCTAAGAATCTCACCAGCTTGTGTAAAGCCTGTTCAAGTGAAAGACTGGAAAATTGCACCCGTGGGTCAGGTGGCTGGCTTTATCCAAGGTGTCTTTGGTTTGATAAATGTGATTGACTCAGAATGCAGGCAGTGAGAGTAGACTGTTTATCCAAATGTGATCTTCCCTGCAGGAATTAATGAAAACCATTTATCCTGATGACACCCAGTATCTCGGGGAAACAGGGGGGTTGGGAGAGAATCACCACATTTAACTATTTACTACTGCAGCTTTATGATCAAAATCATGCTAAGAGTGGGTGATGTAAGCAAAATGTAATGTTGCACATTTTTACACAGCACATGTTGGATAGTAGCACCACATATTACAGCGTACAAACTTTTTGGAATAGTTATTTATTTATTTATTTTCTAAATTGAGGTGCATATAAGTACATTGCCATAGGTCTTGGTAATTATAAACGTTTCTGCTCTGTACACCAACTAAGTTTGTCACAAGGAACACGAGTACAAGCATAAGTTATCGGGGACAAATTCTACAACCCATAAAGTGAGACTGAGGTAAATTGAGTTGGTATCGTTCAAAGTTGTGGTGTATTTAGAGCAAATATAATTTATGCCTTTCCCTAGAAATAGCCGTATGGTTCTGGTTAGCCATAGGCCATAAGTTCCTGGGAGAGAAAATTTTACAACGACCAAGATCTGTGGTAATGTATGGTAGTTTAGCTCAATCATGCTGCAAACGGTACTGCACCAACCGTTTAAAAAAATGAATGAGTTTCTAATTTAAACTGGTATCCCACCTGTCACACTATAATGCCATATTTAACATTTAACATTAAGCTTAATACACACTTAACCTGTATCGTGTTGGTTTAGATCATTGCCGAGGGAGCTAATGGACCCACTACACCCGACGCTGACAAGATCTTCTTGGAGAGGAACGTCATGGTTATCCCGGTAAGATTCTCTCCAAAACCGTGAAAGTTCTTCTTTTGATTTTGCTGTTTGTCAAATGCTTTGCTTCTGATCTCGCTGCAGGACATGTACTTGAACGCCGGCGGTGTGACCGTCTCCTACTTCGAGTGGCTGAAGAACCTGAACCATGTCAGTTACGGCCGTCTGACCTTCAAGTATGAGAGAGACTCAAACTACCACCTGCTGAGTGAGTTTTGTGCAAACGCCCTTATTTATTACACAATGTGCATTACCTCTGCGTCAATTACTCAAGGCAAGAAGACACCTGCATCCATCTCAGCTCAATCAATGTGTCGAAGACTCTCTTCTCGCTAACCCTATTCTCTTCTCATTATTATCATTTGTAGTCATTAAGGAGTAGAAAAATATGGGGTCACATCAATTACTGTCTGGATGTTTTCTACATTTTGAGCTGCTACTTTCATTTGAATTTGTTTTTTCAAAGGGAGGGAACGTCAACTGGTATGAGAACAGATAATGACATCGCGTGTGCCACTTTGATTAATTCATACCTGCTTTATTGGCTCTTTGGAGCGTCTTTGTTTATTAATAGCAATACCACAGCAATGCAGAACTAACAAACTAAATGCACTTTTTAACCTATCCTGTACAACAATCTATTATTTACCTTAGATTGTTTGTTTACACCTGAGTCATCAGGGTGGTGCCTTTTGCCCCACAGCAACATGAACATTCCTGCCTCCACAGGTGCTTCTGGATTAATTAAGGTCTCACATTTTTTCTTACATAAGTTACCTAACCTCGGCGGGCTTCTGTTATTAGACCACCCACAACTAAAAGGACCACCATGGAATGAAAAAAGAAATCTTGGCAGAAATTACCCTGTTCTTGTTTAAAATAAGTTATCGAGTCATTAAATAAAATACAGACTTTTACTTTAAACTCTGATCTGCATAGTAAACCATAGAATCTTGAATAAGTATGTCCGGGACAGGCTTTGAACAAATATTGTTCAACTGAATTCATCTTTCAAACAGCTTATTGTTTCCAAGGGCTAGTACATGACTATTTTGTAACCTTAACAAAAGCAATACAGTAAAGCATTATCATCCTTTTTACTGCCATCTCGGATTACTTGTTCTCGTTACTACTGTAGCTTCTCATTCCTCCTGCAGCTGTTTTACAAGAAGCTACCAATCATGTCACTAATTCTTGCTTTCCTGTCTTTTAGTGTCTGTGCAGGAAAGTCTTGAGAGGAAGTTTGGAAAGCAAGGTGGTCCTATCCCCGTGGTTCCCACTGCAGAATTCCAGGCTCGTGTGGCAGTGAGTATCAGTTCTTTGTTTGTGTGCGTCAGAAAGCAACGTGACCCATTCAGAGGTTTATAAAATGTGAGCCAAGTGTGAATAATGATGCCTGGAATTACAGAACAAACGAGTAATTTAGGACTTGTACTATCCTAGGAGGAATATTAAAGAGGTAGAGTTTCTCACTGAGAGATAATGATTATTTGCATGACACATTATATACTGTATATACACACACACACACACACACACACACACACACACACACTTTTTGATTAATCGTTCTTACTTCAGAACCTGACTCTTGTCATGTGTCAGAATGTTATCCACAAAAATGAAACTGCAAACAAATCCATCTTCAACTAAAAAAAACGTATTGTTATTTTGTGAAGCACTTTAGCCGTGTTATTGACATGTAAAGGCAACTCTTTGTCCTAGCCATGCTCAACAGCAAAAACTCCACCCAACAGTTGACACACACAACCTGCAATGTTCAAGTTTGACTAATTTGTCAAAAAGTGTGTGTTGACTACAAGTGTAAATGTTTTGAATTCTTTTCAGGTTAGGATATGTGGTAAATAAGATTTATATAGAGATATGTATGTACTTATATCTGGATAAATGGTTTCAATTGACTGAAAGCTTTTAGCTACAGTATATTTATCAGATCTATTACACAGTAATTCTTTTTTCTGATTTAATCAATAAACGATTGAGTGTTGGTCTGTTATACATTTATTCTGATCGTATTATATGGTTGCTCTGTAATGTGTAGGGCGCCTCTGAGAAGGACATTGTGCACTCCGGTCTTGCTTACACAATGGAGAGATCTGCAAGGGTAAGTGACCCAGTATGCTTTCATTCTTGTGTATAAAAACAGACTTTAAGTGACACAAGGATTCACTGTATGTTTTTTTTTTTTTTTTTTTTTTTTAAATCTGGGGCGTGCTTTCTTTGCTGCCACAACATTCTTATTTAGTGAATGTTTATGGATAAGCATGTAAAAAAATAGAGCTAAAAGTTTACTTAAAGTTAAACAAAGAGGTATACGTAAGTGCAGTTTGATTAAAAGAATTATATAAGGAAAGACCATGTAGATTAATGTATTGCTTGGCCCTCTGGGAAAAGCTGTTGGATGTCAAATGAATTCTGAAATCTACTGTAGCTAGTCTCCTAATATAAGATTACAGTAACAGCTTAAATACAGTAATGTTTAGAAAATGATAATTATGAAAATGTTTTCTCTATTGATTGATCACTATAGTGTGTATAAACACCTCCCAGGGCATTGCGATGTTCCTGGTGATGAGATTGATTTATGAGTAATCAGTAGACCAACCTCTCTACACTGATTACCCAGGCTTCCTTCTAACTAAGCAGTGCATTCTTAGTAGTTATTCAATTAATACTTTATTAATAATAATAATAATAATAATAATAATAATATTTTTATATTTATACATTTCTGTCTTTTGTAGCAAATTATGCGTACGGCCAACAAATACAACCTGGGCTTGGACCTCAGGACAGCAGCTTACGTCAATGCCATCGAGAAGGTCTTCAAAGTCTACAATGAGGCTGGACTGACCTTCACATAAATGCTCAATGTCTCCTCTACCAGTTTATTCATCCTGACTCCTGACCAGCCTTAGACCAACCCTGTGCCCGATTATCTCACAGCCTTCTGTCATTTTCTGAGTTTACAATGACACCCATAGTATGCCATATTACTAAAGTAAATTATATGAAATAATAAATTGTCCCACTCATATTGTGCCAAGTTTTGTTCCATACAGTTTGTTCTAACTATGCTGTAATTTCTGTATGACATCGAAACAAGCTGCTAGTTATGAAGAATGTCATGCTGCAATGTTCTTAAGTTCACGTTCTCAAGCTATTCACTATCTTACTGTGTTAGTTTTGTACTAATTTGTTTTTAACTAATGTTGGCAGTATTGGCTCTGCATCCATTGTGCAAATGAAATGTGGGTTATTTTTATTCTCCAGCCTTCAAAACATGTTTAGATTAATTCATTCATTCACATTGTTTGTTGTCCCAAAGCTTGTGACCCCACATTATGAGTATTAAAAGGCAACACTAAAAATGTCTTTGACCTTAGAGCAGGAGTTTTATACTCGGAGGAAATTATGTCTTTATATCTGGAGAAGAACATTCATAAAATACCTCACACAGAAAAAAATCCATCCAACACACTGGTCTTGTTCAGCACTTAGTCTTCGAGATGTGCTAAATCTAATATTTTCCATTTAAAATGTGTGAATATTAAATCCAATGTATTTAGTGACACCCTGGAAATGTGTGTTTGTATGAGTGAGTTTAGCTCATTGGGGAACAAAACCATTCACAAAGCTCATCTACACCATCATGTGAAAATTTGCTTTAGAAAAAATATTGAGCTTTTTTTGTTATGAATAAAGAAACTAAACTATTTTTTTTGTTCCATTGGTGTTTAATTAAACAGTCTTGTGCAAAGATTGGTAATAATGTGATACATACAATTAAAGTGCATTACATAATTATTTGCCTATTAAGTTTTTTCCAAAAGAGACTGCCTGATCTGCCGCCTGGTTTGCTGCAGCTTTGCCGACCGCACCGCTCACCATGTCATTGAGACCTGCAACAGTTACAGCCTTATTACATCAGACATACATGTACACCATGATAATAATGAAGAATTTTATTCCTATAACACAACCTACCACTGCTTTAGGATGTTTATTATTATTGTTGATCATAATATTATTATTTAAAAGGGAATCAGAAAGCTTTAAAACTAATATAATTTACAAAGAGAATGAAACTGCTTGATCCTTGCTAATACTTAACAGTGAATTTTTTTTTTCAATAATCAAATGAGAAAATTTATCAAAAAATACTATAATTGGCTCCCCCCTGTTTCTTGACCTTGCTTTGTTTTTCTCCAGTCTCTTTTGCCACACCAGCTTTAAACAAAATAGATTTAATGTTACAAATAGTGATGTGTAAATGAAAAGGGGAAAGTGGTTTGTAATAATAATAATCATAATATTAATAACATATGTAACTGCATCACAAGTAGCATTTGTATGAATTGCTTCAATACATTTATTGACTCACCTGCCTGATCGATGGCCTTATTGACCTGTCCTTCAATACCTTTGCCTTTGACAAAGTCCATTTTGCAGAGTTTAGGCTTAACTTGTTGAGACGAGTGCTAAGTTTGTGCGTTCGGGTGTGCATGTCAGCATACTTATAGAGCAACCTCCCAAACACACCCGAGAAAAACACAAAACACAAAACAGTCACTCATGGTGGTTCAGCCTTCATTCCATGTACAATGCACAAGCAATATGTTCTACTTTCTCTTTGTTTCACTCAGCTTGTGCTTGTAGAGAATCCAGTGTACTGTATGCTTTTTTTTTCTTTTTTTTTTTAAATATTAAAGTTATCTAATCATGCAGCATACAAATTATCATTTAGTGCTTATATGTATAAAACAGCATGAATAGTTTGATTAGGTATAACAATAGAAATATTGTGATTATAAATGTCAATAATTCAATAATAATTCAAATGACTGTATTGTCAAAAGTGTATTTTAATATGTATGATGTATATAATATGCATAATAATCATCTTCCCACATTTGCATCTTGTTTATGAGAAACTGAATGACACATTCTCTGTATGGGCGGTTTAATGTTCAACGGGAATTACAAGTTTCCCTTTCAGGGTAGTTATGTATGCTGTTTTGTAAAGCATCATCTAAAAGACGACCAAAACAGACACACCTCAGTGTAATTAAATCTTGGTATCCACTGCAGTGCATGCAATGTAGAAGTTTTTAAAATAGTGTGACATTAACTGATTAAAAATTACCTGCAAAATTAGGATTTTTGTGAATTTTTCCATTTAGATTCAGAACTTAAAAAATTATGACCATGTGACTAATCATAATACTACTGTGTTGCTTGGAAATAAATTAATCATAAAGAAATATGCTGTAAATAACAAATACTTACAATTAGCTAGAATCCGACTCTGCCTAGCTAATTTAAGTTAGCTCCTGGAACTGATGGTCCAACCTAGCATTAGCAAAACAAGAGTTTCTTTTAGAAATAAACCTACAGAGATAATGTTAAGTTAGTAAGACTTCTCAGAAGAAGGTGATATATATATATTTATTTATTTTTTAACATTTTTTGCTTACATTAGCACACTAACATTTTTTTTATTGAGCTTAATCCTCAAGTTTGTGTCTGCTGGTTTATCCCTAATCAAATACACATGAATGGCTATAGCATTAGCTGCACTGTATAACATAAGACGTTCGCAGTGTATGACAAACATAATTCTGCATAATTCATTGACTAGAATGTTTTTTTTGTTTTTTTTAAACTGTTGTGAATGTAATTAGGTAAAAGTACAAGTATTAAACTTTGTGGTGTAGTGGTTAGCACTGTCGCCTTGCACCTCCAGGGTCCGGGTTCGATTCCTGTCGATTTGCATGTTCTCCCCGTGCTTGGTGGGTTTCCTCCCACAGTCCAAAGATATGCAGGTTTGGTTAATTGGCATTCCCAAATTGACTGTAGTTGGCCATATATATATATATTTTTTTTTTTAAAAAACATGACAAATATTGTGGCATGAAAAAGTAACTTGATTTAAATATGTAGGTATAGGTAATATTATATACAGTACATGTAAAATATTTACTCACCTTTGTCACTCAAAGGTACATTTAATGGCAAGTATGAGGGGCGTTCAAGTCAACCCGGGACTTTTGATTGTGTAGAATGTGCTTCGTGTGCTTTACTTCATCGTCACTGCTGAAACACTGGCCTCCAGAAAACTCAAACATGTAGAAATGGTTGGGTTAAGACTCTACAGGGGTTGTGGCAATAACTCCCAGCTGAGTTCCTGTAATGTGCAAGTGGTGCGGTAGGCAGTATGAGATCATGCACTGTCCTGCAAAAACAGAATGCCTTTGTTGATCAAGCCAGGCTGTTTTGTTCCATTAAAGGAAAGGGCCTTTAAAGGACTTCCTGGAAGCACTAGCATTTCAGCAGGGAAGAAGATGATGATGTGAAAACGTTCTACCTCGATGGTAACAAGACATCGATGAAACACTGGGATAGGTGCAGTAGTGTAGCACCCCTTGTACATTAGTATTAACTCAAGTCGGTTAGATCCTGCATTTAATATTAAGTATTAAAGTGATCACAAAGATTTTACAGACCTTAATAGATTTCAACAAAACTTTATTTCAGTTTTTAATTTCATTTATACTCTCTATAAAATTGACTTTTCTGCTTTAATGCCAATCAAATTGGGGAGTGAGTGTATGTGTGTGTGTGCATGTGTGTGTGTCTGTGTGTATATGTATGTGTGTGCATATGCGTGTGTATGCATGCATGTCTATATGCGAATTTGTGTATATTCGGAAATGAGTGTGAGGAAAAACACCAGAATTTGTTTGCACATGAATGACGATTAGAGTGCTGATAAGGCAACATGCAGACTTCAGGTTCCAGTGGCTTCAAATCAAAGAACATTTGCGAAGAACAGCAATATGCGAAACATTTTCCCTGCTAAAAGCCAACATAAGCGTACACAGACTGAGCTGGGACACAATGTCTGAGGGTTTTTCAGGTGGAAAGGGGATAAAGAGGGATGAATAAAGTCATCAACTATCGACACATCTTGGCATTCAGTTAATAAAACACAGTGCTAAAACATCATCACTGCAAACTGCTACAGAACAAACCACTGATGAATTCTGCAGTGGTAGAACTATTGCTTCACATCACAGGCATTGGAAATCTCTGCTAGGCTGGCACACCTAATTCACAACATGCGCTGTTGAAAAAAAAAAAATCAACCAGAACGAGATGGGTTAGTTTTTTTTTTTTTCTATTTTTCCCTCCAGCTCACATCATTTTTTTCAGACACACATTGCTTCTTTTAAATAAATAACAACTCGCTTCTCGACTTCTGCCTTTTCACAAATGTACAAAGACAAGCGAAGGAATAGATGCAAATCTGCCAGTGCTACATAAAGACTAATTAAAATAGCGATGTATTGAAATGTGGTTGAATATCCATTTATTTCATTATAGAATACTCTATACAATAAATCTACTATTGTCTACTATTGGTGATCAAGCACACACGAATCCTGTCCTTCAGTCCAAGCTAAAGGAATGTAATGTATCTGAGTATACACACCTCATACAGCATCTTAAATACAAAATAACTTGAAAAATGACTGCATTCCTGAACTACAAGGACGCAACACTGATTATTACATGCTCTAATGGATGTCTTGCAAAATGTCAAAATGGCACCCGTCCTTTAAACACGTGATAATTTTCCTACAGGTTCACATCACTGACCTTACTTGTTTAATCTGCTCGTAGGAAAGGTATGACACTGTAAATTGTAGTGTCTTTAAATTCGACCGCTTAGATGGACGTTAAATCACATTTTGGGAGTCAAAAAATGTTCACAAAACTACACATAGCCAAGCATGAGCTCTTCTTCATATTTGACATTTAAAGTAACATTGCTCGTGTGTGAAATCTGTAACTGGATTCAGGGTGACAACACCAGGAGAACAGCATGACGACACCAACACTGGAGCTTTGACGGAACGAGAGCATTACACCACGCAAACGGGAGCCTGGGAAAGACATATTCCGGTTTGTTTGTTTTTTTGTACTGTCACAAAAAAAAAAGAAACTCTCAGAGTCGTGTGAAGTGCTGCTGGGATGAGAGGACAGGAGTGATGAGGAGGAAACTGTCAAGTGTTGAAGGAAACGTAAGGGTGTTGTTTCTGACTTCAGGACTAATAACCCTGTTTGAAAGAGATGAAAGATTTATTAGCGTCATACTCCTGCAATAAATTATTCAAACAATTTGTGGGTGTTAAATAATGAATGTTTGATTATCTTTGAGGAATTTACCTGGCCACCATCTCCACCCTCCATCCCGCCCTGGGAGAAGTCCGCCTGAGGACACACACACACACACACACACACGTATTACTCTCCTTATGAAGACTTTCCACTGACAATTTTTTTTAATGCAAACAAGTAACACTGTTCTACACTTATCCCAACCTTAACTCTTTTTCAGTTGTGTGCTATGGGTGGCAGGGTGGAACAATGGTTAGTATTGCAGCCTTAAAGCTTCTGGGTCAACCAGGGACCAGGGGTTCTGCATGTGAGTTGCTGTGCATGTTCTTTCTGAGTTTCTCTTGGTTTTCCTGTTTCCTTACATAAATATAGAAATGCTCCTGAGCGTGAGTGAGTGTGTAAACTGTGTTTGCATGGTGCACCAAGGTGGATTGGTGTTGCATTCAGGATTTACTCTTGTCTCAAACCTGGTGTTCCTGGTGAGGGCTCTGGATGCAGAACCCTAACAAAGATCAAGGGTTTACTGAATGAACGAGGGTAGAGAAAGTTTAGTGTTCACCTTGTGGGATTGTGGAGTTATACAGGAACACATGTGTGTCATTTTTGGCAAACCTGCCCTATTGCTTTGGATAGAGTGTTAGTCAGTGTTACTCTCTCTCTCTCTCTCTCTCTCTCCCTCGTTCCCCCCCGCAGTGCAGCTAGACGGTTCTGCTGAGTCACTGATCCAGGAAAATGAAACCTTCAATTCTCTTAAATCTTCGCTCCACTCCTCCATTCTCCTAAATCTTCCATCTGTCATTCTCACCCCTGTTCACTGCCTCATGCACTTTGTCTACAACACTGTCATTTAAATAAAAAATAAAAAGCCTACCAGACGAACATCGTGTCCAAAGCAGTTATTTTTATGTTATTTGAATATATGGAAACATTTTGCTCCTGGATATTGTTGATAGGAAATATTACCCTTAGACATCAAAGTACAGTGGAAAGTATAGAAGTACACAAAGAAAATCTATTTATAATAATAATAATAATAATAATAATAATAATAATAATAATAATACATTTCTTTTATTACATATTATTTTTTAATGTTATACCTGGTTATACCTGATTAGATGATTAGTTGTTCTAAAATATTTCAGTTTGGTTAAGTCACGCCACGGCTAATTTTAAAGTTATTAATCAATTTAAAGAACACAAGCACATTTCATCAGCTCTGGTAGGTGCATCAAATTAAATCAGAGTGTCTAGGTCAGTCTTACATCTGACACACCACATGTACTGTAGCTCCTGATAAAATTCATATTTTGAGACTTTAGTCTCACATATATGTCAAGATGGTAATCAGCAAAATTTAGCATAGTGAAATCTTTCTTGTCCATGTCCAGAATTGTATTTCAAGACCTATCTCAAGATTTTTTTAAAAATTCCATTAAATTCAGCGCAGGCATGCAACATCTGTTAGGGAAAATCAAGGCAATTACAGAAGCAAGTATTCATGCATCTACTATGTACTAAAATGATGATTATTTTAATGTTTTTGTTTAACTGAAGGGCTTTGCAGTTAAACTCTTATTTGGAAAACATCTTACAGTTAGAAAACATCTAATATGTTTTCTCAACAGCCATAATTTTGGCTGGTATTGGACCAATACTCATACTGGGTATCAGTACCATCAATGGCATCTTTAGTATTAGTTGATATTTGCTTTAATGTTAGCTAAACGTGCAGTACTGTGCAAATGTCTTGGATCATTTCTTCACATAGAATGTAATTTAATCATGTACTGTATATAAATGAAAGAAATGGAAACAAATGTTTTACTGCGAAGTGGCTAAAATACAATTAAAAAAATAATTGTTTATGTAACAACCTCAGCAGCAACCTCATTTCCCCTCTTGTCTGTTCCAACCACTCAGCAATCAGCATCACCGATATACTAATCCCTGCCTGATCAGCTGTCATCATCTGCACCTGTTTCTCACTGGTTCATGCCTTATATTAGATTTGGTTTATGCTTTAATGATTCATATGTCACTGTAAGATTTTCCTCTGAAACTGGTAAGGTTCCAGGGCCTGTATAACTGAAACATCTGGGTCTGTGGAAGTAAAATATGAAGACATGAGGGGGCTCAAGACTTTTGTCACAGTACTGTACCTACTGTTTCATCCATAACTGAAACTCCACATAATTTATCATAAATTAAATATACGGTTTAAAGAAAGAACACATTTCTTGGTGTAAAGAGCTGAACCATTCTTAAACATTCTAACAATCAACTATTGAAACAAACTTGGTTATAAAAATATTCATGTTGCTTGATGTGCAATAATACATATTTAAACAAAATCTTAATAAATCATGGGACTTACATATCATTGTGATCAGAAGTTTACATATACTCATCATGAACATGAGAGTCTTGGAAGTACAAGAAATATTCTGAACTGGTCTTTGTCTCTGGCATGGTTGTATAAGATATAATTTTTAATAGAATAAAACCCTAAGAATCTGGAGCACGTTTTAATTTAATTTAACTGGAACCTGCTGTGTAGTGTTAGTAGGGTTTTTTTTGTTATTGGGTGTAATAGTAGTGATGCATTAAAACCGCAAGCACTATTAGAAACCAAAAAGCATCAAAATGTAGGAATTTATGCCAGCCTCAAGGCTGTCTTCATATACAAAAATAGGGATATCACTATGAATTTCTTCTAGACAACAAGACATGCATACATCAGTATTGATGTCTTAATGAAGAGCAATATCTTAAGCACAGGGCCATTATCTGTTTAATATGCGTCAGGTCTAATGCTCTTGCATTCAGCTTTATCCTGTACGTTAGCATACATGCTCTGCATTCAATAATCATACAGTTATGCTTTCCCTCCCAATCCCATAAATAGCCACCTCATATACGGGTTCATCCTGTTAGTGGCAAGGAGATAAAGACAGACAGAAATGGTTAGTTACACAAAACAGCTTCAAAATTGGCTAAGTGATAAAAAAAAAAAAAACTTAGGTTAAGTGTTTTATTTCCTTCTTGGCACTAACTAAAACACAGCATAAAGCTACTTTCACACTAGGCACGATTGATTTATACCATGCCTGAGTACGATTGCCCCATCTCTCCTCCTTGTTCCCGTGCTGGTCCCTCTTTTTTTTAAGGGTAGCCAACATGGCAAACAGTACTGTACATAGTCTAGTTTTAACTGAGTTAGTGGGGTTGGGTAGTTTACTGAAATTGCAACACATTACAGACAGCATCATATACTGCTCCTTTAATTAAGTGCTACAGTTGATGCAGAAAGAAGGACTCGTTTTGGGGCAATGAAAAGAAGAAGTGTTTGGTTCGGATTGCTGTGCACTTACTGGATTCACCAAACCAGTTGACGCAGCCACGTTCTCCACTCCCTCCACAGTCTTCTGTCCCATTTCATTAGCACTCGCCACTGCTGCGTCGCCAACTATGTTCGCCTGCTCTGTAGTCCTGTTCGTCACTGGTGCAGGTACAGAAAGATGAAAGTTTATTGATTAACCAATCATAGGTATCAACTAATTAGATAGTTAACCTATCATAGTTTTAATTACCCTTACCTGTGTTGACACCTGATACAACACCCTCTTTTGTCTTAGTACCTGTGACATAAAAAAAAAAAAAATGATTTTTGCTTAATGTTTTTTTTTTTTTAGAGTATGTAGGTCAAGAGCTTCAAATATGAGAATGGAAGGGGAAAATGTGATTTCAGTGACTATAACTATGGCATAGTTGTTGACACTAGATGGGATGGTTTAAGTGTAAATTGCTTATTTTCTGGGATTTGCGTGAAAAGATGAATATGGTTATCGCCAGTTCTGCAGGCCGAAATTTCTGATTTGAAAGGCTGTTTCGAGCCAACAGGAATGTTAGATAGAAGGAAAATGAATAACAAATTTCTGAGATTGTTATAACCAGAAAACCACTGCAGAATGCACACTGTGTTAAACCTTAAGATGGGTGGGCGCCAACAGCAGAAGGCCACATTTGGTTCCACTTCTGTCAGTCACTAACAGGAAGGGGAAGTTACAGTGGGCACAGACACTCACCCAAACTGCACATTTGAGAAAACCAAGCTATTTTTTCCCCCCTGCAATATACAGTGCGTGGTAGGTAAAGAAATCTCAACCCTAATTTTATTATTTTTTCTCCTGGAAGGATTACAAAAATCTAACCGAAAAAAATTGTGTTTGCTGTTAATGGCTAAACCTAAAAGCATTCGGCTTGTTTCATGACTGTCCACAGGCCTGCTTTCAGATACTTCCCTGCTGATTAAATGGCAGTTATATAACAAGCTCTAGGGAGGCTGAGAATATGGTTGTGAGGAGAGAGGAGGGAGAAAGATGGAGATGGATGGTGAGCGAGAGCAAGGCAGGAAGAGAGAGACAGAGAAACGAACAAGAAAAAAAATTGCCTAAAGGATCCAGATTTGTAAAAAATATATATATTAATATTAATGTTATGCCGTTAAGCTGTTTATCTAATCACATTACAGTATTTGTTCATGTGCAATAGACTTCACCTGTGATCTTTAAGAAGCAAGTGTGTTTCAAGCCTGAAGTATCTGTTACTAGGTCCATCTGAAAGAGTATACTTTTCTTACATCCAAATATTTTGGCACCCCCCCCCCCCCTCTCTCTTTCGTTCTGAACACTCAGTGCTTAGTGGAAGCCACATGGTTCTGGCTGCCTGAGCGAGCCTCTGTGACAAGCGTCTGCATGTCTGCATCATCTGCAGTTTCTATTCCTGTTATCCCTGAAAACTGCATCACCCTCTCCCCAGCCTGCATTTTTCCCCATATGCTATAGGATAAAAATTTTGGGAGAGTGTCTATTTAAGTGCTTTTTTAAAACCCTGTTAAAACCACAGGAATGCTTCCAGTGAACCAGTATAAAATTAGTTAGACATAGTGAGATTCTGTGAATCATTAAACAATCTTTTAATCTTCCATAGAAATCCAACTATCGTATACCACTTGTTTCCATGTCATCACTTGTTACCCACAAACTAATATGACTGACTCAAATGTATATTAGTGCTACACTTTTTAAAACTAAATCAGAAAAGGTTTATTTGCCTCATGTCTCAGAAAGGACACCACATATATGTGAAATATGTAAAGACATAAAAGACTGCAGGAAAAAATGTGATGGTAGTAACACACCAGAAATAGTTTGGGCCCACAGGGTTAATAAAACCCTATGCATTTTGGTTCATATCAGTGACTAAATCATAGTGAGACATTTTTGTGAGACATCAGACTGAGACATTTTCTGCAGAGCTATAAACGTGACTGATAAATGTGACTCAACGTCTTGGTCATGACGCTATCATACATCATACAGATCCATAGTATATAACTACGAATAATATATACTGTAAATAATATAAATGTTGTATTGCTGTGAGTCAGTATAATATTTTTTTATCCGTTAACCTCAGGCTGCATGTTCAGTAATATTGCATAAGATAATAAATAAATGAGAGCAAGCTTTGGAGGAATGACCTTGGTGAGATGAGTGGTGCAGTCTGGAGAAACAGAGCACGCAGTCCTTTACTGCAGCTTTAGGACATTAATGCTGATGCAGAACACTAAACATGACTGATTAAATTGGATTAATTCATTTCATTACAGGAGAGGAATGAATCAGCAATAAACCCTTATCATTTAAATATACCTGTAGGAATATATCATATTCTTGAATTAACCTATTGCAAATATACTGCTTCTTGTACATTGCTTCAGAGACATCGATCAACACTTAATCTTGTTTGACTTTTTAGATATGCAGTTTGACCACTGAAATGTTATACATTACATCAGCTGACTAATGAACATGTGGACACAGCTGGAGCTGCATGCCTGCCACATGTCTCCGATTCCAGCTTTATTTTATCGTTCATTGGTGGTGGAGTTACTGATCATAAGCAGGCTGCCGCAGAGGCATGCTCTCTCTCTCTCTCTCTCTCTCTCATACACACATACACAGACACATGCACATGCACATGCGTTGGGGAGGGGAGATGACTGCAGCAGTGCTCAGCTGATCTTTCACTGACCTGAACATGTATTCTGCAAAGTCCCAGTGAACAGTGTTATCATGCAACCTTCAATCAAACAATACCTACTATCATGGGAATATTTAGGCTAAATACTACCCTTTCAATATAAAATACTGCATCTTTTTTTTTTAACCACATTTCTGCATCACAAGTCAAAATGATTTCAGAATAATTGTTTTCCACGTCTAATTGTTTGTATGCATTTATTTTCATGATCTGCAGTTCATTCCATTTGATTGCATCCAAAACGCCACTTGTCCTTTGCACTGGCTCTGCAGTAGCATTGCTCATCTGTCGTTCTCATTCCTTCCAACTGTCTGAGACACGCAGATAATAAATGTGCATTATCACATACAGCATCCCCATGAGACCTCAGTCATAGACATTCATGCACACAGACACACAGGAATTACACAATTGGAGCCATTAATCACATTCACTTAAAATCCACAGAGACCACGTCTAGGTCCTCTGCTTAGGTTATTTTACATAACAAGCAGATCATCACCGGTGTCAGCGCTGCAGTGTGTTATACTACATTAGAAAAGGATACAGCACTGCAGCTGCAGCAGACACACTATCTAGCTCTGCTCTGCTCTCCCTCCCTCACTGGCACTTACCTACATACATGACGCCCTCTTTGGTTTTGAGAGCCGCCTCTTCAACCCCAGCTTTGGTTTTCTCTGCAGCGGCAACCACTCCCTCTTTTGCCATGGAAAATCCCTTCATTAGTACATCCATCCTGGATGCTGTGTATGGAGCGGAGGCTGAGATGGAACAGAGAGAGAAGGAGACAGAGAGATACAGAGGAAGTCGGGACAGCTCTCTATGGTAATGTGTGTGTGAGTGTGAGTAAATGGAGCAGCACAGAGAGAGAGAGAGAGAGAGAGAGAGAGAGAGAGGATTATGGAGCAATTCTGTGCTCAAGCAGAACCACACCGAGCCACCTTTGACGTAGAGATTGGTAAATCAAGCACGTGAGAGAGTGAGTGCGTGAGTGAGTGAGTGAGGGAGAGCGAGAAGCCACACCAGGAGACGGTGCAGAGAAACAGAAGCTGCTGGATGCTGCAGTGCATTTAAATCAGGCTGAAACTACAGGCCACCTCCCCGTTACCCCCACCACACACGCACACGCACACACAGACACGTCAAAGAAATCGATCATGAATGAAATACACTCATCTGACCGTAAGCATTTTTACATCACAGATGTAAAACATCATCATCATCATCATCATCATCATCATTTATTCAGAACTTTTTTCTCCCTCACATTGCAACCAAGTAATTTCTTGTTGACTGTCATTTGTGCTTTATGTACCGTGGTTTACCATCTCAGCAGTTTCTATCTGCTTCTTAGTAGCTTAAGAGTAAAAGTGATAATACTTGGGGATTTTCCTTCACACAGTAAAACTCTGCTGTGACATTCCCTTAGGGTTCTTTGTCCCACAAACAAATAGTAATTCTGATCACGTATATGAAGAAGCTTTAAAAGAAAAATATTCTTCAGGAAAGTCCTCAAATGATTAAAGGCAAAAAACTGAACAATTTCCTAATAGCAGACAACCTGACCACCAAAAACAGCTGAATCACTCAGCTGGGTTTGTATCCTGGGAAAGGATATGACTACACAGCAGATTTTTTTTTTTTATCCAGTGTACTGTGAAATGCTGAACATCCACCCTAGTGCTCAAAGCTGATTGGTCCATGATGGGAAAGTGGGTGGATTTGACAAAGACAGCGGCAGTCCCTTGAGACCTATAAGATGGAGTAAGTCCTGATGACAGCAGATGGGATCTCTCTCGTTCTTCAGACTCATTGCTATACTTCCATGTGCCCAGCTGGCTATCATTAGCGCTAGACACAGCATGAGTTGGATAGCATCAAACACATCAAGTAAAGCAGACAAAACATGAAGCATGTTTGTGCTCCCTTTCGCAGTGACTACAACCATATAACAGACATAAAACC
>JAOVVA010000054.1:8667732-8687960 GCA_028565275.1 Leiocassis micropogon | reverse complement strand
AGATAGATAGATAGATAGATAGATAGATAGATAGATAGATAGATAGATAGATAGATAGATAGATAGATATGCATTTTGATAACGCCTTAAATCTAAACAATTAATTAAGAAGCTCTGTCTATCTGGGAAGAGTCGTTTTGGTGAACGTTCATCATGAAGCTGTTTGTACATCCAGATGAATGTACAAAGCTTTATGAGTGTACAATAGCCTGCTTTTTTCTATTGGATAACGTTTGCCAGTCTGAAAGGGTTTCTCTGGTAAAAGAAGATAGAAACCAAACCTTTTGTGCCACCACTTTTGCAGTGATACATGGTAGCTGAATTTGATTGAATGGGAGTGCTGACTTTCCAATTTTGTACATGTTTTTATATACAAGTAATGATACAGAGGAAATTGATTGCGTATCATTGCCTATAATTTACTGGCTTCCCAATCACAGATGCCTGTAGAACTACTGGAAGTTGAAGTTTTGATTGAAAGTTGAAGTAAAGTTGAGACTGACGTGGGTGTTGACGTGAGTAAATAGAGTTTTTTTTTTTTTTGTGAACAGGACCACTGTGACTGTGCACAGGCAGTGACTAAACGAATAGGGTAAATGAACGAATTCTTTCACTTCATGTCTGAAGTACAAACTTCCCACTCACAGAATCTGAGTCATGAACACCTCTAGACTCTCGTGGATGAAAAGTAAGCTGTTTGGAAATGAAAAATAGCATACATCCTATCTGTATCTATATTCAACACACATTTCATTTGTTTTCATTCCAAATAATGTACCGGAATTGGTTACACATAAACTTTAACGGCCGGTCGACTGAATGCATTTTGAAGAACTGTATTGAGTTTTTTATTCCAGAGATATAACATAAATAACGGCTAAAATAGGATAACCGTGGTCCTGAAATATGAGGTCACTAAGCAGACAGAAAGCTCTTGATCAGTGTTCAGGAAACAGTGAAGTGTTGACAGGCTCAGAGGCCAGCAGCACGTATTTGTTGTCACAGCTGAGACATGACCGACCGGTCAGACGGACATTGAACCCGCGGCTCTAAAGAGCACCAGGCTGCAGATCTACACTGAAGCCTGCCTTTCTTCAATTAATCCACACAATAGGACCCTTCTCACTGAGATTGCCTTTATTCCAAACAGGGCGAGCACTGCGCAGCTGCTTTGTTGGTGGGATATTGTCTCTTCAGCTTGAGAAAGAGCAGCTGATGTCTGCTAAAAGGGTCTGGGGTCAGCACTGAGAACAAGGCCTCCAGTGTGCGAGTACACTGATTTATAATTGAGGACAGAGACATGAAACCAGGCTTTAGTAATGGTTCTTTTTTTTTTATTATCTCTGGTTAACTTTGTGTTAAAAGACATCTGATAAAAATAAAATCTCTGGGGTCTATAATAATATGCAAAACACACTCTAATTCAAAACTCAGCTGTTTCTCTACTAGTTAGAAAGCATAAGGGCACATACATGTGTGTGTGTGTGTGTGTGTGTGTGTGCAAGCTCAAACCCAGGATATATTTGAAAACTGGTTTATTGCTCCTTTAACACCTTTAACCCTTTAAAGCCAGCAGCCCCTTTCCCTCGATTGTTTGAGGGCGTGATAATCTCAAGAGAGAGGTGGGGGTGAGCGAAGGAGAGACAGGAAGTGGGTGCAGAGAGGGTGGGGACTAAGAAAGTTTCATGAAAATGCTCTGAGTGAGAAGAGCACACAGATAGAAAGACAGAGGGAAAAACCATTTCAGTCTGTTCCCAGAAGCAAACCACATACTGCAGAAACATTTCCAGTGCCTTTTTCCTGATGCTGCCTGTGTGTTTTCATGTACGAGGCAGGAGGATGGACTTCACAGCACTCAGCATGCTGCTGTTGGCCATGCTGCTATGCTCATCCTGCTTCAGTGAGCTGGGAGCCAGGGATCTAGAGGAAGAGAAAAAAGAAAGGGCAGGGCTCAAGGGCAGAGCTGACATTCCCGTACCTCTTGAACATGAGCATCTCAGCAGATCTGGACACCTGGATACTCAGCTGGGGACACCTCAGAGCCCTTTGCTCTTTTTGGAAAAGAGTTCACACCATCCTGCACGCAGAGGGTAAGTAGATCTGATTTATAACCATAAAAATAAAAATAATTAAAAAAAAAAGACAAATAAAATACAAACAATAGATTGTACCCAGAGACTTGGAAAAACTTAAATACCAGACCAGACCATCAGTGCTTCTCAATTCCTTAAGTAAAAATAGGGATAGGGATAGCTAGAGTGGATCAGTTTATCAACTGTATCATACATTTAAATTAAAAGAAATATTTAGTTTTGGGGCATTAATTACTCTATTTCATTGTTTTAATGTTTTTATTCACAGATTCACTGACAGAAATAGATTTACTGTTGAGGTACAGGTTTGGTTCCCATTGAGCAAAAAATATAAAGGAATCCTCAAAAGTACAACAGAGAATCTTGAAGTCAAATTATCTATACTATTTTCCATTTTAGAGACTTGCACTTACATAGAAGAGCAAGATTTACTTGTATTTATATATATAAAAAAAATCTTAAGGAATAGTTTTTTGGGATTCATGAAGGGCTTTTTTGGCTCTCTCCAGTTCTTGCACCTGACCAGTTTCAGAAAAATGTGTTTTTTTTCTTTGCTTGTTAAGCCACACAGTGACCTATGAATTAAGCAAAAAAAAGAAAAAAAGAAAACAAACAAACAAACAAAACATCTAACTTAAAGCATGAACCAGTGAGAAGCAGGTGCAGATAATGACAGATGATCAGGCCAGTGATTAGTATACTGGTGATGCTGAATGCTTAGATGCAGGAACAGATGAGGGGGAAAATGAGGTTGCTGCTGAGGCTGTTAATTAACCAATTTTTTTTTTTTTACTTTTTGTAAAATGTATCTTTAGGCACTTTGCAACCTGTGATTAAAATTAATTTAGTCGTTTTTACATAATGCGTGCACAAACAAACAGACAGACAAAATTCTCAAAAATCTTACGTCCCCCCTAAAATATTTTTTCACAAATATCAACATACAGACAAGCCATCTATACATATAATAAAACTGAAAAGTTGGCTTGTCTGTATGTTGATATTTGTGAAAAAATATTTTAGTTGGGGACATAAGATGATAACCCTGTTTGTGCACGCATCATGTAAAAACGACTCAATTAATTTTAATGGGGTTTTAACATGTCTAGTCCGCCGAGCTTGAGGTAACATATAGGCTTTGTTTTTTTTTGCAATTGACCCATGCGAAGAGAAAATATGCTACTTTAAAATTTAACTTAAAAAAACACATCATAAAAAAAAATCAACCTTGAAAAAATAATTAGTTAATCTTAAAATTCAACAGATAGTGTTGTACATTGTTAACATCGTGCTTATGAGTGTGCAATTCATAACATCTAGCATATATATGATAAAGAAATGAGGCCTGGTTTAAGACTTTCAAACAGTATTGTACCCCAGTATTATATTACATACAGTACTATATGTGCCCGTGATTTTGAATTCCAAAAATCATCTTGACTTTACAGTTGTATTATTTGTATAAATATCCACCACAAATGTAAAAACATTACACACACACACACACACACTTTGTACTATTATTGCAAGGAGTTCTATTTTCATTTTATTTGACCAGTATATGGTCATATTGCTATACTGTTCCAAAATTTTGATTGGTCTACATGCTTTTATATGTGCACCTACTGTATGTGCTTCTTTTTTTAGAAAGATCTATGGAATGTAATTGTTACGTAATTGTGGCCATGAAAGGATGCACATGGTCAGCACATACAGTACAATGATTGGTATTAAAAGTTCCAACAAGTGCCAAGCTAACCCACAATACTCCATAACACTACCTCCACCAGCTTGGAATATTAATACAAGGCAAGTTGGGTTTATGGATTCATGCTGTTGGCACCAATTTCTCACCCTACCATCTGTGTGTCTTAACAGCGATCATGATTCATCAGACTAGGGTATGTTTCCAACTGTCTGGCTTTGGTGAGTCTGTGCCCACTGCTGCTTTAACTTTTTGTTGTGCAACCTGCTGTTGTAATATATCTCTCTCATGTGTTGTGAGTGGCTCTCTGACTTACAGCTCAAACCAGTCTGGCCATGCTCCATTGACCTCATCAACAAAGTATTTCCATCTGCAAAATAGCTACTTACTGAATGTTTTTTCTCCATGGTGCAATTCTGAGTAGACTCTAAAGACTCTTAGGAGGTCAAAAGTTACAGAAAAACTCAAACCAGCCTGTCTGGCACTAACAATCATGCCAAGGGCAAAATTTTTAAGTTAATATTTTTCCCCTTTCGCCTGGTCGATGTGAATTTTACCAAAGCTCCTGGCCCATATCATGATTGGCTAATTAGATAACTGCAGACATGATTTAGTACAGGTATTCCTAAAAAAGTGCTCAGTGAGTGTATTAGGTATTCAGACACTTCTCATCTTATATATTGATAATATCTAAATATTTTCACCATCATTTACACTTGTTCAGCATATCTTTGCTTATTTTCAAATCAATCAGATATAAATCAGTTCCAGCACTGTTATTTATAAATACAAAGTAAGCAGATATTATG
This sequence comes from Leiocassis micropogon, assembly GCA_028565275.1. Classification (NCBI taxonomy): domain Eukaryota; kingdom Metazoa; phylum Chordata; class Actinopteri; order Siluriformes; family Bagridae; genus Leiocassis; species Leiocassis micropogon. The sequence goes on along the minus strand of JAOVVA010000054.1, from coordinate 8,683,353 downwards.
TACATAATTGTTGGGGTTTATTCATTGAAAGTACAGTACAGTGCAAAAGTCTTAAAACAAATGTCAAAAAAAGCACATGCAAATAAATGCTGTAGAGTAAGGATGCTTTCAAAAGAAATAGAAAAAAAAAATTGTGTGAAAATGCTTTGAGCACCCTTTAGTGTCAAGTACATTTTTTTTCTTTTTGTAAGGAAATTAGCTACTTAATGTTACTGAGCATCGTGCAGAACTACCCACAGTTCTTCTGAGGGACGCTGACTGTTGCACCTGCTTCTTTTTTGCACTAAAATCCCAGCAAAAAATTTTTTTGTTGTCTAAAAAGTGTTTGCTTATATAATATGCTTCTTTCTTATCTGGCTTACAAATATTTTTCACTTTCAAAAGTTAACCTTAAATTTTTTTGGTGAAATAATGATGTCTGAAAATCACAAATGTTTTTGTATTGACTCAATACTATCATAAAAAGTCTTAAAATAAAAAAAAAATCTATAATAAAATTTGTACTAAAACACACATGACTTTTGCACTGTATTATGTATATTAAAGCGCAAAAACAAAGTTCTCAAATATTGTCAAATAGGTAGTATACTTTTTAAGCATATAAGTCTTATCATGATGTGCTGATGTTGCTGTCATCTTTTAGAGTGATCACACACACACACACACACACATGCACACGCACGCACGCACACGCACGCACGCACACGCGCACACAGAGCCAGTGAACGGTAAACATGATCACAGGTGTTGCTCTAGACTGGGAACCCTCAGTGTAATCAGCAGCAGGCAAAGAAAAAAGGAATAGCTTATGAGTCTGTACCAGCATCCACCAGTTTAAGTGTGCAGACATGACTCACAAAGGAGTATCGGAGAGAAATAAAGAGGTGTTTAAAAAGAGATTAATTGATAAAAGCCAAAAGAGATGAAAGACAGAGTGAAGATTAAAGAGGGATGAAATGAGAGCTATAGAGGCAAGAGCAAATTGTAATAGATAAAAGTGTATAGCATACAAAGGACAGGACAGTCAAACAACATGATCATTTGATAATGACAGATGATAAGCCAATCCAGTTTAAACCTTTAATGTGTAATGAGTACAGATCATTAAACCTAAACTGCAATTATTTTAACAGTGGCTCTAATTTCCATTGGTGCTATTAATTTTTTTCCAAGTAATTTGCACTACCTTAGTAGTACTGTATGAGGGGCAGTGCAAGTATGTTCAAGTCAAATCAGGACTTGGATGAAGGCGTAAAACTAATCGACATTTACAGATGACTTCAAGCACAGTATAGTGATGAGATTCTTACATTCAGTAAAATATTTGAATGGCACAAATGTTTTAAAGACGTTCGTAGATCTTTGAAGTGGCCGATGTGACTCAGAACTCACTGCATCTATTCCTACAAATGTTCCCAAGAACATACATGAGAGAAGCATCTGTTTGTGGGAACTGTACACACAGTAATTCACAAACTCTGCCTGCACTTTACAGGACCTTATTGCATCCCTTGTACAGTCTTGACTTCACTCCTAGCCATTTCCAGAAGCAGGCACTCAGTTCAATCATGACTCTGGCATACTGAGAAAATGTTTCACCTTGATATCCAAGCAATAGTGAAATGCTGGGTTAAGTGCAGTGGTGTATCAGGGGATTATATAGGGAGTTATAACATAAGCGAGTTTTTACACATTCACATTCAAAAGTCCCAGTTTGATGTTTAAATATGTTTAGTACAGATATTATTCCCTTAATATCATCAATAATGGTAACAAATAAAATTCTTATCAGTACTACATCAGTATTAGAGCAAGCTACTAGGTCTCATCACTTATGTACATGCTGGTATAGAACAAAGAACCCTTATTTTCAGTTTTTTTAAGTCACACCCTTTCTTTTAGAACATAAAAAAGCCAAAAGAAAAAGAAACAGGGCCTCTTTAATGCATTCATTCATCTTCTCTAAGTCATATCTCAGTTCCCATCTTCCTTTTATGCTTTTGCTTTAATCTTTTCTTTATTTAACCCAGCTTTCTTCCTTTTTGTTTCCCTCCATCCAGAAACTGGTGTTCATTTGTTCATCAGCGTTTGGTAAACGTGGCTGAGCTCAGTGATCCTGAGAAACATATAGTCGAGACAGTCAACCCCTGTGTCAATGGTGACCTTGACTGCCAAACACTCAAGTGAGTCCCTTAATTCAAATTTGTAAGAACTCAATTCTCATGTTTATGCATCAGGCTTTGTTTGTCTGTACAAGGAGGACTTAAGGAGTTTGTGGCATCAGGTCCCAAATTATGTTCAGTATATTTACTATAAACCAAGTTATACATCATCCAAACCTGAAAGACTTCATGCAGGGAAGAACCATCTACTTCATGACCACCATAAAATAGACAAACTGCAGTTGGCCAGTGATCACTAGGATGAAGACCCGCTGGGCCTGTATTTCCCCAAGGGTCTCAGAGAAGAAAACACTCCTAAGTGGCCAAAAACTCTCAAAGTGATGCAATTTTGGTTTTACTCTGAAAATAGGATTTAATTCCAAGAACACCATCCCAACTTTGAAGCATAGGAGTGGCAGCATCATGTTTTGGGTGTTTTGCTGGAAAAGGAACTTCTCAAAATAGATGGCATCCTGAAAAGGGGAGGATTATCCATAAAGACTAAAGCAACACATTAAAACATCAGCCAGCAATATGCATATGTTCAATATAGTATGGCTTAAATACAGAAAATTAACGTTTATTGGAGGAACCATTACCTGACCTGAATCTTTTACAAAATTTGTGAACTGAATGCAACAAGGCTCACAAACCTAACAGATTCACAATTATATTGTCCGGAGGAAGAGGACATATCTGTTGCATTGTGAGAACAGGTTTGGAAACAATTAAAAGATAATGCTATCATATCCTAATAAAGTCTATGTACATTTTATGACCCAATGAAATTCTGATACAGTAAACAAAAGATGAAATGTCTCTTCCATGAATATATGTACATCATACAGCCTAATGGACTTTACACAGGAACTTTGTATGAAAACTTGAGTTTGAATGTCTTTCTTTTTATTCTAATGGGATTTAACTTTTGGCCTTAACTGTATGCTGATCTTAAGGTACCAGCTCACCTCACGGCCTACATACAAACAGAAGCATAAAACTATTACTGCACTGCAGTGGAAGTGCTGCCCAGGTCATGGAGGCATCAATTGTCAGGAGACAGGTAAACATTAATACACGCCCACAATCACCTTACACTTTATTTTACACTATGGGATACACTATAAAAAGGATGTCTCACTGCTTTTCAGTTTGCACCAGACAATAAAGGGTATTATGTGGAGCAATGGGTTATTGAATATAAATCAAGATTACTATGGAAATTCCTTACTACTGTATATCTAATGAAAATCTAATAATTTTCATGGCTCTAATGTAATACTTATTCCTGTACTCCATGGTCTCATAAAAGTCTGTTTTTCTGACAATTTTATAAGAATTATAGGATGAAATACTAATAGCCAGATTTGTTTAGATTACAGACTGTTGAATATAACATGAATAGTGTATTTAGCAATTAGAAATTATTCACACACATCAGATATAGAATCCAGGGTTTTCGCAATCATATGATTTAACAGCACACAACTTATTATTGGTTTGTCTTGGTATAAAATAGGAGGTAAATCCAGCAATTTCCTTCCAGAAATCCAGAAATTTAAGCAATTTCCCTCTGGGATTAATAAAGTTCTTTGAATCTTGAATCTTAAAAAGATAGGTTATGTCAGAGGTCTTAAATCTTATTAGGAAAGGTCCAAGATCCCAGCATGTTTACATTCCAGCCAAACTGAAGCCACGTCTAATAGTCTAAAGAATAACACTGACTGTTTAAACACGTGGAATCATTTGCAGGTTCTTTTTGGATGCAACATGCAGCCACGTTGCTACTTTGCAGATAAGATATTGGACCCCTGCATTATGCGTTAATTAATTATTTATTCATGTACCCACTTTTCTGTTATCCACAGTGAGTCTGATGGAAGAAAGTCAGTCAAGTCAAGAACATCCAGAAAAAGCTCCAACACATGTTTTACAGACTGATGACTTTGAATCTGGCAAGTATTTTGAATTGGGTCTTGGTCTGAATGATCTCACTTTTGGCCCATAATCCATGATCACTCACACTACAATCCTTGTTTGCTTTTTCCAATGACGTCTGGTTCCAACATCTTGAAAAAAAAAAAAAAAAAGACCAAAAACTATCTTGCGCTCTAATGGACTTCTAAGTGTCTTCAAACAGGAAAGGAATTGTAATCAGGGGAACGAAGAGGGCAGCTCAATAATTTCCATGAATCCAAATAATCAGACAGCATTTAACTTTTAAGCTAAAACAGTCAGTACAACAATGATTTAATATAAATAAATAAATAAATAAATAAAAAGCTCCTAATATGAGAGGTGTTCAAGTCAAACTGGGACTTGTGATCAAATTTCTCATGAATGAAGGTGTAAAACCGATTGACATTTAGAGAAAACTTTAAGCATAGTACGATTATAAGACTCTTGGATGCAGTAACATTTGAATGATGTAAACGTTTTAAAGAAGGCTGTATGTAGGTAAACAATGATAGCAGCCGAAATGGCTCAGAGCTCACTGCAGTTGTTCCCATGAATAATCAGAGAGTGGAATGCGTGATCCTTGCAAATCACTGGATAACTTGTCACCATCTTGCGGAGGAGACGCATCTAACTATGGGAACTGTAAACAAAATCAATCATGAACACCACTTGGAGGCACCCCCAGACAGTCCTGACCTCGCTCCAAACTATTTCTGCATGTTTGGGCCATTAAGGGAATTCCTGGGAGGCCAGCGTTTCAGACATACTGAGAAAAAACTGTCTACCTTGATAGTATCTAAGGACTAATGAAATGCATTAGTGCATTAGTGTAGCAGGGGGTTATATAAAGAAATAAAGGTAGTCTTTACTCTCATAATTGTGTTCTATTATTATGCACAATCAAAAATCACAGTTTGAGTTGATCCCAATCATGTGTGGATGTTAATTAGATGTAGGTTATAATTATACTTCTTGCTATACTTAACCTTACTATTCAGCCATCAGCTGAATTTTATTTATTTATTTATTTTTACTTGAGATGGCCTGAAATTAACAAGAGAACATTGAATAGAACCAGATCTAACCCTACTCAAAAAATGTTTTTGGGAGGTGGTGGTAGGGGGGTTGTCATGAGATCAGGAGTAGGCCCAAACATTTGTCACACCAAAGGAGGAAATCATCTGCATGTAACAAGATGTATTAGTTCTGATACATCTTGAGATGTTAAACGTTTTGGTGAATACACAAGTGCCATGAATTTGAGTATTTGCTTCCATTTCAACTTTTAAATAACCTTGGCCAGAGATCCGGACTTTTTTCTCCCACCCTGTAGAAACTGAGACTTAGAGTAAACATGAAAACTGAGAAGAAGTCAGATGATTTGCAAACAGATGCAGATGTGGCTGAAGTTCTTGCTGAGGCTATGTATCCTCGTATGAGTAGGTGAAATGGTTAGGATTACTGACATCAGTGTTTTTTTTTTTCTAGGCAGTGGAGGAAATATTCTACCTTCGTCTTCTCCGCCTTTCATCGATTCCAGTAGCCTCTTGGCATTTCAACAAATATTCGCAACAGTAATGACCCAACTTCAGCCAGTGCTGGACGGCTTTAATCATACTTTGGAGAATTTATCCAGAGAGGTGGAAGGTCTATCCCTAGAACTGAAGAGTCTGAGGCATGAGCAAGAGAGCATCTCCAAAGCCAGGCATGCCCACGAAGAAAAATTTGAGAAATACATAGAGGACAACACTGAACAGATGCAGAAGATATGGAAAGAATTGGACTCACAACAGAAAGAGATCAAACAAACTGTACAATTGCAACAAGACCATCTGCTTCATAACATGACCGATCTGAAGAACAAAACTGACCACTATGTCAACATGAGTCATGAGGAAATGCAGGTAACACATCATTACCTACTCTTAAAACAGCCTTTAGTTCATACTAGATTAAACACAAGGTTGCAAGAAATACTGTCATAAAATATATTAGACTGTATTTGGGTGTCCATTTGTTTGTTGTTGTGCCACTTAGGTGAGCTTACAGTTTATGAATAAGTCCGTGGAAGAAATTCGACTTAATTATAAAAGGCTGCAGGAGACAACACAGGAAGGACATGCTGTCTCGGCTAATGCCAGTGGAAGCCAGTCACCACTGGAGACCAGTGTGTGGGAAGCCATCAGTAGTCTGGACATGAAGGTGCTGAATAACACAATGGAGCTCAGTCCCCTAACTGAAAACTCCAAACATTTGGTTAATATTGTCCAGATGCTGGACCATGGCTTGAGGAACATAAGTCAAAACCTGGAGCATGTCAGCCACAGCACAGAGGTCAATCTGGCACAGATCAAGCTTGAAGTGGATGCAGCTAGAGTGGCCATGCAGAAAATCATTAACGATCGAACTTCTAATCTCAGTGCCCAGGAAAGAGAATTGCGAGAGATTCAGCTTGATGTGGACAATATTTATCAGCATCTTCAAAATATTGAACATGCAAGTGAGATTTGTAACTGTAAAGAAATCAGCAATTCATTGGTTAGGTTGGAATCAGAGGTGGCTAATGTTACAAACTTTGCCAAAGAGAACCGGTATGCACTGGAGGATGTCGAAGCAAAGAGGGGGCTTAGCCAGTGGGCACCAGAAGTTCAAGATCTCCATCAAGGCTTGTGGAACATACGAGAATCATTAGCATTTGAGCAAGGCAAGAGAAAGACTCTTGATGATAATATAGCCCAGTTAAAATCCTCCCTCCTGGACAGCCAGAAGGAGATTGTTGGTTTTAAAGACCAATTTGTTGCTAAGGAAGCTGAAATCAGACATCTTTTCGCAGTGTTCACTTCTTTACTTAAGGATGTCATCCGCCACTCTGATGTCCTTGAAGTACTTTTAGGAGATGAGGTCTTGGAGTTCTCAAGCTGGTCCAACAACAAGCAGAAGGAGCTTGCTATTCCTGAACTGCTACAGAAAATGCATCTGATGCAGGAAAAGATCGATATTCATGAGAATCGCTTGACCTTCTTAAGGAAGAGTAGTACAGAGAAAGCTCAAATGTCCAACGATGACCCTGCGGTGTTCACAGAATGGAGCCTCGCAAAAGGTCTGGGGAGTAATACTGAAGATAATCCAGACACTTTAACAGATGTTACCAAAAGGGAGGACGATGAGGACTATTCAGTTAGTGACTTTTGGAGCCTTGGGAGGGAGGTGGAGCAGCTCGCCAACAGACTAAGCATACTGGAACAGCAACCATGCAACCACACTGCTGCCCCCAGTGATAGTGTAGCAGAACTGCAGAGAGATGTTAGAACCCTGCAACAAACTCTGGAGGATCATTTGAGAACTTTCAGGAATTTATTCAGATATACAGAAAAGCTGGCTAGTTCCTCTGATGGTGTCGACTTGGACCAGCTGCAGACCATGATGAGGACAAAAGAGAGGAGGGGAAAGAAAAGACCAAATGTCAGGAGAATGGAAGAGACAAGCAACAAGCGTAGCAGAAGGAACATTGGGGAAAAGTAAGACCACTAATGGTGACTATAAACACAACATATTCTGTTAGAGCAACATAAAATCATGGGGGCACAAATAAGGAGCTTCTAGACTTTAGATTTGTCAGTTAAAATACTGGATAAACAATACATCAATAGAATGCATCTTATTGTTGGAATGAAGTTTTTAACATCACATTTAGACAGTGGGTTGTTTGATAACTATATTACATTTAAAAACTAGTATGAGGGCAGGAAAAAGAACCAGATGTTTGGGTGGTAAACACTCTTTGATTAAAAAACCCCTCCAGTGGTTCCTAACCGTGTAAAAGGGTTTTACTAGGAAGCAGTCGGTTGTGCAAAGAACCAGGGAGATGACAACAAGAACAATGTGTGTTTTTATGACGTAACATTTATGCAAAAGTTATGCCAAACTGTGAATACTGTAAATGTGTAAAAAGTTTTTATATAAGACTACAAAAGATCAGACTATCTACTAGTTTAATGCAATAATGGCTTTTAAGCAACTTTTACAAGAATACTAGACCTAGATGACGTGATACAATAATAATATCTGTACATTAATGTTACATTTTTCTGTTCATTATGGGTTGGTGCTTTTCAAAATCTACAGATGTTTACTGTAATAAGTATTTAAATATACATTAATCTGTTTACACAAATTGTTCAGTTTCCCTCCTTATTCTTTGTGAAAATGTTAAATAGAAATGTATTTCTATTTCTCATTTTTATTTCTGGTATTGCAATTTATTTTTGCTATACTGCCCACCGTCAACACACATTCCTCCCACGGCGTTCATTATTGCATTGATTTAAAGGACTGTGTTATGTACCTCACATTGACATTTGCCTGACATTAGACGAAGACATTTCTGCCCCAGCTGAAGCAGGAGGTTGTTGCTGAAGCATCCCTCAAGATAGGACAGGAGCAGGTAAGGTACACTGGAGCGTGTGAATGGAACGCTGGTCCAAAGCGAGGGTAATGCCACACATTGTCAGGGTCCTGTTTAGTGCAGAGGCCAAGCAGAGGTAACTTTGAGTTACTGCCTGTTATCCTTAAATGCACTCTGCAGACCTGACAAAGATCATGTTCCTTGTTTCTAGTTGTAGACCTTTGTTTTCAAGCGCCCCCTTGTGCACATTTGTAGAACAGCAAAAACACACAGAGTTCCTGCTTTTTTCTCCTTTTCTTCCTGTGTTGTTCTTACAAACAGGGGTCATGACACTTCAAATAAAAGCTCATGGCTATTAAGATATAACAGAAATGTTAACACAGAAAGGTGACTTTTGGATGTATTTTGTTACACTGAAACATAGCTAAGATATAAAAATTTAATAGAGGAAATAATCTATGCAAGAGCTAAGTATAGCAGGTTTTCCCTAAAAAAAAGATTTTAAAGCTGATGTCTGCCATGTAACTCATAAGTTGATAGCAGTTGATAATGCTCTTCCCGCTTACTATTTAAATTGCTTAATCTTCTTTATAAGTGCATTTTAAAGCTGTGCATTTCTTAGCTAAGGGCAGAAATATACTTGCTGTTCATCGAAGTCAACCAGCAGCATCCTGAGTACATTTGTTTGTATAGTTGGCTCTATACTACGTGTCTTCCTGCAGGATTCCAGTAGGGGGCACACCACTGAATTGAATCAAACAGTTTTTCTTGCATTAAAAAAAAAATAAAAAAAAATAGGGATGATCTGGACAAGGGCCCATGCTTCTCTTACCTTACTAGTAATTTCCCTAATGCTGCACTTTAATATCATATTCTGATCAGCATAAATAAATAAAAAAACACAGCCTTCTTCAGTCCAAAGAATTACAAAGGGTTGCATACTAAAATATTGCAATTTACTTTAAAATTGATACATTGGACAAATTCTGTGTACAGAACAGCTTTTCTTGGTAAACATAAGGCACCTTTTCTTTAACCCAGATGCCGTACAGAACAAACACACACAAGACAAACTTTCTGCACAAGCTTCTTTTGAACACTGGACATAGACGAGGAGAAAAGATTCTGTAGTCAGTAATTGATGCAGATGAATTTCTACTGGCTACAACACATTTATTTAAAAACAAAATAATGGGCATGCACTGATGATCTGATTTTGACTGCATAGATGTTGAGCATTAGTGATTCCACAAAACATTCCATGATGCATATTAACACACAGACACGGTGGTGTGGAAACAATTCCCAGAAACTGCGTTTCTATCTCAGGCACACAACACTGAGTGTTCTTATGGTACTAAGAACTTTGGTGGGAATAAACGGAAGTCACTTTAAATAAACAAGTTTCATTAAATTTAAATTTCCAGGTTTAATATAGGCACACAGTCAACAAGCACAATGAATGCCATTTTTTTCTCCCATTTAAGTAGATTTCATGTGAACTCAGGAATCATTATATTATCTGTATATTTTCTGGAAAAAAAATATGTTCAAGCTTAGCAGGGGTAGCTCAACAGTTATGACATTGGATCGTTGATCAGAAGACCCTGGGTTTAGACCCCACCACCACCAAGCTGCCACTGTCAGGCCCTCGACTTTTTAGATACACATGACATAAAAGTAAGTACACCTCTGGATAAGGGCCTCTGCTAAATGCTGTAAAGATAAGTTTTAAGAGGTGACCATTTTTTCAAAGGAAATAATTTACTGTTACTTTGACTTTTTTAAACTATACAGTAAGAACATGACATTAAACTAATAAGCTGCTCTGTAACAATATTGAGTAAATCACTTTTAGTAAAATGAGAATTTTTTTTTCTTACCACAACATGACATGATTACAATAAATAGCCCATGCAGTTGTATTCTTCAATCCTGACGAATATTTATGATATTCTATATGTAATCAATCAAATTACATAGAAAACTCCTAAAGGTAAACTTGTATCCTATTTGAATCCCATCATGGCACCATTAATGTGATTGATTGGCAGGTTTAAAGTAGTGATGGCTTAGTGGTCAGGGCTTTGGTTCACACCAGTGCTGCCACTGTTGGGTCTGCGAGTGAGGCCCTAAATGGCTCAGTTGTATTCTGTCATCAACTTCACTTTATCCAAAGTGGCAAACAAATGATGAAATGTAATGAATGAAAAATGTAATGTAGAGGATGATGTGAGGAGACATTGCATTGTATCAGACATCTACTAATCCATGCTTATTATTCAGACAGAATACATGACTGCAAACCCTGCCATTTATAAAGTGTAGAATTAATTTATTTTTTCGGTGTATAAATCCGTAATGACATTGTTGATGCCCATGTACCCAGGCCATTCCTAATCCTCTGTAAGTCCTGCATATTAACCATGCATTCCTAGTTAGTTTTGGCAACACCTCTTATACCATTAAACGGCTCTGTGGTTGGATTTCTTTCCTGACTGATTACATCATCCAAATAATTTGACAACACATCAAAATTAATTGGACACATTTTTAAAACAAAAAATGTATAAGAAATTCTTCATGAGTATTTTTTTTAAATATCAATAACATTACTGATGAATAATACTTACTTATCTAACAATATCAGAAATCATTTAAAATAATGTTGCATTTTTATTTGCACCTGCATTGTGCTCTACACACTGTCCACTTTCAGAGCAGTCCTTTTGAGTACATGTAGAGAAATACCGCCACTTTTATGCACATGCCTCTCTGGCCGCTCAGGGATGTAAGAAAGATGCCGTACAATGAATGTCTTCTCCGAAATGTTCTTATACTTCAGGCCTTCACTCCGTCGACATGCACTGCCATTTGCCACACCACGCACAGCTTTCACAGAAAGCAAATTATTTGGCAGATCTCTCCCAATAGAGTGACTAAAGTAAAAGAGGATGGACGGTTAAAGTAGGGCTACAGGTTGATCCCTCTACTTTGAGTTAGTGTTTAGGTTTGAAAAGTTCCACACTAGGTCTATTTTTATTATTTTTTTCATTGTAGTGGTGGCATGGCACTCCTGGTCCAGCAGAGGGTGCTACATGGACGCATAGGGATTTAGGTGAAGGAGAAGCACTCTGCTCCATAGCACTCCGCTTCACATTTAGTTTTGGGAACTCAAGTCAACAATTCCTGTTTCAAATTATTTCACATTTCCACTCTGCCACTGAAATACCCAGTGTAGTGAGATACGTTTTCAGATTTTGATGTCTTGGGATTCCACCATTTTGGCAAGTGTTTTCTTTATTCTCAGAGCTGTGAGGCGAGAGGCTGGGTTATGGGCCCAGCACTCGGACATCAGCTTCAGCATGGCTCTGAGACACTGTAGGAGGGAGGAAAAAAAAAAAGAAAAGATTTATAATTCAGTAAGCAGAATCACATCACCAAATTAAGTCTTAAAGAATCACTGTAGATACATTATTTCCTATAAAATGTTTCAGATGAAGTAGCCCAAAAATACACAGCATCTATGTCTCTGTCCAGAATCTACAAAGAGTTAATAAACATGTACTTGTAAAATACAAAACAGCTTAATATGACCAAAATTGTGTAACTAAACTAGCCGCCTTCTACTAGCAATAAACAAGATCCAGAAATTTGATGCAATATCCTGAAGGATTTATTATTCTTTAGGCCAATATGTCAAAATATATAATTATAAAATTTTTAGATCATTTGGTAAGTAAAGACTTCCAGGCGCAGTGTCCCACCAGTCCAACTATGATGTTACATACTGCGTATATGCACAAGTTTTTGTAATGTCAAAGAGCTCATATAACGTATCTCTTCAATTAAAGAAATAATCAGAAGTACAGAAGCACCAATGATTATAATTACACTGACAAAATTTACTTTGTAAAAACCATGCTTATGTTCATTGGAACTTAAATGTTTTTACAATAAAGATAACACATTACCTCATCACTGTTCCAGCGATTAGAGACTGTAGGTCGCATGCCCTTCACACATACGACTTCCCTCATGTCCTCGTAAGATGGATCTGAAGGAACTGCGTCCCAGTACGGTAACTGGTACTCTTCTACAATGCCTGCAGAAACAACAGAACCTAATTGTGGATGATCGTAAGCCAGGATCATTTGGGTATATGTAGCATGTTAAGGAGCGTAAAGATAAGAGTTATACAGCAGAACAGACCTCCTGTCACACATCTCCGGGCCATCTCCCAAACCACGAGGCCATAACTGTAGATGTCTGCCATGATGTAGGCCTGGAACTGATTCTTATTCATCGTCTCATCCAAAACCTCAGGAGCCATATACCTCCGTGTTCCCATCCGCGTACTCAGAGGGACGTCCACCTCATTAGTGTCACTGAGGGGAAACAGAGTAAAATTGTACAAATGTGTGAATTCAGGAAACTGAAAAATGGGCATAAAACAAGAACCTTCTAACTCCATGTACTTTCCTGGTTTTTATTTCTTTCTACATTGTACAATAATGATAAAGGCATTCAAAAATATGCAATAATCTCCTTTAAACAGCTTACAGTAATAGGTGTCTGCTACACCTTGACAATAGTGTTCTTGCAAGAACTATTCCAGAACAGCTGACCTTGGTGCCTTAAAATAACAACTGACTTTTGTATTGTTGTTCCTTAATTATGCAATTCCATATGTGACCTTTACAGTATTGTTCTAGAATATAGAAAATAAATGCAAACTTTTGACAGGTAACGCATGTGCATTGTCAGAGTACCTGTTGTACTTAACAGCTAGACCGAGATCAGCGATACAGCATGTGCCGTTCTTCTTAATGAGGATGTTCTTGCTCTTCAGGTCTCGGTGAGCAATGGCTGGTTTGCCTTGAGTGCCATAGATCTCAGTATGGAGGTGGCACAGACCACATGCTGCAGAGTAGGCTAGCTTCAGCAGAGACTGAGTGTCCAGGGTGGTGAACTTCAGGTAGTCGTACAGAGAGCCATTCTCATGGTAATCTGTGATGAGGAAGAGCTGCGTGAAGGCTCCTGTGCCCTTAATGTCAGCTGCAATGAAACCTGGACAGAAGAGAGCAGGTTGATTATGATCAGTGCAGCAACACATTAGTATAGTGATACATATTGATAAACGTTTTTTGTTATGCTTTTGGTATACTGTTCTGGCAATAGAAATAATGCACCTAAATACAGAGTCTTAAAAAAAGCTTTTCCACATTTCAGGAAAAGAAAAAAAAAGTATGATGTTTATTATATTAATATAATATTAGTAATATTATTAATTATCATCATAAATTTTTTGGCTGACTTTGTATATACATTTGCAAATTCTAAACACAAATGTAATCTTGTAATTTGAATCTTATTGCAAAATAATTGTACAATTTTTGAATGGGATTGGGGCGTTTTTATTTTTAAGACTACACTAAGACATACCCAAGCAAGCATGAAGGATATTCCTGAAAAACCCGAGAACTTAATGAAGTCTGAGCAGATATTTGGCCACCAAACTGAAAATGTATTGTAATTTAGTGCTATTCGGTGCTCATGTGCCAGATCTGGACCTTGAGTAAATTTGGCCCGTTGACTGATGAGAGCTATTTAAATAAAGAATATGGATTTTTGTATACATTACAGGCTTTTAACCTTACAGACGTTCGATTGTCTGTCATTTATTTTCAGTGAGAATGGAGCAGCGAGCAGTAAGGTAAGTGAGCTCGACCCCAAAGATCTTTCAAGTACCTGTTTGCCTGCCATCAGCTTAACTCTTTAGGTTTGGCTAAATGAACGTCTAAACATCACCACAAAACATATTTGACACAAAAGGAAAAGATTTGCATATAAAGTACCCAACATTCCTCATAATAATAATCAAATCACAATCAATGATGATTTAGTAGTAATTATAGTGTCTTGTGCAGTTTGCACACATCTAGACAACGACTACTACTTTGTATCTTTTATAGTCATATGTGTAGGGGGAATGTTATTCTGTTCCACTTTGGACTGCAGCTATATACAAGTTAGAAATTAATATTAATTAATTAATTAATTAATTATAAAGGTAATTCAAATATACCCACAAAAGGGAAAGTTTTTCGGCCCCTTTCCCTTTTGTTTCTGAACTAATTAAATATTTTTATTCTTATCGTGATAATTAAATGTTATCAACACATTGGTCAGATGAAAATACTGTGGGAGTGACATACCAAGAATGTTCTCGTGTCTCATCAGGACAGTCTGGTAGATTTCCGTCTCCCTGAACCAGCTGGTCTCCTCGCGAGTGAAAAACACCTTTACTGCCACTTTCTCTCCTCTCCAGCGGCCAAGCCACACCTCGCCGTAACGCCCCTTCCCGATCTGACGCACCATCTGGATCTGTTTAGCAATAGTGCGCTGCACCTTTGGGGTGGGGGGGGGGGGGGACAGGAGAACTTGAGATCACACCTTTAAATAGGGCACCTTTAATAAGCAAAACTAATGGTAGATTTTTCGTTTCCTCCATTTTCAATTATCTAATTATGTTTGGCTGTAGACATGCAACCAATGTGTTTTATTAAAAAGAAAAAAGTAAGGTGTGACCGGAGGCCAAGATTATACCATTTCCATGTGTGATTTAATTTTAGCAAGTTTTCCCTTCTTTAAGTTATGTAAATATATTTTAAAAGGTGCTACAATAGAGCATAGATGAAGTCTGAACAATTAAACCAGGATTTAGGTGTAATAAGTTTCTTATGTCTACATACTTTGTTTCAGTCTGATGAAATGTTCAAATAATGAAAAACACATGTACAACATGAGCAACAAAGGGGCCTGAAGGAAAATAAAGGGAGCCCCGAAAGTTAATATTTTTTAAATACCAGCAGGGGGAGGCCTGAGCCTGAGCCAGTGCTTGACTGGCTGATCAGGTCTTTGAGAGACTCGCCAACAGGAATGAAGGCCTCATCCTGCTCCAGGTCTCTTTGGTAGCGTCTCCTTTCTGTCTGCAGCTTATACCTGGAACGCACAAACACACACACACACACACACACACACACACACACACACACACAAACACACACACACACACACACAAACACACACACA
>JAOVVA010000054.1:8637173-8665039 GCA_028565275.1 Leiocassis micropogon | reverse complement strand
GTGTGAAAACAGGGGAACAGTGCAGTGCTAATAGATGCTTAGCGATGAGATCTCATGCTTGATACCCCAAAAAAAATAAATCAGGCTCGTCATGTTTACTATATTTAAGAATGCAGCTCTTTATTTTGTCTGATGATTGTGTAACAGGGTTTGTGCTTATATTTATGCACGGTTCATAGTGATTCCAAGTGAATGCTACGATTAACCTTCAGACTAAACAAGCAGAATGGATTGTTCTGGTAGATTTACTGACTGACTCGTCTTACCCAACTACAAGAATCCAAGCTGACTCATTACTGATCAAGGCGCCTCTTTGGGGAAACTATCACAAATATATGCAACACTTCTTCTGTAAGATCTTAAAAAAAACAAAAAGAAAAAAACCCGGGGTGTCAAAAACTTTAGCTAAAAGAAAAGATAATGCAGACTGTATAAAAAAGCTGGTAGATAATGAGGAAGCTATTGACTACGATGTCCTTAGCTTCCAATCTACATTTTCCTCTACACAACTCACCAGCAGCATAGATTTTTTTAGCGGAGCGTATATTCAGTTACGGCACAGAAAATCTTTATCGAATACATGGCAGGCGGTACACCATGACCAAAACAGACTTTCAGGCTGTGAGTAAGAGACAAAGATAAAGATTGAAGCAGGGACAGAGGGAAGGCAGCGTCATGGATGTCTGAAAACTGTAACCAGATCCCTCTCTGTGAGAGAGAGAGAGAGAGTGTGTGTGTGTGTGTATGTATGTGTGTCTGTCTGTGTCTTAGACAAGCAGTGTGCCTACTCCCCAAGCACAAAGGCTCCTGTGTTGTTAGCTGTGGTTCCTCTTAAAGTCACGGTGCTGTTCTTCAGCCTGCAGGTCCAGACAGGCCTTCTGGAGGCCTCATCTCCATCAAAATAAGCCCACGCTAACGTTTACGCAATCAACACATTCTACCCCTAGAATCCTGCTTCAGCGCCACACACCTCAACACTGAAGATGGACAGAAGATGAGAGAAGTATGAAATCACCCCATAAATCACAGCTACACGTTTCCCCTCGCGGAATTACCGGAATAAGGGACAGAGTGGGGGGGGATGGGGGTGGGGGAGGGAGGGGCAGACTTGGAGCACATACAGTAGACAAATCCAGTCATGTATCGGTAAAGATAGCAAGCAGCGACACCTCTACCTCTATCAGACAGGGTGGAGTTGAGCTCACTGATATACAGCCATGATATCTTGTCAGCTGTGTGGAGCCAGGCAGTCAGAGCGCCTTCGACTCCAACACTGATATCACTTTGGAGCGGGGGAGAGTGTGTGTGTGTGTGTGTGTGTGTGTGTGTGTGTGTGTGTGTGTGTGTGTGTGTGTGTTGGGGGCTCAACGACTAAACCACTGATATGAAAAACCGTGAAGGGAGGAGTGGTACGCTTTTACTTGCTCATTGCTACATAGGAAATGACCCCGGTGTCCCAATGCTTTTGTTCTTTACTACCCTCAGCGTCTCATGTTCCAAAAAATCAATGAGTCCATGATACAGGTCTGAGGCCCTGACGCCTGCCTTCAAGAGAAAAATAACATGATATAACGCCGTCTTCGAATGGAACTTGTAGGCTCTGACTCAAGGAAACTGATCACTGGTTAAAGTTACGAGACCACTGCTGCTAGGCAACTGGGAAACAAGTTGGCGAATAAATGATTTAGCCTGCACATATATGTTAAGCCTTTTATATGAAAAGCAAGACAGCAACCAAGATAACCCCAAGGGCAATATAAACATTTGTTTTTCAGATTTAAATCAGTGAATTACTACAAAACTATTCTGCAACATATAATTATGACGTATGAACTCTCGACTGTTAGAGTCGTGGAAAAAAAAGTTCTCATGTTCCACCAAAAGCTCCTGAACCTTTTTCAGGAATCAAGAATTTCTAGAATGGTCCTAAATGAGAAGCATGCCTTTCTCGGATGAGGTTTTAATTTACTTTTCCACCAGAAAGCAGAAATCCTGTCCATACATTCTGTTGTGGAAACTTTCCTCTCCCGCCTCCCTTTTTTGCAGGTAAATCTGTAGTATGTTATAAACCAAGTCTTAGGATAACTCCTGCTTAACATTTAATTTATGAATGTTGATAAAAATATCAAGCTAAGAGTTCTGTAAGTTTCTTGCACTGGTGTTTAACAAATTAAGGATGTTCAGGTAAACTTTAAACAGATTATGGTTCTCAGAAAATACTGACTTTGGAACATTTTCATCTCTTTATCAAAATATTCAAGACCTAACATCAGCTTTAATTCATTAGAGAGAGATTGTGCATACATTTTCTGAATTCTTTCAAAATCCATGCAGTTCAAATGCACCTATAATTTAAATCGGCAGCATTTGAAGCTGCTTTGTGGTTTATTTTATTTTATTACAAAGCAATTATGATCAAGAGCATCCTTCATAAAACACTGTGCAAAACTGTAAGCAAAGAGCAAAGGAGAAAAGAAAATATTCTATCAGGAGTATTTTAAAGGATTGTGCCTTCTCTCTCTCTCTCTCTCAGTCACATAAACACACACACTGCAGTGTTTTAAAACCTTTTCAGACATTTGCTGGGTGCCTGGGATATAAAATATAAATCCTTTGCTTATGTGTCAGGGTTTGATTTTTACAGTTGAGAAATGTTCGTTAGATGCCGCAGTGAAAAGTGTCCCTCGGCCCCTCCATTAAGCTGAGCGTAAAAAACACATGTTGAAAGCGTTTAATTTTACATCTTTGATCAGTTCGCAGTTTAGGCCAGGCGCCGCCGCTGTTAAACAGAACTCTGAACGATAATGGAGGAGGAAGCCGGTAATGTAAACACTGCTTGATGGAAAAAAATAAAACGTCCTCCTGCGAGGTGAGAGTCCACACTCTGGAGTCTCTCAGAGAACACGCTCACAGAGGCCTGTTTTTTGTCGGCCTCCCTTCCCAACTTCCCCCCCTCCGTTCTGCGAGACAGCACTAAGTTTAAGGAAGGAATGCGAGTTGTGGGGCCATGATACAGGCTACTTTTAAGTGAGCCTGTAAAAGTTGGTCCGATCTGTCATGATGTGTACGGCTTGCCTACAGTGATGGCTACAAAACTGAAAAGGAAAAAAAAAAAAAAGAGCGAAATAAGACACAGGTTAGAACTGCACATTAGCCTCTAAATCAGAGCATATGCAGCTTGGTAAGTGTGTGCCTCTGAGGGACCTCGACAGCTCAAATTACTGCACCAACAGAGCCGGCCTCCAAACCCTATCCAATATACTCGCTTTCCCTGCTCCTCCCTTAAAAAGAGCTGCAGTGTCTCCCTGCTTCTACATGTGTGCTTAATTCTGGCTGGCCGTCACAGCGGAGTCTGAGGTCTGGCAGTGCTCAGGCAGTAATGAGTCCCTCTGACCACACTCTCCCAGCCTGCAGACTGCTCTTAAAGAGACAGCAGCTATAAAAACGCACCCTGGTTCAGTCGCCATCGCCCTCTAAAGCACAAACTCAACGCTAAGAACAAATTATGAGTGACTGACTGTAAGTATGTGAAGGAATACGGCAGTGTCGAACTGCCTAATCTATGCAGATATCATCCCATTACCCCATTGTCAGATAGGAATGAAGGAATTTATGCAGTTTGCGAAAGCTCTCACACATCTGGGGTTTAACCCTCATAAATATGAGGGCAGTGCAGGCAGCTCTGAAAGCCCAGTGCAAAGCTCAAAAGAGCCCAGAGCAATATGTGAGCTGGGATATGCTGAGAATGCAGATGCAAAGGGGTAGAAACTTCACACCTTGATGAACAGGATATGCCTGAAACTTTGTGATGTGACATTTATCCAAACCACAGTGCGTACAGTGACCAGAATTATCAGAATTAACTATGTGGAGAATGTCAAAGAAATTGACTAAAAATTCAAGAAAGGTGCTTTTTTCCATGAAAAGTATTAACACTTTTTTTTCCTTCAACAAACCGAGTTTCTCAGAACCACAGGAAAGTCTGAGCAGGAAATGATGCAAGACCTCAGCCAAGTCTCTCGAAGTCTGTAATCAAGACAGAGCTCGATCTTACTGCACCTCAGTGACTAAGTTAGAGCTGTAGAGAAACCCAAATCCTCCACTACAACAAGGCCAAGGCCCAGCTCAGTGTATTTCGTTCTCTTAAATACAACAACAACAAAAAAGCTAAAACAAGTCACAATTTTGTAAATACGGAAGTGCGCTTATATAGTAGTTAACTCTGTGGTCCATAGTCTAGCATAGTCTAAAGCAGTTCAGACACAAAACCCTTAAACTTTCTAAAACAGCTCTACGAGAAAGTCCACCGAAAGTTTGAGATGATTAAACAAAAGCTCTCCAAATTGGATTGTTAACACTAGCATGGCTTAACAGTAAATCAAAGTGCCTGTAATGGTCACAAGTTTCCAAGACATGGCCTCAGGTTTCAGAAGAGAGTCTCGAACACTTAATAATCCATCGCTATTTAAAAACTAGCTTGTTAAAAGGCAATTGTAGGGGAGCATGTGAAAAAAGAACAAGCGCCTGCCTGAGACAGACTTGGAAAGTGGACTGGATTCATTAAAGTGTGTTTCTAATGGGTCGAGACACACCTCACGAACCAAGCTCTCCACAACCACGAGGCTTTCTGTGTCTTATTACACTGACACACACACACACACACACACACACAATGGCTAGGTCTTGTTAATCCCTTTCTGTCAGCATAGGAATATAATTTCCGGACAGCGGTGAGTATTTTCTGTGCTTATTTGAGAATAATGGCCATCGCACAGTGTAATACAGGAAACGGTTAAAGTGTTGGGGAAACGCAGCTCACCAACAATAGATTCAACAAGCTTCCTGAAGTATGGCCTGGGCGGCTGGCCCATCACAGGAGTGAACGACTGGGGGAGGGATAATCAAGCCCTCACAGGACAGGAGCGAGCGTGAGGGGTTCAGAGAAACAGCAGGGTTTGCACCACAGAGCAATCACCAGCCATCCAAGTATTAAATTAGGGCTGTGCTAAACAGATGACTGAAATGAGAAAGAGTAAAATAGTGAAAGTGGTGAGCCACAGCAGACATGCAATTCTTAGCATACGGCCCGTGTGATTTTACTGCACTGGGCCACAAGACAAATTAAAACGGGTTAATTCGGTCAACCTTAGTTAGTCTAAACTTAGGCGCCATTTAATTTCAGATGTCTTACTTGGTCTCAAAAAAACGTAAAACAATGATTTTGACATTTATTTATTAATTAATTATTTTTAACACAAAAGGAACAAAGGGGATTCTGCTGTCATCATTAACAGAATTTCACAACCCTAACCCCACGTCCTCCTCCTAATGCAGCTCCTTCATGCGGGTTAAAATGAAGCTCTGCAGTGAACGAGGTGGTTGCCCTTTGTTTTTAATGGCTCTGGCCAAATCTTCAGTTTATGGTCACGAAGGAAAAAGCTTCCAACGTCTGTTTCTGCACCCATCCCAGGGTAGAGATACAAATAGCAACACGAAGGACGTATTTTAGGCTGACGATGACCGCTCCATACAGTCACATGACTTGAGAAAGAACAGTGGACTGGTCACGAGAACCAGCCACTCTCTTCATAACAGCTTCACCAAGAAAATCGAGCGATAAAAACTTTTTACAAAAATATATCTTTGACCTGCATGTGACCCTGTGCGTAAATTATAACCATTTTTGATGGAACTAATGAGTCTGTGAGCTATGACTGAGTCATTTCAGCTTCAAAGCAAAGCAGACTGACCTCTTTAAAATTTGCTTTCCCAGTTTGGGCTAACGCTAGTCCTACTGCTGTTTTCCTGCGGCTAATAATAGACACTGTTTAAGACTGGAGGAAATTATACACAAAAATAGAGGGGCTTTTAGAAACAAACATGTCTGTAAAAAAAAAAAAAAGACTCTGTTATATTAATGAGAAACCCTCGGAAAACAAATAAATGACCAGCTAAATGAATATCCTTGTAAAATTAGCAAAGCCGTGTGAAACCGGTAACCAAAAAAAAAAAAAACTTCACATCGCAGCCTATAACTATAACGCGTATAACTGAGTTAATGCTGCATTTAACACAAGTATTTAACAAACTGTTTAAATCTGACTGACAAACCTTTTGAAAACTCTATATTTAAATGTAAATACTACTAGTTTAACATAATTGTGTCTTCTACTAGAAGTAGATTGTCTCTGCTTAAAGGATTAGTCAAACAATTGCCCCTTTAAAGTGCTTTTAGAGATAACACACCATGTTATCTATAGAAATACAATGAGCCCAATTCAACTTTTCACAATCTGCCCCATCTACAGAGATGTGTCAGATGGAACCTCCCAAACAATGAGTGCAATGCTAAATGTCTCTCCATACATCTAACCACACCATTTGCTTTACACACAGACTCTAACCCCATGTAGTGACTGACAAAAAACCAACCTTATGCATAGTCAAAGGAGAGCAATGGCTAATTCACACCTAACCAGGTGGGAATAGATGTGGATTCACAACAAGTATTACAACTAGAAGGCCACTGATTTGGTTTATTTATCATGTTAGATTGTAATCAAGCAATCTTATTGGTCAACATTAGTAACTTTTTTTTTGTTACAGGGTATATACTTCATGAGGAACATTTATGCATAGACTTATACACTGTAATGACATACTGACCAAGGGACAAAAAGGGAGTCAATCCCCACAGACCCCCATGTTAGAGCACTTTCACACTAGGCACGTTTTCTGTATTTTCAACCTTGAACACAACAGGTGGCGGTATGCACCTAGTTGGTTTGCGAGTCACCGTTTAACACTAACATTAGGCATAGAGCAAAAATTTATTTTACTGTTCTCTCCCTTTTAGAAAAAAATATCAAGAGCGTTGCTCTCGCGTGCCTTCCTACTTCATCAGCTATGTTTGTGCAAGTTAGAGGATGAGAGCCGCGTGCCTAGAGATTTCAGAGAAGACAGATGGCACTGGTAACATCACGCCCACTTCTATTTTCAGGTACAATTGCTTTCATATCTGATTAGATCCAGAATCGATGAACTTGACATTCCAGCTGTGTGGACATTGTCGAGCATTCTCTTTCTTATTTTAGAGATATTATGTCTTGCTATGGGCTTAATTGTACTAACAGGCTGTTTAAGAACCTTGTGCTTCAGTTTCTTCGATGAGTGAAATGATCTATTTCATTTTAGTAAGGTATTGATTTAAGCCGTGCCTCAGAATACCTCAGACAGCATGCTAGATGTAAAGTTAGCTAAACATCTTGGTAATAAATTGATATGTAATGAAATGTAGAATATGGGACATGGAGGACAATGAGTTCACTTACATGCAAAGTAATGTAAGGACATAAATGAACATTAGACACTAACATTTTAGCCAAGACAAATATCATGTACATACGGTTTGAATTAAACTGTAAGTAACATTTACATAAAAGTAAGCTCCATCTGAATGACAGAATCTAATAGTTTGATGAAATGTTACATATCCCGTATTTGAAAAAGACGATTACAGAGCTTCCAGTCTTACCTTCTGTTTGGTGGATGAGAAGAAAAACTCCATACACTGCAAAGAAGACCCTGATTGTCTTCATTATGGCAGTTAAAGGATGAGAGGCCGCAGATGGTTTGTTGCTGTAGAGTGATGGTGTGGAGGGACGCGTCTTAGGATGCAGACAGCAGGACAGCAAGACAGAGTGGTGCGGACTTCAAAGCCTAATCATGGATTCCTTCCGGTTATAACCCTACAAAATGCAGAGGGTACAAACTGATCAGTGACAAGCATCCCGTGATTCTGTGGTATGAACTAAATAGCTTTTTGTAAAGTCAAGCATATTAAGGTCATTTGACTTAACTCCTTCCCATCATACATTTTCTTTCTGGTGGTGCTTGAACCCAGAGCTTTGATCAGGGTTGTATATATTATTCAACAGCTGGCATTGGGCTCTAGCCAGTGTTAATAATAACAACATGTCTGCTTCTTCATTGCTCCTGCATGTCTGTGCAATTAGTGGGTCTCCGTGGCTGCTTAGAGCTCAGAGGGGCAAAAGGTTGGTTTCTGTCACTTTTCATTCGGCCAATGAGGACAAAGATCCCTGAGCGGTGCCCTACTTTTCACACTTCCAATATAAGGGGTGACTAAAGGAGGAACCTTTGAAATGTTGCCTACTCCCAGAGGGAACAACAGGCATAGCTATAACCTGGTCTCTGGTCAGACAGCAGCAATAAACCACACACAGAACATCCAGAACTACAGCATATTAGTTTCCAGTGGATAAGAAATGCAAAACTTACAAAGCCCCTGACATGAGAATAAAAACTCTACAACTTTCAAGATTATCCTAGTCCAGGTATTGTGCTTGAGTACTTCTGCTCATAAAAAGGCATGAAACTAAGGCTTGTGAGGAGTTTGTGAAGGAGGACAGTTTCATCACACTCTCACAAGGCCCCTTGACACTCATAATTCCATCTGTAAACAAGAGCTTCCTTTACACACAGTCAGTGCTTAACGCACAAACCACGTGCTGGACTCCACAACCTCCTCTCCCCACTCCCAAACCTTCAGACTGAAACAATGAATAACAGACGATGCCATGATATTTTGCTGATACAAACTCTATGTTTGAGCATAGTGTGTCTTTAATTTCAACTTCCTTGATGTGACTCGACAGGAGCTAATATTACTAACACAGCAGGGTCTCTTGGAAGTAGGGCTGGGTAATAAACTGTGATTTTGATATTATACATACATATTTGGTAAGTATATACAATATACAAAACTGAAACACTAATAGGTAAGTGCATTTTACCACCCGTCAGCGTACCTGCCCCACTAATGGCGCCATTATAGAAATAATTCACCTGCTTTCATTACATTTACATTCAGGCATTTGGCAGACACCCTTATTCAGAGTGACTTACATTTTATCTCATTATACTTCTGAGCAGTTGAGGGTTAAGGGTCTTGCTCAAGGGCCCAACATGGGTAACTTAGTGGTTGTGGGGTTTAAACCTGCGATCTTCCGAACTGTGGTCCAAGGCCTTAAACACTGAGCTACCTCTGAACCCTCATTAGAATCAATTCTCATTTTTTAAGCCTTATGTGACACAGATCAGAATTTTTTTAAAGCTGTCTGAACACACAAATCTGATGTTTTTCAGACCGGATCCGAGTCACTTTTGTATGTGGTCGTAGATCAGATATCTATTCAATACACAGTCATACAACTTGAATGAGAACGGGCAGATAAAAAAAAAAATGAGGCTTGTATTGTGAACGTAGCCATATAGAACCTCAATATGGGAAAGGGGATTTGACTAATGCAAATTAAGCATGTGTTTTAATGTATGGTATATGCAATATATTCCCCCCCATCTCTACATTACTTGTTTCAGATCTCTTGTATTTGTAATGTCCTTTCAGATGTGAATAAATCATACCACCTTCATGTGCCAGTCTGAAAAGATCTCATTTTCAGTGTGCTATCTGTATTTGTAATATGACTAAACAAGTCTAAATGAACATGATGTTATGTCCAACCTGCCCTGATCATGTCTAATGAATACTAATACAAAGTCTTAACACCCAACCTACACACACACACTTACCAAAGCATCTGGCTTTGCAGCCTCATAACTGGTGGAATGTGAGAGTAAACATGGCATATATGGCCTGTGTGTGTTGGCATGTGTATTCCCTCTTGGGGGCCCCCCTTGGAGGCAGTGCAGTGCCTCGGTTGCCTCTCAAGGCTTGGGGAAGAGCAGACTTCCCGGCTCCACTCATATTGTTTGCTTGGCTGCTCCTGTGCCTCATTCCAGGCTGGATTAGCATAAGAATAATGAGCACTCCCTCTTCCAGCCCTCTTGCTATACTCCTCCTTTTCCTCCTCCTCCTTCTCCTCTCCCCCCTCCATCTATCATTTCTTGCTGGTTGTAGTCCCTCCAAAAACCTCAGTCATGTTCGTCTGCTGGCGACACGCTGGCTCTTTCACATCTACAGCATGTCTTTGGCTTACGTTTGAGACTTATCAAATGTATGTACATCTCTAAAGAGACAGATCGCACTGCGCCCGAGCACTGTGACGAGGAACGGGGGAAGGTGTCCCGTTAGGTGTAGTATATTAGGCAATTGCAGAACTATTGCCACCTTTTAAGAAGTCACTAAAGATAACTCGGAACATACAAAAATGATTTTTAAAGTTTCCAGTCAAACAGGAAAAACTAATAGTCTCCTCTGACAAGGCATGGCAAAAACAATCATGCACTGCAGCACGGATTAGAATAAAAGCAGATGTAGTAAAAATTAAACACAGTACAAGGTTTACAACTAGGAAATCATTTTCCCCCATGCTCTATTTTCCCATGGCTGCACACATCAAAAATTTCTCTCATGTCCATCACCACAAGACAGTGACAGTGATGGACCCCAGGTAAGTCACGGTCTAAGAATGGCACACATGACTTAATTCTTGAGGCAGAAAAACCACTATAGATCAGACAAACAAGTTGTTTGGAAGAGCTGCATAAAGAAGTCTACAAATTGTCTATATATTTAGACTCCCTATATCGCTCATTATATATAATTTCATTTTTGTCTGTTTTTCCCACTGGTTGTCGAGAATGAAAAGCAAAACAATCTCCAGGAGGAAATAAAATGTTTTGTTAAACATTTGCGCTCCAATTAAAAATGGAAAAATGAACAAATATAAACCATCAGTGAATTTTATACATATACTGTGTTTAAAATGTTCATTTAAAAAAACACAGAGATCCAGTGTAAGTTCAGTTCAGTTTTTTGCCTTTTTTTTTGTTGCCCTTTTACAGTTTGTCGTTGCTGCTTCTTGAAGACGTTCCAATGTCATCTGGTCCAACAGTCTAGACAAAACTCAAACTGTGCAGACTGTTCCCAGATTGCTGCTCATTTCAAAAAGCAGACTCTCAGGACCATGCCGATGCTCAGTGTCCATCCTTTAGAGTCTCTTTCCTTTTCTCTCAGAAGATCAGAGCTCACTCCCCAAGATGAGTGCACTCTGGAATTTCTTGTGCAGGTGACAGCAGTCGATATAATCATTTCATCATATCATTTCATATAATCATTCGATTTCATTTGAAGTAAAAGTACTAATACAATGTGCAAAAAAAGTGTATCCGAGACCTGCGGCTCCAGTTTGACCTCTAAAAGATCCTGGGAAAATTGTGAAAAGCCTACTGCGGATTGGCTGGCTGGAGATTGTCAGGGTGGCCTGTAATTAGTCCATGCAGCTGAAAATAAGGCAGAGCTTTAGAAGACCCATATGCTCCGACACATTCCAAGAAAAAAAACAAAACTGTGCTGTCTGGACCCGGCTCAAGTCATCACACACATACACACACACGATCACATACAAGGTTAAAAGGCTTATGGTTGAAAGGGACTGGCCAACATCCATATTTCAGTTCTGCAGACCAACCTCTTGATTTCTACAGTGTAATTTCCCACACTGGTACAAAACAGCTGCCAAACAAACAAAAAAAACAGTCATCTGTGCAAAAAAAATAATAATACGGAGTGATTTGAATTTGCAAAATAATTGGAATATTCCATTGAAAATAATGTCCCAAAACACCGAAAAGGTCAGAGGAAACATTACAACATTAGATTTTCATTACAAAAAAACAAAACAAAAAAAAACATTCGTGCTGACAGAAACATAAGTGAGTTTCACTGTCCTGATCAGCTGTTTATCATTACTGGAACACCACATCTCTAAAGACTTCATACGCCATAACCAAAGGCATTCCTCTCCAGCGGTCTGTTTTACTTCAAAACACACTTTTCTGTACCTGGGAAAGATCAACCCCTCTCCATAATGTGGGCCCTTTTAACGAGAGTGAATTCCTGCCTGCCAAGTCACTGATTCTAATGAATGCAGACCTTCGAAAACCATCCTGATAAAGCATTCAGGGGAAAACAACGTCCTCCTTCATATGTACTCCTCATGAAGATGAAGAAACGTGTGCAATATGGCTTATTAAAAGATGCTAAAACAAACATTGAGTGTGGTGTTTAAGTGTGTGGGGGGGAGATAAAAGACAGGATGGTATATTAACTAAAGGCACAATTTATTTATTTTTTTTTACTTTATGCAGGTAGTCTGAGCGACTGCCACTGCAAGCGAAAAGGCCCTAATGGATTCACGAGGAGGTT
The DNA here is from genome assembly GCA_028565275.1 of Leiocassis micropogon. NCBI lineage: Eukaryota > Metazoa > Chordata > Actinopteri > Siluriformes > Bagridae > Leiocassis > Leiocassis micropogon. The sequence goes on along the minus strand of JAOVVA010000054.1, from coordinate 8,652,849 downwards.
CTTCTCTTACAGATCACTTTCACACACTGCAGAATTTGTGCTGCCACACTGTCTGCTCAGCCAATCTTCCATGGGCTTACAATCTAGATGTCTGCCACACAGTGGTTTAAAAGCATGCCGTCCCCTCCCCTCTGTTATCCATACAGACTGAGAAGACATGCTGGGCTACTGTTGGAGATCTGTTTTCTTATCGCTGGGGGTGGGTGGGTAGTTGGGGGGGCAGTTGTTTTGCTTTTTCCTGTGAAAACGAGCTCATCTGGTGCCGCCGTTCTCGCCACTCGCTTTCACAAGGCATTTCGGCCCGACACTTGTGAGGAGAGTTTTTTTCCCCCTCCATTACCTGCCTTCGCATTCCAAGGGAGGCAAATGATAAAGAGGCCTTATCTTGTGTAGCAAACCTTCCTTCTTGCAATGCCTTTCCTGCTTTGAGGAGCAAAACTGATTTTTTTTTTTTTACAACTGTGTAAAGGTCAACTAGGATCAGGAAGTAAAAGGATGCTCATATGAGCCCTTTTCCCTTTGACAGTGTGCTGGTAGGTCCAGAGCTGGTCACAAATCTTTACCTGTTTTTGAGTGAACAGAACGAGTGAAAAATCTGTTCTGTTCCAGCAACATTTCCATTAACATCATGGAGCGACTTCGATTTTTATTTTATTACATATCTTAGCAGTTGAGGGTTAGAGGCCTTGCTCAAAGGCCCAACAGTGGCCAACTTTGTGGTGCTGGGGTTTGAACCTGGAATCTTCCGATCAGAAGTCCAACGCCTTAACCACTGAGCCACCCCTGCCCTAAACCGTGTCTGGTTTGGATTCACGAAATGTACAAAAAGATTTAATCATTATGATAGCATGGGCATTTCGAGAATATTACTGAAACAAGTAGAAAGATATTATAAATTAAGTAACAAAAAAAAAAAAAAAAAGCTTATATTGCATGTCAACATAGATTCATTCATTCACATTTCATCAGTGTTTATCCTATTCAGGGCTCTACAATCATACCTAAATACAACTCTATGATCATACCGAAAACCAGCATTGCAGAAATTTGGAGAACATACTTACTGAACCGTTACCCAGTGCTATGCACTGACACTGAGGACTTGGTTTTGGGGGGAAAAATATGCTCTCACAGGCAGATGTACGACTTGTAAAAACATTCAAAACACTATCATAATTACGTTAGTTTTAAGTATAATATAAATACGCAATGGTTTTGTTGGGAAAATGGTAAAAATTGCAGACTGAGTCTTTAAGAGTCTTGGCTAATTCGCTGGAACCACCTTACATATGAGGAAAGATGTGGGAGTCATAGGGGTACTGACACCCAAAAATCTCTCAAACTAAACACACGGCTTGTTTTACAAAACAGGTTAGAAAATGATATACAGTGCATAACCAATAACTGTCCATGAATTAAACTTTTTCATTTATTTTTTTTGGCTAAAATATTTTCAATCTTAAAAAAAATAAAAAGGTGACAAACTACTTTGTTAAAAAAAGAAAGAAAAAAAGAAAGAAAAAGTGCACCCTTTTAGAAAGTGCTTCAAAAATATTAAGCAGTTGCAATTTTACAGCTTTAAGCCAAAGCTGTCTAACTGAAGCAGTGGGGCGGTGGGGGAGCTATAAAAGTACAGATTTTACACACGTTCTCAAGCCGTCGGCCTCCTTCAACGCCACAATGTCTTCAAAGAACAAACATGACGTCTGGTTTTGTTTGATCCTACGTTCAAGGGCACAGTTATACTGAAACTCCGCCTGCCTCCATGATTTCATGCTCATGTTTAAATGCAGTGGGCAGAGCTGGTGACTATTTGATAGAAAAAGCTTGCGCAAAGAAATATAGATACAAGTGGGCGGGGGGGCATTTTCCTCCGTAGGTGTACATAAATCTGAGAATCTACTCTAACTATAAACTCCGTAGATCAAATTTCTCCAGTTCAGCTTTCTGTGTGTGGTCTGTGCAACTACTTGAACTCAAAGCTCCATGAGAAAGTTTACGAGTGTGTGGAAATGACTGGAAATGTGTCTACGGCTTATGAACGCAGAAGTGTAAGGCGGCATGGCAGCGTGTTTGTGCTGCAACCACAGTAACGGCGAGGCTGAAGAAACACACTGGAAAACTTCTGAACTGCCCACAGGCGAGGACCCTGTTTAAAGTCTGGCAGATCACACAGACGCGTTCAGCTCAACATCCTTTGCAAACATGTGGCTGCAATTGAGTGGAACAGCCCCTCCCCCGGGTCGCCATCTCACCAGTGGCGTGTAAACATCGCTGTGCTGCCTGGCTCGCTAAAACCACACTCGAACAGCCCCGACTGATCCACTTCTCTAAGCCAGACTTAAACTTTCACTCGGGGGGGCAATCAAAATTAAGGCCTGCAATTCGGTAGGACTTACTGGCAGTCATTTTCAGCAGAGTGGCGTAATTCTGCTCGTGCGTAAACACACCCTCCTAACATGATTGGGGGAAGGTGGGGAGGGGCATTAATGTGCAATGAAGTGGAGAGGGGTAGGGTGCGGGGTCAAGTTGCATAGTGAGGTGGAATCAATCAAGACCAATCAAGCTCGGATAATCAGGAGACAGGAAACCTGCTGATTGCTCAGGTCTGTTTCTACAGGGTTAGGGGTCAAAACACACTCAGGGGAGCATAAAGGTAAGGAAGAAACGTCCTTCGAATAAAGGAGAGCCACAGTTACATGTCAAAAGATTGAGTTTAAGACTAATGCATCTTTCTAGTATTAACACTACACATACTGGTTTATTCTAAAGAGGAAAAGCAACGCAAAGTGATCAACATTCTTCAGCACCTCTATTAGGTGAAAGATCTTACCTGAGAAGGGAGCCAGTGCAACAAGGCATGATGTTGAAGATTGCAGGGGCTGGCCAGATTCATGAGTGTTGAAGGACAGGATGTCCCACGTTGAGGGAATTTCCAGGCTACTTTCAAGGAGCTACGTACCTACAATCCCTCAATGGAACTGCAAAGGTGGTTTAGAAAGACACATAAAAAAAGTTAAGAAAGTGAAATTTATATTATATTCTAATATATTATACACACATGCAAAACAAACGCAAAAAAAAAAAAATTAATAATAATAAAAATTCAAAGATTTGCTGAAATGTGTGTAAAAGGTGTCCCCAAAAGTGATGACTTATAAAACACACAGATAACCTTAAAGAGCCCTTGTACATTGGAAATAAAATACCAAGCACTAATAGCCAGCAAAAGGTTTCATGATCCACCTTCAGCATTTGCTGATGTTTCTGATTTTACGCTGGAGCTCAGCCACATAGACAGAGAAACACAAGAGAGAGGTTTCAGTTTACAGAATATTGAGTTAAGAGCCTGTGCTCATAGTTGCACCCAGTCGATGCACAAATACACAGCTTGGATTCAGATTAGAAGCTGCTGGGCATATTTTAAGAGCTTTGTTATGACCATTCAGGTTGGTGAGGCGTATAATGAGCTCATCAAAACTGCAATTTACAATTTTACTGCAACATTAATATTTGCGTTCATGCCAAGCCACTTTTTCATTCCTCACAAAATCAACCAGACACTGGACGTGCATTAGGATTTGACACTTCTGTCCTCAGCCAAGACGAGGACGGCAGCCAGTTTTCCAAAGCTCTCTGAAACCAAGCTGCACACATGCTCGCATGTGGAATTTTGCATAGTTTTGTTTTCCTCCATTTACTTCAATCATCAGGCCACCCAGCAGAAAATGTTCTACGTTCCATTAGTATATTTAGTTGTCTAATGTGTCATTCTACCATGAAGCCTGTGCCCACACGCACACAAAGCAGTGACTGTACTTTACCATAGGGATGGGAATTTTGTATTGCGATTCTGTAAGTACTTTAAAACTATAAACCTTTAAAAAAAAAAAAAAAAAAAAAAAAGCTGAATTGATTTAGTAATTAAACGTAGCTTTTTCCTTTATAACATAAATTCTGTCCCTTATAAACTAAGGGCAGCATTTAAACGATACAAACTCACTTAAAATACAAGAGTTTAAAATAAAAATTTAATAAATAAAATTTTTACTGAGCAGCACGCATCTCCGTCATAATTATTTCTAAACAAACTTAGCAAATATTCACTTCTACCACACGTGATGAAAATATGTGAATTGTTTAGAGTGCACCAACTGGAGGATTATAAAGAAACGCCAATGCATTACTGCCTCAAAAGCCTCAGAAAAGTTTTTAAAATAACTTGAGTGCTAGCGCGCCGGTGGAGCGGCTGTGAGCACTCGGGCACGCACATCTTCTAACACGGGCGATTTTCAAGACTAATTTGCGCTTGTCTTGTTTTGAGACTGGTGTAATTGTGTGTAATGAGTGGATTTTGAGACAGAGTTTGCAGAGTTTCAGCTGATCAACAGTCATAGCCGGTCAATCTGAAAACCAGCCAATTCTGGTCACTGGTCGATCAACCGGCCCCTCTCTATCATACATGTACAAATATTTCTTCACATTTTTGGAGTCATTGTGGCGATGCATGAATCGCCACACGAAAAAATCGTGATTCGTCCATCCCTACTTTAGCATATCAGCTAAAGGACAACAGCATTTACATAAATAAATGCAGCCTGAACATTTTTTTTTTGATGATTATAAATTAGGGCGGAAAATGACCGACAGCTGAAGGAAGCACGAGTCAAATGTCTGAAGATGGCCTCAGTACCGTTAATGCTGATGGGTTTAGTAAAGCCAACGATCAAAGTGGACGATCGACCATTTCTAATTGAAATTAAAGCCCATGAAATGAGAAGGCTAGTGTGGCTTATACAGGAGCTCTCGGTATGGAAACACAGATAAACTGGTGGGAGGCCACCGACATCCCATCCTGTATGAAACAGGATTTCCATTACGCACCACTAGAAAAGATGTCTTGCATCTTTAACAAAGAGGGAAGATTAAGAAAGATGATACTGTCCAGTATTATTAATGAGCTGTTACACCACATACCTGCTTATTCTCAAATTAGACAGCATGGATGACTTTTCTAGAGTAGCAGATCAGAGAACAGTCCCGGCTTTAACATTAATGATCGAATGAACCCAGTGACATAAAAATAACACGATCACTGTTTCTATAGTAACTCCTACACCAAGGATTTGTACGGTGGATGTGTCGCATAACCAAAGACTAATAATAAGTACATATCACTGATATGGTGATGTTTCTCCATAGTGAGACCTTTTTATATATATTACAGCAGTGCACTTTTGGGTCTAATCTTTAACCTGACAAACTGTTTCTTTGTAAACTTCAAGAGAGGAAACAACTGCATAGAGATGCTACAACACAAGTTGTAAAAATAAACCACTTTAAATGTGCTAAAAGTTACTCTGCATCATGTTGAATCATATCACGTCACCCTTACATCGAATGATGTCCTGTAACAACAAGACCCTTATATATTTTTGTACTTGAGCTAACCTTCATATTTTTATATCCAAAAAAAGTTGTTTCGCTAAACAAGCAGGGTTGATTTTTATTTTTACTGGTTTCAAACAATCATAAAATAGACCAAAAACACAAACTCTAAATTATTTAAAGATAAAGATTTCAAGGCTTTTTGGCCTAGAACTGTCTCATAAAAAGCTATATATATAAAAATGCCAGGGTCTTAAGAGATAAAGCAGGGATGCTGATAAAAGGTGTTAATAATGAACATTTTACTCTTATGAGCTTCCTTTATCAGATCAATCCTAGTTTACTATCTTAAGCATAGTACATATTCATATTCTCAGAGCCATTGAGGAAGGAATTTGTCAAATATCAGCCCTTAAAATAATAGAGTCAAAGGTTTGATGTTTTAACAAAAGGTTCCAAAGGTGATACGTGTGAAGATGGTTATTAGCATTTTGCTCGTTCCATGAGCTAATTTGTATCAGAATTATCCTTTTATCCATTAATTTAAAGAGCAGACTGTCAAAGGCCACTCTGCTAAATAAATGTGCCTAAGGGGACCAACATGGCATCCATAGTACTGGATTGACAGACGCTGACAGTTGAGTAAAAGTACAGTAATGACACCGTATGCTCACTACACCCGGTGTATACACCATCAACGACATCCTGGTGAGACACTTCGCTTACATACAGCACATTTACGTAGATAACCATCTAACTTAGTTGGCTTCACAGCCAGGATGAATGGCCGGCTAAACCACCATCACTCCACATATGTACTGTGACGCAAAAATAATAAAACAAAAAGCCATGAAACACAGAGAAAAGCAGTCTCGGCTTAAAAAAAAAACAAAAAAAACCTCAAAATACATTTGGGAAATAAATACTGTATAGATTTCAGTCTTGCAGCTAATCCACAGTGAGCATGCCTGGATGTAAAAAAAATGGATGTTCACACTGGAACCGAAAGCAGATGTGCTTCTCGTTCTTTTTATAATGGAAGCAAATGGATTAGTGGATCGACCGTGCACAACATGTGGCACCTTCTGAGATTAATACAAACAGAATGACACGAGTGGTCAGTTATCTTCCTTTCTAGTGTTTTTTTTTTTAATGCTTAAGCACATCAAAGTACTGTCTGTTATTATAAGTCAAAGTGGCTTTTATTGTAATTTCCAATACAGAAGGTACTGTTTTGGAAAGAAGGGGGGGGGGGGGGAAGGTCCTTTGATTATATAACAGCCAAATGTGACTATGGCCTATTTATTACCACTTACAATATAAACAAGCAGTGACTATATGGATTCCCAGTGCCAGACAAACAACACACATGTTCAGTATGCAAACAATTATCACCAACATTGCAGTCTCTGGTCTTTTCATTGGCAATCCTAATCTACATCTGGAACTTTGTTAAGCTGCCTTGTGACAATGTCCTATTGTTAAACCACGACTTGTGTTAAATTAAATAGACCAGGCTGACATTATGTCAGTGTAGTAAAACACATATTACAAACTGTTGGGTCTTTAGCCTTCGCTAATTTTATTAGGAAGAACTCTAGACTTGAAAACTATTTACTCTGCAAACAAACTTAAATATCTGCTCCAGGTTTGAGGGGTTTTAATCCCAAGAACAAACCTCCCTCAGCTATCTACTGGCACTTTCATAAGCTTTTAACCTGATGATTTCCTGCTGCTTTGGTTGAATTCTACTACAAGGTAAACAAGCAATGCTTCATGCCAGATACACTGTCCAATAAGCAAGCTGGAATCTGACACCAGAAAACGCATTATGGAAAGATTTTAGATTTGCTAAGAAAGAACAGGCATTTCAATCGGACTGCAGTTAATGGGTTTCATAAGGAAACAGACCACCTGTAGGCCACTTTAGATGGAGCACAACTATCAACACTTGTCCTGTATGGCTCCGAACAAGTGTGTGTACTTTTACACATTTCAGCTTCCATTAATCAACCAAACACGTTTGTTCACAAAAAAAATTAAAATAGCGGTCAAAACTAGGACTCGTATCTGAAATGTGCTTTAGTGGCCATGAACAGAGGGACTTATCCTGATGAAAACACAAAGTGAAAGCTGAATAAGAATTAGCTTATTGTGCGATAGTTGATAGCTCCCATGTCAATAGAAAGACCGTTAAAAACACTTAGCAAGAGAAAGAGAAAAAGACAAGTACAGGAAATCGAATACCTGGACTAAACCATTACATCAACCAGGCAATTGAGGGAATGAAAGTAACAGTGTGTAAGACTAGTCTTACTATTCTGGGAATAATCTCAATCAAAACCACAAAAAAAAAAAAGTAATGCTATTGAAATCAACAACCTGTCTTTTTTTTTTCTTCCTTTCTCTGTTTTTTTAACCTTCTCTTCTATCCTCAGAGCTCCTGAAAAGACGTGTTCTTCAGTTGCCAGACCCACACAAGTCATTTGTAGACTGAGCGCTCATTAAGATCTGTCGATAACATTCAGTGAGAAAAAAAGTCGCAGAGCCAGGAAGTGCATGCCTGGCTCTGTAGTAAAAAGGGAAGTAAACAGGTAGGCTATTGCTGTGGCGGGTGATAAGATCTCTCCAGACACTGTTTCAGCCTACATTCATTGCCGTTACCGTAGCCCTCCTTTGGCTTTTCAAAACCATGTCTTATGTCAGCCAAGGGGCTGTATTACAAAGGAAAAGCTCTGAAAGCGGACTGTGAACACGAACACACACACACACACACACACACACACACACACACACACACACACTACATCTTACAACTGACAATAATATTACCAAGTGATTAACTGAAGTAAGTTGGGTAAAACAGCTTCATCAGACTACTGGAAGAAGACAGGCTGAGAATGCAGCATTTTGCATTCTCCTGTACTTCGACTCATGGTACATAGATTGAGGAAGTAACCCGACTCTAGTGATTGCCCCGAACACCCCCAACCCCCACCACCATCCCCATCCCCACCCCCACCCCCAAACCCCAAAGCAGCACTATATTCTTCCTGGAGAAAGCTTGAGGGGTCGGAAAAGAGCCTCGGCTGTTAAAAACGAGGCAAACAGGCAAGACCATTTCATATGCAAGTGTCTTGAAAACTGGCAGGCTTTCTTTGGAATAAATCAGTTTGCAACTTAACAACACAAACAAATGTCTATAGAAGCACGAGTTTAAACTTTCCACTCCTACTGAAAGGCAAATTTAAATGTGTCTGGAAGATTGAGAAATGTTGCCGTGAGAAATCTACCCACCAGTTCCTTAGTTATACCAGCTGCAACACTCCTACTATTAATTTTAATGCTATGAGAACAAAATATTGTCACAAGGCAACAGTTTCACATCACAGACAAGAAATGTCCAAAATTCTCACGCAAACTAAAATTTTGCTCTCTTTCAGTCATTTAAATCAATGGCTCACAAAACGGAGGGTCCATAAAGCATAGCATTTTCTCCCCTGATTTCAGTGATGAAAGTTACAACTAACCTTTATAAAAGTTGGATTCATTCATGAGGTCTTAGCTGTACGAGTCTGTTTGATTAAAAACATATATATCCAGATTCTTATTGTACGTTTGAATAATAAGCAGCTTATAGAAAGAAACCTGAGGCAGTCTGTGGAGTATTTTTTTATTTATTTACTTATTTAGTTAGTTATTTACTTTGTGGCCTTATCTAAAATCAAAAGGAAGAAACAGAGGATAAAGAAAGAATTCACAGGCAACTCTGAGACAGTTGCTACTCTGTTCACACACAATGATGATGTCCCCAATGATAATTAGTTGAAAGGCAGACAGCGCGACATAATCTGAACCTCGCATGCACTTCGGCGATAAAACCTTCAAACAGACGCCGCTACACGGAGGTGAGAGTTAAAGCCATGTTCCAAACACAATATGAAAAACTGACATGCTACATTTCTGTCTAAAACCTTCCTTCAGACACCATTACAAATCTGTAAATTAAATAAATCTTGACATAAAAATCATTCAACATACATTTACAACTACCCTGGTGAGCTAAGACGCTTAAAATGTCCAGTGTTTACTTGTGAGTCTATTCATACTCACTGCACTGAGACAGGGAGAACAAACCACAGACACTAAGGTCTCTGCCCATTTGTGTTTCTGAAGTCTGGCACTAAAAGAAGGAGAAGAAGGAAGAAAAAAAAAAAAGAGGAAAAAACGTCCTCTTTAGTAAAGCCAGCGTGCAAGCACGGCCCACTCCGAGCTTCTAATTTTCCCTCTGCGTTTTTTTTCTCCTTCTTCCCAGAGCGCGAGAAGTCTGATACCACTCTAACCATGACACGAGGCCTGGATTCTCGAGAACTTTATCCCTAATACTATTTATATACACATGTCCACTGAGAATAATCAGAAGTCAGGTCACACTTTTCATGTTTGGCAGGACTGAGACGAACACAGATTTACTGAATATGCGTTGTACGTGAGGGAGCCCTTGAAGCTGACCACTTTAAAGAGCAACACTGCACTTTCTAATCAGCAGCATACAAACATATGAGGGTGGATTGTGATGGCATAAGGGCCATGTTGGTACATGCAGACTTTTACAGGAGCACTTTTCTTTCGTAGGGTTCCAGATGATGACAAAAAGGATTATGATTTCATGTTATGTTTTTGTTTGTTAAAACATTTTGCAAAGAAATACTGAGATCAGAATCAAACCCTAGATCAACATATACATATGAGGGCTGTACTGTAAGTAATGCAAAAGTCTGTTGGCATTACTTTTATTATTTTTTTAATTGACTGACTAGTTCTTCAAATAAGTAACTCGTCCTCATTACAAAGGTACGACTCAACATGGTCTCCATCACAAGCAAAACATCTGTGCAGAAGTTTAGATCAGAAGAAACCAGGTCTCTGCCCATTTGTGTTGAAGACAAACCACGCTGTGATACAAAGGGGGTATTCGAAGAGGATTCGCGAGTCGTGTTCGACGATGGTGTAAATGGTTCGTGATGGAGACTTTCTATGTACTACTCAGACCAGAGTTACGCTATACAAATTAAACTAATCTACTCCACCAACATGTGCAATTTCAACCATCTATATCAGCTAATCAGCTATATCACTCTTGCATCACATTCGGTACAGTCATCAAATATATACACATGAATGTACAAATATATGCATTATGTAGGCATGTGTATGTACATACATATATTACAAGTGTTTATGCATGTGTGTGTACGTGATATACTTAACAAGGTCTTACTTTACTTTTCTTGATGTTATTTTCTGTGTTAATATCAGATACTTGTTGGCCTGATCACCTACGCCTCTCCTTTTCTTACACACATACACACTGCTCTGGATATAAAAAACAAATAAAAACCTGGCACAATTTTTAAACAAACAAGTGCTCCTTTAAACAAAGCAAAGCAGTGTCTAGTGCAGGCTCAGGCCCAAGTTTTCTCTACAAGGAAAGAGTATGTCTAGTTAGAACACACACAAGGCCTACAAGGTATGTTTCCACGTTGCAGGTTGGAACTTGTAACACACACACACATCCTGATGCATCAAAACACTAGATTAAACAAAAACAACCAGTTTGTGTAGATAACTAAAATCACATAAGCTATAACTTGTAGTATGTGGTGGCTCAAACGCACGCACGCACGCACGCACACACAACTGAAGAAATTTGGATGATAGCAGTAATGAAGACAGGCTACGTGCCAATCCGCATACTCGCCTACTAAATAGTGTGGATCTACAACAGTACACTGCCTTCAGCACACTAGTCTATTTAGGAAGCTAGTATGCTACTAAATGTAGAGCGCATCGGCTTTAAATGCCTTTAAACTCTGCACACCGAGTTAAAGCAAACAGTCGCCATTTCAAGTGATAGCAGAATGTAACCATTAGTATATTATACATATATAATATACAAATAATAATAATAATTATATTTTAATATAAACAAATATACTCCTAAGGGGAAAACAAACAAACAAACGGAATCCCCACTTACCTATGTAGAAAATTCACACCGACATTTACCACATCCGCAAACAAACAGGTACAGGATGACTGTGCAACTGTAGCTTCAATGCTAAATACCGTAGAAAGTTCCAGAAATATAAACGCAAAGCGGATTTATCCAGTTCGTGTGGGTGTGAAAGCGGGGCTCGGAGTCTCCAGCGTTGTTTTTATGTTCGTAGTAACCGGAGTCAGACACATTCCGCTCGTGCAGCTCGGCGCTGAGCAATCCTCCAATCAGTGCACGGCAGAGGGAGTGTGGAAGGCCAAACGGGACACGGGCTGTTAAAAAAGGGTAGTGTACGCACTGGAGCCGCGCTCAACAAGGTGAGCGGACATGGCTTTATCCCAAACTAATGCTTGACTAGTGCCATCTTGTGGACATCTTAACGTACATCAGTAGTATTTCAAACCAAATTCAAATAAAGTGTAAACCGACCAGCCATAAAATTAACACCACGTTACATTAACATTCATTTATTTATCTTCTATACCACTTATACTGGTTACAGGGTCGTGTTACCATGAAGATGGTCTTGGACTCGGCTGTTGCAGACAACTGTTCTCTGATGACTTGTGACTGCAGTTGTTCAATAGTTCAAATTCCTACAAGCAGTTTTGTACCTGAGCCTACAATAACGAAATTAGACATTATATTAACTTAAACAACTTAATCTCCTGCTATGCTGAACTTCTAGCCTCCTAAGTCAGGCTCTTAGGTTCTCTGTTGAGTCCACTTCCTCTCAAGGTTTCTTCTTTTGCCACCTCAGGGAGTTTTTTCCTTGCCACCGTCACCCTTGGCTTGCTCATCACAACAAGGCTCATTTCAAGGATCACCACGAGTTTCATTGTATAATGGCAATAAATGCTTCTACTTCTTCATCTCATTCTTCTTATGCCTGTGTGGAGCAAAAGCAAGCCTGTCTGGTCCAATCCACATAAAAGTGGAAAATGTAGTACAAACAGCTGAAAAACTTTACTAATGGCTATGATAGAAAGGTATCAGAACACTGGGTGCATCACAGCCTGCTGTGAATGCGGTTCAGTAAGCAAAAAGTTGCCGATCCTACCACCAAATTCCCCAGATCTCAATCTGACCAAGCTTCAATGGGATGTGCAAGACAAGCATGTTTTATACATGAAGGCCCCACCTTACAACTTATGGCACTAAAAGGATCTGCTGCTAATGTATTGGTGCCAGATACCATAGCACACCTTCAGAGTTCTTCTGGAGTCATGCCCCAAGGGGTCAGTACTGCTTTGGTGGGAAGGGAACATTCACAATATTGGGAATAATGTTTAACAGTTTTAATGTTGTGGCTGATCAGTGTATACTTAAAGAGTGATACTGTGTGTATTTTTTCCTGTTGGATGTCAGACTGGTAGCAATAATACTTACTGTAATTATACTTAATTGGACATGTGTTAATACATAATAAACTCTCTCATCGCCCATATTCAGCTGATCCACTATGGTTTTTACCATTCTACTGCCTTACTGCTTTGAAAAGATGGACACATCCCAAACATCAAACAGCAGAAATAAATAATCAGTTTGGTTGGATTTGTTTGGAAGAAGTACTCTATCTGCATGTGATCACCATGTGCTACTAAGGAATAAGACCAAGGACTTTTACAGGTGTCAATAATGCGCTTCGGAACATGGACAATAACACTGCTACTGAGACACACATCATTTAATTTCATGCTTCATATTTCAGTCATACTGCTGCTGACGTACCCACAGTGCACTTTTTTTTTGTACTACTTTGACACAAAGTAAAACCTGATAAAAATGTTGGATCAAGGTAGGGTACATTTTCATGCATGGTATTTGTCATGACACTCTTAAGCAGAGCTATTTTTATTTATCTCATTTACATAAGTGAGCAGTTAAGGGGTTAAGGGCCTTGCTCATGGTCCAAGCAGTGGCAGATTGGTGGTGCTGAGATTTAAACTCACAACCTTTTGTCTGGTAGTCTTTCAGTGGAAATGATAAAAATCTGACATTTTGTACCAAGAAGTGAACGTGTGCACTATCACTATTATTAAAAAAATAATAAAAACACTGACACATAGCCACATTTTGTTGGTTTGGATAAAAGAATAATGTTTTATTCACATTAACAACAGTACATTTCGATTAATATGTTTGTAGGACATGGTGGTGCAATGCACAGTATACACAGAATTAAGTTATTCTAAGATTTTGTGTTTGTACATCAATAATTAATTTTAATTTAGAATAAACAGCCAAAGGAAAAAGAAAAGAAAAGTTATGTAATATTGTATTGGCAGGAAGACACGAAACATACATGACATATAACCACATAGCAGCAAGGGGAGCACTTTATTTTAAATATTAATCTATTGCGTTAGCTCACAAAGCCGTCACTACAATACTCTTCACTTTCACCGTTTTTTTTTCTCTTCCACCTTTCCTTCATCTCTTTGTTATTGCTTTTCTTCGTAATTCCTGACCCTCTGCTTTAGGAAGTTTTTACTCTTGAACATTCAGGATCTGTGCAGACAGACCGTGATGCCAGTTTTTCAGTTTGGCAAACCGTGGGCCTTTTGCCTCTGATTCAAACTTCTCCCTGTAAAGAATGGAATTTAGTATAAACATAGAATGTTACTTCCAAAAATATTAAATTAAAAATTCAACTGAGACACACACATTATACACATAGTAACAAATAATGTAAGGTACCTTGATTTCCTGAGAGCATCCTCATCTGGATCTTGCACTGTAAGCAAAGAAAGACACATGAGCCTGGACTGGGTGAACATATGTAATATGACGATATGACTATATAGACTATCTGTCTATCTATCTATATAAAGGTCAGCATGGCTATGTATGTATGTTCCTTATAGGCTCTTTCATGCTTTGAGGGATCTGGACCAAACTTGGCCCCTATATTCGCCATCCTATTGGTCAAAATACTGATATGGTTTATCCCCTAATACTCACTAATTTTCAAGATAATACTGATTTCATCCAGTACTACACACTCATTTTCAGGATGGCAGACAAAGAACATTTCACTGCACAATAGATCGCATTTACAAGGCCAACCACAAGATGGCAGACTTTATCACAACATACTGCAGTGCACATGTTAAATGTCACCACTCATTTTCAAGATGGCAGATGAGGAAACTTGAAATAATTTGTTAATTTTTGGAGAAGGCTGCCAAGTGTATATATGAATATAGTGTATCGTCAAGTACTTCAGTAGGAATTTTTACTGCAGCCCTTAAAGCCTTTTTCTAAAATGAAAGTTATAAATTTGTAATAAAAGTATGGAAAATACAAAATGAAAGTTTTCTTAACCTTACCACCACAAGGTTTTAAATACGAAAAGGTCAAACACTGATATTGGACAAGAAGGCCTGGCTCGCAGCCTCTGCTCTAATTCATCCCAAAGGTGTTCTATCAGGTTGAGATCAGGACTCTGTGCAGACCAGTCAGCTCATCCATGTCTTTATGGACCTTGCTTTGTGCACTAGTGATGTTGGAAAAGGAAAGGGCCAGCACCAAACTGTTCCCACAAAGTTAGGAACATGAAAATGTCCAAAATGTCCAAAAAGCTCCTTTCACTGGAACTAAAGGGGCTGAGCCCAACTCCTGAAAAACAACCCCACATCCCTTCCACCAAACTTTACACTTGGCACAATGCAGTCAGACAAGTACCATTTTTCTGGCAACCGGCAAACCCAGACTCATCCATCGGATTGCCAAACAGAGAAGCATGATTCGTCACTCCAGAGAACACACTAGAGTCCAGTGGCGGCGTGCCTCATTCCACTGCATCCGATGCTTTGTCTTGTGCCTGGTGATGTAAGGATTGGATGCAGATGCTTCCATGAAGCTTTCTTTGTAGGTCTGTAGCTATTGATTCAGCAACCGCTGACCCCACTCTGTGGCTGAGTTGCTGACGTTCCCAATCGCTTCCACTTTGTTACAATATCACTACAAAATAGTTGACTGTGGAATATTTATTAGCAAGGAAATTAACGACTGGACTTATTGCACAGGTGGCATCCTATCACAGTATCAACCTGAGTTCTTTCACAAATGTTTGTAGAAGCGGTCTGCATGCCTTTGTTCTTGATTTTATACACCTGTAACCATGGAAGTGTAATGTATGTCTTCTTTCTCTTTTGGCTGTTCCCTTTCAGGGGTCGCCACAGCGAATCATCTGCCTCCATCTAACCCTATCCTCTGCATCCTCTT
>JAOVVA010000054.1:8617501-8637073 GCA_028565275.1 Leiocassis micropogon | reverse complement strand
TTCAGAATAACTCCTACTCCATTTCTTTTCCTATCCACACCATGGTAAAACAATTTGAACCCTGCTCCTAAGCTTCTAGCCTTGCTACATTTCCACCTGGTCTCCTGGACTCACAGTATATCCACCTTCCTTCTCTGCATCATGTGTAATGTACAATGATTCTATGTAATGTAATGATTTGGATGTGTGAGTGAATACTTTTGGCAATATAGTATATGAATGTCTACATCACTGCATGTGTTTGAGCAGTAAGATATTGTAAGGGAAAATAGACAGAACTCACAATATTCGGTCCCTGTGATGTGCGCGAGGATACGGAAAGACTTGGACTGCAGGTTGGCAGCACGGCGAGCCCAGTCAGATAGCTCATTCTCCTTTTCCCCTGACTTTATCACAGCTTGGTATACTGGAGAGGCACTGTCCACAAGAGGATCTTTGACAAGGAGTGAACTATTTCCCCAAAGACAAAGAGAAAACAGTGCAAACAGATTAAATCAGACGTACCAAGGCAAATGAGTTACTACAATTTTAGTCAGGATTGAGTTACAACAAAGGTCTGGTTTACATTTCTGTGTTAATGCATCTTCAGCTGCCTTGTGCTCCCCAACTCCCCAAAGTCTATTATAGTTATCATACTTTGGACCTTATTTATCAAGCTTGATGCAAGAGGCATTAACTGTAAATTACTTACAGGAACATTTAGACAAGAAATTTGGTATTCATGAAAATTACATTTCCTCATGCTAGTTGAGTAACACAAGTACTAAGAATACAGTTGGAAAAAATGTGAAAGCAAGTCCTTTTTATATTTTTCAGCATTAGTCTAAGACAAAATAAAACAAATCCATCAATTATGAAATGCTTTTCATAACTGAGAAGAGATACACTTTAAAAACATTAGATCCAGCAAGTTAACACAATTTAAAACTAGCAGTCTCTCTTTGTGATGCATTTGGAGTGTACAGTGTAAATATTTCTCTCTGCTCTGTTTTCATGTCATGCCATTTTTACCTCTCTTAATTCACATCTAATTTACCTTTTCGTAAATTTGTTTCTTGATTTTGACAATTTTATGTGCTCTTACTGTACCTTTCAAACATTTTCTTTAAACCTTTGGTTGTCATTTTGTGTACTTTTGTAAATCTGAAAAAAGTTTTAATTCTTTACATACAACTTACAAATACATAGGTACATTATGCACATTATTCTTTCATAAAAAAAGTAAAATAAATGTTCATAATTTATGAAAGAATTGTGAAGAATAAATGCCCATGATAGTTGTTGCAAAAGCCCACACTGTGAGTGTAAAGTGCACATCATGACACATTAGATGTCACATTGCATTACATCAGATGTACTCAGAACATTCCTTAGTATTTATAGTCCAAACAGCAAAGTGAACACACTGAACCTATACTGCAGACATTTCCTGCTTAGGAGATAATATGCAGGGTTGACATATATAATATGTACCATAGGTTAAAACTTTTATTTAATGATGAAATTACACTTGGGATGAGAAAACACTGAGTGTATGAGGTTATCTGTGACTTGGTGGGGTGTGAGGTGTATGAAGTGGGGTGACTACTCACCCCAATGGAGATCCAGCAGCTTCTTCACCCCTGATTATCACATGATGAGCCAGAATGGAGAGGAGAGATATGGGGTCATAAACAAGAAAGGTGGAACATTGATGAAGTATATTGGGTGGTTGATAAGTTGAGTGGTTTATTGTTGATGGAGTGAAAAAGGAAAGGGAGGAAGACGAAAGGTGAGGTTGACACACATGAGAGCCTCATGCCTAATCCACTTTCTTTACTCTCTTTTAATTACGCATGTACACCTGAAAACAACCAATAACACCCCCTAGTGTACATATAAAGGAAAACATATGAGTTTCTCATGCTTAAAATAGACAACACAGTTAGGCTTGACAAAGAAACTTTAAATCAGATTCCAACAACTACTAAATTATTTTCAGGGACAGTTACTTAAACTAAATTTTCTGGCCCTAATTTACAAATGATCAGATGATAAATAAACAGTACTGTTTTGGGGGGGGGGGGGGGGTTACCCTGATTTTTCACCCAATTCCCACCCATCATTGGCTCTCACTACTACCAGTCAGAGAGGGCAGAAGGCTTTCACTTGTTTCCTCCGAACCAAGTGATGCCTGCCAGCCTGCATCTTTTAGAGCTGCTTGCTCACGCACAGTTGGGGGCGGCATAACACACTCGGAGGACAGCGCTAACTGCTCCTTCCATTTGCGTGAGCTCATAGACTCCTGTGACTGGCTGTAGAGCCATGATTGATGTAATAGCGCACAGTACGCCTCATCCCTCCCCCCAGCTGCGAGAGGTTACAGCATCACACAGGAATTGAACTAGCGATATCCGGATGATAGGGCTAGAACTTAGCATTGTGCCACTCGGGGGCCTGTCAGTCTGGCTTTTTCTAAGAAAAATGTGAAGAAATGAGTTGTGGTTCAAAACATTTACATAGTACTGTATAGAAAAACCAACAAAACACAAAAATTGAGAAGCAGTTTTTTTTTACATAAGTTCTTGGGTATATTGTGTCTATATCATCTGTGTATTATGGATTGAAAACACTACTTAGGTAACTTGCCTCATATCGCTGCCTCTTGCCTGAGCCTGGCCGGCGATGGCATCCATGATGGCATCCTGTGAGTACATGCTGATAGGAGTGTTGTACTGGGCATGGATGATTGTGGCTTTGCCTCCTGGGCCCTTCACTTCAATAGGCTTGTGAGTGGACAGAGCAGTGTCCTTCAGTGCAATTGGGTTGAAGCTGGGAACGTACTCCTGGCTGTCAAAGAACATATGAGTAATGGTTGGTGTTGAGAACATTATTACAGGTTGTCCAGTCAGGGTGCAATTTGCATGCTTTAACACTGCTAAACCTGCTGATTAACTGGTGAGTTCAATCAGGAGTCTTTAAGCATGAAAACCACCAACAAGTGCTCAACCCTGGATCTCTAGGACTGGAATGAATTGATGACTCCAGTTTGAAGGATGTTACATTAAACAAGTGCTACTTACCTACTAAAATCAAGCACTGGTAGCAGAGTGTTTGGTACATATTTGTGCGATGGCCTGGGAAAACCCTTCACATGCTAAAACCTATATTTTTAGATGATACATCTTTAAAAATAGACTCTTAACTACCCAGTAACTTGATTAACGTGCAACATTCAACTAGGAACTATGGAGTTTTCAGCACGATTAGACAGGTTGAATGTTTTTTACCAATGTGTTTGTTAAACCAGCTCTTTAACTAACATGATCTTAGAAGGTAAATTAAAACTTATGAATATACTTACAGTGTCTTAACATTAGTGTGGAAGCATATTATAGTTGGGTTGGTGGGGGAAACAGTTCGAGCCAAAACCCATTTTAAAAATCTGTTTTCTAGCAACATCTAATGGATTTTTCCACACCACCATGGGCTAACAATATTTTTATATTACTTTATATACTGTACGTGTCAAGTTCTCAATGGCAGCTTCTTTAAGGATTTCTTAAAATGAGGTGAGGAGAATTACATGCAAGATTCTACCTCAAATAGTCAAGTATTAAAATCAAGTAGTTTCTGTCCAGTGTTTAGAGTTTTTATAAAAGACTAATCTTGTTATTTCTGATTAAAATAAGTCACAAGCAACTTGCAATTAAAATGTTCAAAAAACATGCTTGTGAATACTCAAACATTCTTTCAAACACACACACTCAAGTTTTTGCACTTAGGAAATTTACTGACGTGGCAGCTGTGTTGGCAATAACCTGGAGGAACATGTAAAAATGAGACACACAGACAGAAAGAGAGGAATTGGAATGAGGTTTAAGTCAACAGTAAGTCCACATAACAGGACAGAATGTTGTCTGGAAAAAAACAAGTTAACAAAGAGCCAAGCAAATGGTATTTGCATCTTCTTTTTCTTCTTTTTTCTGTTTCCAGGAACTAGCTTAACAGTAATCTGACCACGCATGCCAAAACATATTCAAATACCCCTTTCCTACGTCACATGAAGAAAATATTGGTTATTATTGGTGTACGTGTCTCATATGAGTGACATTCCAGTTTGCTAGTGGGTACAGAATGATTGACTGCAACAGGCGTTCCTGTTTCTGCAACGCAGCCAGAGAACAGAAACACTGAGGTCTAAGCCAGCTACTAAAAACAAGCCAGGTCTACATATATTTACAAATTCATATAAAATCATATACAAGATCTCGACCACAAAAAATCAAACACTGAGTGTAAAAGAAAAGAAAATGTCCAGTGAATTAATTTACCATCAGTATTAAGTACAAGACTATCTGGCCTTTAAATAGTCCTGATTATGTCACACATTAACCATGAGTAAGTGTACAAAAATACACCTGAGATTTAAAAATGCTGTGTAAAATGGTATGTAATATTGCTGAAAGATTTCTTGTGCCCCGCAAATAAAAACAGTCCATGACAGGATAAGTGTAGTTATTTAGGGTACACTGTTATAGGACCTGATATATTCTGGGTTTGTTAAAAAAAACTTGTTGGTAGGTCAGACCTCTATTAATTCATGACAAGAACATCCCTCGTGGCACAGGGCTTACCTTTGTGCCAGGCCTGGGAAACAATACAAGATGTGCCCTCATGTCCTGGGACTGTCCAAAATTAGAAAAAACCTTTGCACTAATTACAAAGGAGAGAGACACTGTGTCTAAAAATGGATGGAGGTATGCTTCTGTGGTTGTGAGGGTTTTACTAGCTAAAGTTTCACCAAACACACATCTGCATTTATAGCATCCCATTACAAAAGCAGATCCACTTGAGAGACAGAGTTTGTAGGTGAAGAAACCTATCCACTAGAAGCTGTTTGAAAATTTAATTATAAGGGAAAAGAAGAAGACTGAGTAGGGAAAAACGTGAACGTGAGATCACTTGCAATGTTCCAAAGCAATTAATAGAATGTTTTGAGTATTGCTTTTCGACAAGGTAACCCAAACAGCTCCCCAGTGCTCTGCTATTTAAACATTATCAGACGTAATGAGGTTCATTAAGGCCAGGGGTGTTGGTGAGGGAAATAATATAACCAGTTGACTTGAGCCTTGTAACTTTAACTACCCCTGGAATGGCATTCCATCAAAAGCACCATGCTGTGTACCACTGCAAAGTACAGGCCGACGTGACAGCTACGCCTCTGGTTGAGAGTTATATTTACCCCATAGTCAGGATAAACCTGCACAGAGACAGGTGTTCAACTCATTAAAACACATTTTTCTTCTGCTTTGGAGCCAATACGTAAGTGTTTGTTATGCACAGAGATTTCCAATAGGGTGTTTTTTTTTTTAGAGAGAGATAGATAGAGAGATAGAGAGAGAGTTCTTTATTAATCCAAATGGGAAATTGTATAATCCCAAAGACAAATTGCATGAATAATAAATGATAAAGCAACATAAAGTAAGTCTACAACAGACAGAAGCCTTGATTAATGTAGATGAATCAGAGAACAGCTGATGAAGCAACAGGATAAAAAGGTATATGGGAAGACCTACTGTCATTATTAAAAAATATGATTCTTCAAAAAGAACAAAACATTTTTTAAGCCAGTTTGTGTCAGACCATATTGTATTACCAATAAGGCATTTTAGAGGGAGCCTGCACTCAAACAGAAAACCTGATTCGATTTAAAAACATATTGCAGCTTTTCATTTCAATCACTAGATTTTCTTTAAGAATATAGTAAAGGATGGAACCTCAAACACAATGTTGGGGAAAAGGGGGTGCATTTCTGCATTGTGCATTTACCTTCTGGTGAGGAATAACTGGCATGGGTGAGTCCATTCTTGGTGTAGCTGTAGGAACAGGGGCTGGACGTCTTGACCTGAACCAAAACAATTAAATAGGTCATTTAAGAAAACGTGTCTTATGTATGGAATAAAACACAAGAGGGTGAGCTGTTATTGGATGGTTTGAGTGTTTTTTTCTCCTTTTGTATGACATCACTTTGCTAAAGCTTTTAATGCTTCATTTAATAAATGGGACCTATTATGCAAAATTCACTTTTTCTTGACAATTTTAGAAATTCAGATATCTTTAGGGTCTTTACATTTCTACATTTAAGGGCCTTTCTCAAGGGCCCAACAGTGGCAACTTGGGAATGCTGGGGTTTGAACCTGGGACCTTCCTAGTGTACAAACAAATAAAAAATAAAACAAAACATTCCATGTTTTTTGTCATTTTTTTTTTATTTTCGTGAAATATTGATATTCTTATTTTTTCCCATATTGTGGCCTCATATAAGAAAATACCCTCCCCTTGCTTGTTGCTTTGCTCTGTTGTTCTCTGGTGGGATGTGGTTTATAAGTGGGGGGGGGGGGATAAAGGGGGTTTGGATTTTTAAAGAATACATACCTACCATCTGAGGAATATTTTATCTGGGGCATTAACAGATAAGCTTTGAAGGCACACTGAGAATTTGTTAAAGAACTAATAAAATATGGGAAAACACAGTATACCATTTATCCATTTACTGTTACATTTTAACATTGTGGAACACCATAACACAAGGTACTTCCTGGTATCATTTGTGATTAAAACGATAATTTCCCCTTACCATCTATTTTTTCTTCCTTAAAGATAATACAAAAAAAGCCAATGTTACCGAGAAACTGCAAATATTTTTCTCCCTGTAAAAAAAAGCATGTTTACAGTTTTATATATGACTATTACAACAGCACTGACACTGTCGACTCCTTCGACCTAGAACTAGAGTCAGGGCGACCATTATTTAAAAAAGGATCAAGCTTTTTATATGTAGAATTAAGAACCTGAAATTCTCCTGCAAATAATATATGGTATATTTTACTGACGTATCCCAGTTGACCAATTTTCACTGAAAAACAAATCATCTATCTATTTAAAAATGAGGATATACCCAAGGTAATGACTGCTGGTAGTCATACACTGTGTTTGCACATCCATATAATAAGTCGAACAAGAAAGGTACAATTCTCTGCTATGTAACCTTAAAAACCCACACAAAAACATCACCTTTATTGTATCCAGAGTAAAGATTTACACTTGAATAGTCTGTGACAAAAACAGGCAATTTCATGGATAACAGGTTCACAGCTCACAGTCTACTTGAATTTTTAACAAAGAATGAAGTCTGTCGCTGCAGTGATTGCTTTTTATAGATTTCCTTTCAGGTGTTGTTCCTGAGTGTAGCCCTGAGAATGGAGTGTAGCTATTGTGATTGTTGCTATTGTGAACAAAGTGGGTAGGTCAGGAGCATCATGGTTAATCTAAGGCTAATCAGGAAACATCAATAAACCTACTCTGCATGTTTTTGGTCTGTGAGAGGAAAGCAGAGTACGTACTTCACACACAGACTTGTAGGTGGGACTTCACCACTAGGCCACTGTGATGCCTTATTATGTAATATTGTATGGTAAAATATTTTGCATTTGCTGTAACTCCTCATCAAGGGGTTAAACATTGAAAAAGAAAGAAACTAAAAGCTCTAATCGATCAATCTCGTCCTGTAATGCATTAGTCATAAAATAAAGAAAATAAAGAAACCTAAGATTTGGATTTGTGAGGACTGGACAAGGCTTTTTAAAATGAATATCTTACTATAAAAATCCTGAAATGCCTTGGGACAACATTGTCCCTAGTTGGCTTGCCAAAATGTAATAAACATACGCTTGCATCATTAAAATGTCTGTCAGGATTCTTCATGGTTTAATGTGAAGACATTATATTTATGAAAATGCTTCCAGGCCTGTCTGGGCTCTTTCAATGAGAGCTCATGTTCTAAAGGTCCGTTATAATGTTTCCAGGTTAAGAACCTTCTCAGAACCAGACAGGTACAGAACCAGAGGCAGTGGGTGCAGAAGGGAATTTATTGGAGAGTAATGCATGACTAATGAAAGCTACAAACTACTACTTAAATACTACAGATGGTTTAACATCCCTCCCTGTTTCTGTTGAAGAAAACGCTGACTTGATACAATTTTTATCACTAAAGAATACGCAAAATCATTGCCTTTTTAATAGTCATTATCAGTGTTATATAAACAAGCATTGCTTTCTACTTCAGTTCAGGCTGTTACTTTGTCATGCTTAATCTTCATTTGTGGTAACAGACTGTGTCGCAACCCTGATTAAAAAGCTGCAAAAGCTGCATTTAGGAAAATTACATTGAACTGTCAGGAAGCATGTGTGCTTTTTCATTTCTGCAACGCGCCAGGTCAACTGTGTTTTTGATTATTCCGTAGATTGGAGGTTTTTAATTGGATCCATTCAGCAGAACAAAGTAATCAGAATGAAGGTGGATATGATGGATTACTGGTGTCCCTATTGAACGTCTACAATAAAAAAAGGGGGTCAGCAAGGTACTGTGTATATCCTGTGTGTGTGTGTGTGTCTGTGTGTGTGTGTTTGTTTGTGTGTGAGTGAATGTGTGTTTTAATATTTACTTTTGCATGCTGAAGCTTAGCTTGGTAGTGGCTAATTTGATCTTGTTCTGGGCCTCCAGGTGGGTCATGCCTTCAGTGCTGACCCCATCGATGGCTGTGATGATGTCACCTTGGGCCAGGTTTCCATTTGCTGCCTTGCTGCCCGGTGTGATCTGTAGACAAGCACAAATTAAAAAAGGAATTTGACACTATTTCCAATGGAGGTCTGTGGGCAAGAGAGCATTTCTTTTAACTTCCATTTTTATATCCATTCCATATTCATCACTACACCAAGTGTCAATTTGAACTGCTGTGTGGTTTAAAAAAAAAATCTAATTAACTGTTTATCATGATAAAAGGTTTGGAATTTCTTACACACCTGCTGTAATCGTTGTTAAATGTTCATTATCAAACAGAGAGCGAAACACTATCCTGCTGCGAGGTCGTAGCTTGGCTTACAGGCAGCTCATTAAAATGTTAAAAATAAACAGTGCTGCTGGGGGCACACACCTTCTTCCACTTGGGCCTGCACAGTGCTCCCTTATTCTCCCACCTGCTGCTGCTACTCAGCACACACCCTGAGGTAGCCCAGTTGCCAGCAAATACCAAACATTTTGATTAAAGATTTCCTGATCAAGATACACTTTCTTATCATATGTATTTCCATTTTAGTACAAAACGTACAATTTACTACAAACAGCCTGAATTAACATGTTGCGACCTATTTATGAAGCTGGAGATGAATGCATTTTTTTAAAGCAATTAGGTAAGTACAAAACATTACCTTCCTATGAAAGCTCCTCATTGTGTACATTATAAGCAGTATAAGCAGACTCACTAATATGAATCCAGTCTGAGTTGACCTCTTATTTACTACAGTTTATACACAAATGACTCAAATTTGTATTGAAATGGAAATTTAGTTAAACGCAACCTCACATAATAATAAAAAAGCAGCCAAAAATAAATCCATAAATTCAGACAAAGTTAACTAGTTAACCAGTTAGGACAAATGAAATGCCACCCTATAAGAGAAGGAAAAGATATTGTGTCTTTTACCCAATTAGCAGATGTTATGCAATGGATAAATTGTAGCGATTCAAGATTCAAAAAGATTCAAGTGACTTACTCAGAATCATAGAGAGCTTCAGCACTTTTTAAAGAGAATGCTGTGCTAAAAATGATTGACTTCATGAAATGGTGTATACCAGTCTCCAATGTTTCGGATTATTAAACAATAGGATAACGCCTTAGTGCATGAAACCCTATTTTAGTTCTTGAAGGGCACAGGTGCAAAATGTGGAATGTGTCCAAAATCCCTCCATAGTGTTTGCAGCATTATACATAAATAGCCCTCTTGGCGTAAAAGCCAATGCTGGACAGTCCCTGGCTTATTAGTATAAATCCTCTTCAGATGTGCAGAATATCAGATTGGGAACATGCTCATAACATTTTATAATAAAACACTGTGATACATTTTGCATTACCATCTATCTAAGTTTTTTTTTTTTTTTTTTGCCATATATGTATATTGCTAAAGTAATTTCTAAATGTTTAGGGTGTCAAACGGAAAATGTCAGCTTCACCTTTTGTCCAATGCATACTTTATATATGAGGGTGTTGCTGTTTACACAATGTTTAAATTACACATTTGTGAAAAATATTTTAGTACATAACCTTTGTTGTCTCAGTTACTAAACTATATATGTTATGATTTACTACAGCTTCTAAATTAAGTACACCTTCAGAATAAACCCTTAAGCTTTTGCATACATTAAGTTTAATGATGCATGATGTTTTCTTTAAGAAGATATTTCATACAGACACTTTACAATCAGCTGCATAAGCACATAGCAGTTTCTGCTTAAGTAGAATTTCGTCATAGCTCATATCAGTGCTGTGAAAGTTAAAGTTAGGTTTTATATCTTAAAATTATCATTCTGGCCTCAATTTACAAAAAAAAAGTTGTGATTAAAACACACAAGTGAAAATGTGGCATTGTGGATAGTTTCCTTAATTTAGCCTTGCCTTAGCTGTTTGGACAAGAACACCAGATTATTGTCCTGTACGCACTAATAACTATGTCCTATTCATATTTATGTATAAAGTATGTGATTGTTTTATTATAAACTGAAAAAATATGATAAATGACAACAATGTCCAACTCTGAAATAGTCTTCATGCATTTGTATGACATCATATAGACTTGTGCCTGCATAGAGGACAAATAGGACATTTACAAATAGGGTCTGTACACATGGAATCAGTGTTAGGAAACAAATGTTAAAATCTGGGATTATGCAAAAAAGTCTAATCTCAGGTTTCGTTATTCTATAATAACAGGTAGTAGGTTCTCCTGTTTGTTCAATCATCTGTATGTCATTAGAACACTTATCAGAATCAGTGAAACAGTGCAGGCTTGGGCAACATCATAGTTAAAACCCAAACTATACATCATGTTGAACTTTCAGGGTTGGAAAAATAATGAATTTATTAGTCTAGACTATCAAGAAGCTCCAAGAGCATGCTCAGTCCTATGCTTAGTTTGCCCCAACATTGCCCCAACTGACTAGGCTAAAAGTGATAACTAGCCTCATGTTATAGAATATGGCAAGCTGATTAATTGCACGAAATTATACTGTACTGAAAATGAATGAATATATGATGAGGTAGGCTTGCACCTTCAACAAACAGTTAAAAAGTCACTGGTCAATGCTGTGACTGAGCCTTAGTATTATTTAAATCTGGCCAGCACATTTATTTTCTCTTGTTTTCTGTATGTTTAACCATAAAATAACTGCTTGTTGTGAGATCCTCAGCCCATCTTTAGTGCACCTGGTGGAATCTGGAATGAGTAACATGTCCTGTAGTTTATAATACTGCTGTACACCTAAATAAATAAATGGTTAAAAAATAATTTTAAAAAATGGTTAAAATAGCCTGTACTTGTCTGCTTGTCCATTTCACTATTTCGCCAATCCAGCAGGTTAATATGTATCCCTAGACTTACAGTTCAAACAACATAATTAGGGCAGTTGTGGAAGCTAAACGGATCTAAACAGCATTTCCATACCTCCACAATTCCAACTTTAATCTCAGAATTAAATTCAGAACTTTGTTTTAATTTTACAGAAGTCTTCTGAGATTCTGAATTCGAAGAAGTCCTTTTTTTTCCCCAGAATTCTGACTTTAATCTCATAATTCTCACTTTAAACTTTAAACAGTATACTGACTTTTAATTCATATATTATAGCTATTTAATCTTTAATAATAATTTTAAAAAGATAAAAGCAGGAAGTACAGACAAAAAGCAGTCAAAAAGATTATAGGACAGCCTTCCAATTAGTGTTTAGGACACAGACACAGTCCCAGTGTTTAAGTCTATCCTGGAAACACATTTGTTTAGTCACACGTCTTCTTAATAGTTTTTTTCTCAGGTAAGGGAGCAGGGATTTACAACCACAAAGTGTTTTGGTGAACTGGGACGTTTGGATGTTTTCACCCCGCTTTGTAGACCATAGATTGGCTGGTTACTTTATGGGTGAGGGTGGCTTATGGCTGTGTATTCTTCTGGCTCTACCTTTTAATTATGCAGTCACAGGTAGTCCTACTTGAAGTCTCTGCACAATGAGCATACTGAATGTAATAATCTGTGCCTCACCCCCAGTCTCTCTGCCAAGCTATTCCTGGGACACCAGTGATCCTGACCCCTTCTGTTTTCTGGACATGTATAATCCATCCCCGCCTTAATATTAGTTGGAATTCTCATCACTTGGAAACCACTTGCTGCTGCTGAGGATGGCCCCATATGAACAGTCAAAGATTTTACTTAGAAACCATGAAGATAGCTTTTGGACTGGAATTAATTTGAACAGTTTTGCTAGATGGCTGAAAATAACTTGCCACTAACAAGTACAACTGTAACTGCTTTCCTGGTTACACAATTGCTGTACTCTTTTGACAAAACAGTCCACGTTCATAGAAGCGATTTTTTAAATAATTGCACTCTCCGGTGTCACACAGATGAGGATGGTTTCCATTTTGAGTCTGGTTCCTCTCTAGGATTCCATTTTAAGTTCACCCAAAGTGGAACTCCAGCCACAGGGGTGCACAAGTCACTTTTGAAAGAAAAAGAACAGTAATGACGCTGTCAGGTCTATAAGGCCTGTAAATCCAGGAGAATGGGACATATACTGTACCTCACAGTTACCACTGAATTGAGTGACGTCAAGTGATGTTGTTTAGCATGCATGCTGTTCGACATTTCTTACTGTTCTTACTGTATGTCCTTGTCACACTGGCATGCAAAGCAATTACATCAACATAAATTGCACTTTCATCATATATTTCATTTTTCCCCATGTGGGCCCCATTAACTACAA
The DNA here is from genome assembly GCA_028565275.1 of Leiocassis micropogon. Lineage (NCBI taxonomy): Eukaryota > Metazoa > Chordata > Actinopteri > Siluriformes > Bagridae > Leiocassis > Leiocassis micropogon. The sequence goes on along the minus strand of JAOVVA010000054.1, from coordinate 8,624,226 downwards.
AACACAGCATGCTAAAGACTTCTCTATTACTGCCAGTATCTGATTTCCTGGAAAATGGCGGCTATTTTAGCAGTTACCAGCCCTGAGCTAAAACAAGGTCTGTCATGTGTGATTAACTGAAATGTCTGAAACATCTTTCTGTGTAAACGTAGCATTAATTTACAGAAAGCTTTCAGAGCATCAGAGAGAAAATATACTTCCATTTAACTAACCTAAGCATGGCCTGAGAGTCATTCAGTAACACGATTGTAGAGGAAATATTTTGTTTGTGCTGCTCAAATTAGTGTCACAGGGCATCACACAAAGCTTTATGTGATGAGTATGACGATTTTCTGTAAGCAAATGACATCTGGCAGTTGAACACAGCATGTGTAATTCAGCCAGACAAGGCCCTAAAAGCTTAAATCAAATACAGTATTTGCTAAAAGGTTCATATCAAAGCTTCAGTTTTCCCCTTAGCTACACTTGTACTCCATATCCATAGACTATTCATAGCGTCTTAATTCTGTGGTATGTCTCACCACTCTTAGACCTAATGCTGGATTCATACTGTCAGGTTGAACTGTCAGGTAGACATAACAACTGCACTCCAATGCTATATAATCTAATTTTTCCACTAAAAAGTGGTTTGGTCCTTCTTTTTAATGTATTGTGCCAATTATAAGGACTGTATAACATAGATCTTAATAGACTTATAGAATTAATTAAATTAAATTTCTTACCCTTGAGATTGTAAGGGGCATGTTGAAGTCTTTGCCTCCCTGCAGTCTGAAGCCCCATGGTGCAGGTCCAGCCAGAGTTATTGTGTAATTGCTCATTTTGGGGAGAGTTTAAATGGAAAGCCTTGCCTTAGGACAAATAGCTCCTAGTTCTTTCCTTGTTAGCTCTTCACCCTGCAGTCAGGACGAACACCCGGGGACGGGCAGGGACACCGAGGAGCCTCTACAACACAATAACAATGCAGGAATGAGTGGGCAAACACACAGCTAGTCAACAAATACCTGTACAGACAGGACACGACCCATAAACCATAACCCAGAACTCCTGTAAAGCATAACCAGACTTTAACTGCACTCCTGACTAAATTATCAAAATATGTGAAAAAAAAAAAAACAGTTGACAAGCAGAAAGAGCAGAGATCTTGCCTGCACGAATGGCCTGGACAGACAGCCTAAGAATAGCCATCCACTGCAAAAAGCGATAGCACTTAAGTCCTCAGGGTCCATATTTGGTGTGTAAGGGGACACCCTGAGATACCAAGCCGATATGATTCACAGGGCGAATTTAGCCTCTTCTTAGGCCAACACTTTTTTTTCTTGCTCTGCCCCTGTGGCCATTCACTGGGCAAAGTGCACCCCAGAGTGGTGAGAAGAAACAAGCAAAAGCCATTTGTAGATGGAAGTGGAATGGGGTGTGTTGGCAAGGACACTACCTGCCTGCAAATGGTTCAGATTCTAGTTATACCTGAAATTCATCTTTACAGTGTCAAATTATTCCCCTCCTAAGGCTTCACACTCTGCTGTGGCTCTCAGCATTACATGTTGTAGATTGTAGTGTAGAGTTCAGTGTTAAAAGTCCATTAATCAATTCATGTAAACAGACACACTGCTTTGCACATTAGTTCACTGAGTCAGCCTTGCATGCATGTTATTAGACAGTTGTAATTAACTGACACTTCTGGTTGGTTTGGTTTCCTAAAGACAAATGTAGAGATACATTAAAAGTTCCTCCTTGAGTAGTTTATTCTATAAAGGCATCAATGACTTTTTAGGGAATCCAAGGTAAGACATTCACAAGCCAATTCTATGACAATTCACTCAAGATGATGAAGCATCAAAAGCAGTCACAGTGCTAACATGCGAACAAAATGTACACATGGAAAGGGTTTAGTTTCTTCGGCATACTTTTTAGTATTTAAATTAACGACTAGTAAAAAACAGTTAGTGGTGTAGTGGTAGTCCCACTGTCCTTACAATCTGTAAGTGTCCAATCAGTAGTGTGTTTAATCCAAAATTTATTTGTCCTAGAATTACTGGAATTAACCAGTTTTATAGGATGCAGAGATAGAGACACCAAAAAGAAGCACTAAGCAACTGTTGTTCATTTGTTATTTTGTGCTAACTGTGGGGGTATTGCTGTAGAGGCTGCTTACCTGCCATGTCGAAGTCCTAGGTGTGATTCCTGGCCACTGGATGCAAGAGATCCGTAGTATTGGTTCCAGGCCGCAATAAAATTGGGAGGGTTATGTCAGGAAAGACAAGTTAAATGTTCGGACTGCATTAGGCTGCTGTGGCAACCCCTTAATGGAAGCAGCCAGAAGAAGAACAAGAAGGATGTTACTCAGAAAATAATTTCACAGTTAACACTGTGAACATATTGTCCATATTAGCATATGTTAATATGTATTATTAAAGCGGGACCAATTAATCAAGCAATAATAATAATAATAATAATCGAGCTTTTACATATACAGTGTTGTCTAATGTTTAAAGTGAGCAATGTTGTGGGTCCCCTTGTTGTGGGAACACAGCAATTATACTTGAGTGTGGAGCAGAACATCTGCGTAAGAGTGTCTGTGCAAGGTGACCATGGTTCATTCCCACTCAAACACTAAAGTGGTTGGCAAAAGTATTCAGGCAAAATGCATTAATATCATTCTCTCGTTTTTTTTTAAAATAATGACAAGATAGTGAGAATAATTAGATTTTTTATGTGATGAAATTGCTGTACAAAAATCGATATTCAGTATGGTGTGTAAAGTAGTATATTGTAGTGAATATCGGGCATAGGCCGAGTGCCTAAGATATCATAGCTGTGCTGAGATTCAGTCCAACAGCACAGTGTAATATTGCTTAAATATGCCATGTTTCAATTAGTTCTAGTCCATCTGGCTGGAGAGTTGTGCTCTACTGTTGCTTTTATACAACAGTTTTAGAAACACCTATTATCAACAGGTTATGATTTGGTTGTTTATTTATTTGTTATTTTGTCTGCCGCAACTGCCGGAATGAACGTTTAGATCCAATAGCTAGCTTAATTAACAAGGATGAAAGTATTTTAAAGTTTGTACCAGGACCATGTAGCCAAAAGGTGAGAAGAATGAGCTAACTTCCAGATTCACAGAGTCGAATCCCAAAAAGTATAAAATGGAAATTAAGGTATACAGTCTTTTGTTCCAAACACCAAGTAGTGCTTTTGATCAGGGGTTACAGAGCGATTTGGGATTCAGGTTAGTATTAGAAGCTAGTTTGCCTCATAGCTCCCGTTAGCTGTGAACAGAACAACATGCAAGGCAATTCAGAATGATTTAGAAACAATTACTGAGTAGACAATGAGTTGTTTAAGATTTTAAAAAAATTCAGATGTGTTTTCTTGCTAAATGTGCATCTGTGACTGCTTTTGAAAGTGAATGTGTTGGCTTTCCCCTCTTTACAGTACTGCAGACCGTACCAAACTACTTTCAACAATGCTGCCGACCGACATTGTAATAAATGATTATTAAAACCCCTGTGTCATAGAGTGGCACATATAGTTAAACATCCCAGTGATGTTATGTTCATTATCACTATTTGTGGAATTCATCTCGTCCAATCAGATTGTTGGAACTAATTGTTGTATAAGCTGTCTGAATACCTTTGGCTACCACTATAGCTGCAGTTAGAACCTAATTTGAACCTTAAAGCAACCCAACCTAACTTTGGCTGAAATAAAAGCTGGCAGTGGATAAGGTTGAAGACTTACTTCTTCTTAACACATAAAAGACCAGAGTACACTATTACAGTGATGAATATAGTTTGTTTAATAAAATATCAAATACAAACAATTTAAAGCATGAATAACATTGTATCTGTATATTTACATACACTTAAAACATAAAAACTAAATATAATTTTTAATAGTTGAATGGTTTTAAATAAGGGAAGGGTAAATGAAAAGAAAAAGAAAGACTAAGTTTGGGATACTGTTAGGATGTAACAAATACAGGACAGTTACAAGTAGTCCCCTACTTACAAACAAGTTCCATTCTGGGAGCATGTTCATAAGTCTGATTTGTTTTTAAGTCTGACAAAGTAAGTCTTATATGACTTTGAGACGAATATACAATTTAAAGCATACCAAAATTATCTGACTAAATCTCTGTCCTCTTTCCCCCCACTGCTATTATGTGGCCAAAAACCATAACCGCGCCTAAGGAAATGAATCTCACAGTGAAATGTAAAATATAAGAGTGTTGTCTCTGTGCCTTCAAATCGCAAGGGAAATCCCGGATGCCATTTTGTCTCAGAGCTGTTTTCCACTGTACTATTGGACTTTAAACTCTGTTTTGTTGAGGATTTTTTCAAAATTAGGATTATTCACCAGGCATTTTCTATCATCATGCTTCCAGACTGATTCATTGAAACTGGTAAGGCTGACTCATTTCCCCTGCATTTCCAAACACACATATAATATACCGGATCTTAGACATTCACTTACACACCAAAAAATATTGTATATAATTGTAAATATTGGTATCTGGTGCACTGCGGTGTCTATTTTTTGTACAATACACGTGAGCTACTTCCATGATTTGTTCGCATCTATGAATGTTCGTAGAACCCTGGTCCATTTGTAACTTGAATGTTCCTATGTTGGGGACCACCTGTATTGGAATCTTTGAGATAAACAAGATTTAAGAAAACTTTTTGGATTACTCATTGTCTTGTCTACAATAATAAAAAAATGAAAAGACAAAGTCACATTCTTATAAAATAATACATAAGCTACCTTGTTTTACATTTATGTTCAGGAAGCAGTAATAACCTACTCAAGTATTTAGAATAGCATAATTAAAGCAGACTAGATGATTATATGTGCACAGCAATAAACAAATGGAAGGAAATGTTACAACAATCACAAATATTTTTTAACTATACAAATCTACAACTTACTGTCCAGAAAGACATATTAAGCAGCAAAATGTACACAAAACACAATATCTCTAGCCTTTTATTATTGGGAATAATTGGGAGCACTGATCTCATTTAAAGTATATCCAACTTGGTCACAGCATCTCCAAAATGGCAGTTCTTATGGGGTGTTCCCAGTATGCAGGGGATAGTATGTAATAAATGTAGTCTAAGAAAAATCATCAGGGAAGAAAAACTCCATAGATGTGATAACCTGGTCATTGAGTACATTCAGGGCATCAGCTGAGTTCATTTTATTGCCAAAACATTGCTAAACCTAATTCTGACCCCCACTTCCCTGCTTACACTGACGCACCCACCGCTTTGGAATAGGGTCAATCTTAACTTATCAGACTACATGACCTTTTTCATATCCCCAAAGTCCAATCTTCATCCTCCCTTTTGGTAGACTAAACAGCCCTTTGTTCTGATTAGTCTTACTAACAAGTGATTTTCTTATGGACCCAATCTTGTGCGTTTTTATCACATTGTATGCATATAGAAGTTCTTTTAATTGCACTATTAAACATAGCTATGCTTTTTACTGTTGATTTTTTTTAACATACAACTCCACCAAAATTTTTTCAGACCTTCTGCAAAGTTGATGTCCAGGTTTTGATAATGTCTGGAAGGGTCCTTAACCAAGTTCTAGTAATTTAAAGTCTCCTTAGTTGTATTCTTTGATTGATTCAGGTCAATAATTTGACACTTCTGAAATGTGGACATTTGTTTTTGCCAAGGTAGTGTATGTCCATATGTGTTATTTGATAGTGTAAATGTATTAATTGTTATGAATGTCTGTATTATTATTAAAAACCTTTCCATGAGCAAGTCTGTGCAAACCTGTGAATGGTAGTGTATGTATAGATTTAAACAGGAAAAAAAACAGATGAGAATTAATAATAAAGTTAACAAAAGACATATGAAGGAAATAATGGGAGAATGCTGCATGGTGTAAGGAATGAAATTTCTCTCAGGGAATGAATGAATCACTTACAAGTAATAATACATCATTGTATACAAGACCTGATTAAGCTATGGGATCAGTTATAATGGGTATCAGACATGGAGCACTGGGTAGACAAGCACGACATACAGCTGATGTAAAACATAACTGTGACTGAGAAGATATAAACCATGACTCAACATAAATATCTGCATTACATTAAATATATATTCCAGCCAATCACTTCAACGTGTGCACTATCTCAACACAGACATAATAACATACTCTAAGAACATACAGTAATGATCCAAAAGTTTCATATCATGGTGAGCGTATCTCTCATTCCTAAAAAGGAATAATATAAAAAATAGTTAAGAGAATGAGGCTAAAGCCCATAACCTGATACGGCATGTGTGAAAAGAACATCAAATGGATCATCTTTTCCACAAAAACTAATCTTGTTAAAAGCAGTCTCTAGTAATCCTCCAGGAGCCCGTGTGGCTGCCATATTAATCCCACTAAAGTATTTCCAAAAATGCAGTCAAAAATAAAATAACTCCTCCGAATAGTATAGTGCGCTTAAATCCTTACAACCAGTGTTATATTCTTTTCTTATTTTCTGTAAATAAATGTTTCACATCTGGTCAGCAGTATCGAGTAATGGTTGTGCGATTTACAAGGAAACAGTACAGAAAACAATATAAATAACACTTTATGGACTATGTTACAAAATACTGCTGAAATGTTGAAATACCTATCTATCTATCTATCTATCTATCTATCTATCTATCTATCTATCTATCTATCTATCTATCTAAACACACGCACAC
>JAOVVA010000054.1:8573234-8599457 GCA_028565275.1 Leiocassis micropogon | reverse complement strand
CTTTACAGAGCAGAAGTAGCAGACACATCTCACCATTAACTGTTCAAAGGAGATTAATGCATTTTTTTGGACGCCTTCAGCATTCCTTTACAGTGTAGAAAGAAATACAAAATCAGGAACCATCATGGAGTTAGAAAGTGACCCCAAACTTTTGAACGGTAGTGTATATTTAGTATACCTTTTACTTTTGCTACACACTTATAAATGTAATAGGAATTACATTATTATTTAGTTTATTTATGAGATCATGTGTCCAACTAGTTTACTTTTCTGCCCAGCTCTACTTTCTCTCTCTGCCAGACTGAAGGCAGACATTGATTGTCCTTATAACTTTGGCTTAGTAACACAAATCTTTTCCCTTCTGTCTCGCTTTTAAGTGCCTTGCCTTTGTGAATCACTTATTGTTCAGTCAGAAATGCCTGCTGCTCAGTGAATCAGAAATATTTATTCTACAATGGGCATACATATCAGACTCCTGAGATTTAACTTAAAGGAAAAAAATTATGGAGCTCCTTGTTTCACGTCTTGCTATTATCCAAGTGCACTATAAAAACAACTAAAGATGTTTGAACACACCAGAAAAAAGATAAAGAGTAGAACACTGTGACTTTGAAAGGGCACTTATGTGTGAAAAAAAAAACGGTAATAGTTCTATAATAAAACTTTTGTTATTCTTATACCTGAACCTCTAATCTAAAATAAGGATAGATAAATATAAAATCCCTCAAATCAAAATCATTGTTGATGGTTCCTTTTTTCAAATCAGGGTATTAATGTATCACATAAATTTGGAGAAGAATCATGTAACAATTAACTTCAACCAAGTCTATCCTCAGGGCACAGCTACTGTATTCACAAAAGCCCTAATGCAAATGCTTAAGAATAGAAGAGCAAATATTCAAACCATTGCCTAAGGCTCAGTTCAAATGCTAAAATGTGAATGGTGTTTAACTAAGCTGTTATTATTATTAACTCATTCTAATTAACATACAGCACTGGGCAAAAGTACCCTCATTTGTTCATATTAAAATAAATTAAATTATATAGATTAAATTAAAGAAATAGGAACAAATGTCTTACTGTTGCAGGCTACAAAGAGCCTAAAAATGAAAAAATTTGGGTGTTTATGTAAGAACCTCTGCAGCAACCTCATTTCCCCTTCCAAGCATACAGCATTAGCAGTGATCCTCCATCATCATCTACATCTGTTTCTCACTGGTTCATGCCTTCAGTTAGATTGTTTTATGCTTAAATGATTCATAGGTCACTGTGGGACTTAACAAACAAAAAAACATTCTTCTGGAACTGGTCAGGTACAGGGACTGGATTGAAAATAAGAGCCAAAAAGGCTCTCAGGAAGCCTGGAGGAAGTCCTTCATGAAACCTGAAGAACTATTCCTAATGACTACATTCAAATACAAGAAAGTCTGGCTCTTTGGAGACAAAATGTTAGAAATGTGGAGGGTGGCTAAAGATTTTTGCACTGTATGCATCTTCCTTGACATGAACATTTGAAGCAAATACTGCTGACTGCCAGTAACACCACTGACAGTCTCTCAAAGGTGTCAGCACAGGTAATATAATAAACCAGTATTGTGACAACTCAAAGATTTAAGTAAATTCATCTGCTTTTTTGATATCGTTTAAATGATAAATGATTAGCATTTTGATTACAATATTCCGTTCATTTTTTTAATACCATGTACTAGAATAAACTTCAAGTGTTTGAGTTTAAAAGGTGAAATGTTTAGTCAAGACTTTGGTATGTAGACTCTCCTTGTTCATACAGCGTGAAAGTTGATGGAGAATTGTGGTAAAATGATACATTGGTGCTGTCATTCTACCAATTTTATGGAATCACCTCTGAGCACCTCTGGTGATGTTGTCTCATGGCACCCACATGACTGTGCTACAATCAGTTTAGCATTGTTCTAACAAGAACTTTTCTTATGCATGCACTCGAGTTATTCTACTAAAGCACCGATCTCAATAATCAGATGTTCTAGCACTGTGGGAGCCACCTAATCAATGACCTTAGATGAAGCCACCTAATCAATAGTCGCTAGACAAAATGGCAGTGGTCAACTGGGAAAATTCATCTGCTAATGGTTAGTCTGCATCAGCTTGAAGCCAAGGACACAAGAAGAATTACCTAAATGTAATTTTCCTGCTTACAAATGTGCCTATAATGACAACATATTGATCCTGAAAAACATTTATTAGGAAGGAAATGAAGTAAAATACAGCTGACCTTCGTATATCCTATTGTGAGCCAGTACTCCCCTTTTCCACAAAATCATGATGGTTTTTCTTCAACTATTTGTAACAACTGTCAAGCATTTCTTTTAAATAGTAGAAATAGTTTTGACAAAAAGTTTCAAAGGAAAAAGTTCGGGGGGAAAAAAAAACTGTGCGTCTCTGTGCAACATGGGACAACTTGTTGGCTGTTGCCATTAGGTTTGATACATTTCCTGTACATTTAATGGAGTGAGACATGTCAGTTTAACAGTAATTATTGTTACTGTTAATAATTAGGATTAATTTAGATTTAATACCTAGTGAGTAAATATAATAATTTTTACTGACCAGGAAAGGTCAATTATAGAATAGTGTGCTCTTACATTAATCCGAAAATAAAAGAATTTGTCTTCACTTTTAAAAAAAATTCGACCTTCGACCACAAAAACATTTAGCAACCTTTTGTCCAGATTTGACAACTTAGTGATTTTTTTAACTACCACTTTGTAAAATATCACTGAGTCACATTTGCAAAAACTTCTGTTTTAACATCCAATTGCCAATCATCATTACTCCCATGGATTAATCACTGATGACCAATTACTGATTGGTCTGTCATTACCAGAGTAATACTGTCCATCTGATTAATTTATGCTTGCACAAAAATCCGTTCTCAATGACTATTTACTGAAGACCATTGTTCCTAGTGACCAGTTGGTTACTGGTCTGTCATTACCCGAGTGATACATTTGATTGATTTATGCTTGCAAAAACCTATATTTTCAATGACCAATCACTGCTGATGGTTGATTTTCTTCTTAGTTTAAGATCTATTTTTAACTAAATTATTAAAAAGTAATAAAAGCAGGTTATTCAGAAAGTCTTTAGGGAAGAGGACTTTCCACTTTCTGGTTTCTTGGTAAAATAACAGGATGCATTTTTTGGGGTGAGAAATTGGGAGGGGGAGAAGAGAGCGAGAGAAAGAGAGAGAGAGAGAGACAGACAGAAGACAAGACAGTGACAGAGAGAAAAGAGAGAGAGGCGGGTGAGAGAATGACTGTTTCATGCAGCTAAAATCTATGTAAGACTGGGAATTAACTTGTCTCTCAACATTAAATTGAACTATGACATGTTAAAATGTCTGTTGTTTCATTCATTAATAATTTCAAGATTGTAATCACTGGGAAAAAATGTGGTATAAGCAAAACAACATACTCCAAATTGTATGTTGATAAAACTAAAAATATCAATGGCCTAAATGTGTAATGTAGAGTTCGGCAGGGTTATGGTTGCAGGAAAAATAGCTGCTATCGCATATTTTCAACCCATTTTTATCAAGACTCCCCTGCCTTTCTTTCTAGCACTTGATGTAATATAGTCTGTATAATCTATAGATCTCTATTCTACAGTGCACAGATTAATATCGACTGAGCATTTGAATTTGTCAGCAAAATACCACAGTAAACATGGGAAGTCAGCTAAACCTCTGGGCACATGAAATTAAAGACACTGTCCATTTATAATTTATTCATTAGGTTTTTCATTCGTTCATTTTCCATAACACATATACAGCATGATGTCGCAGGGGGCATGGATTCTATTCAAAGGAAACTCAGGGAATAATGCAAGAGGAGACATATTGAGGGCCAAATGATTGCAGGGCACAAGTTCACCCATTCATGCACTGCTGTCAGAGTGGAAACAAATTTTTAATCTGTAGACTGTGGGGGAAACTGGACTATGCTGGGAAACCCAGCAAAAAGCAAGTGAATAATATGTAAACTCCAGAGGTGAGATTTTAACCCCCAATGATGGACAGCGCAAGTTGACAGTGCTGCTAACCACTGAGACATTTCACTTTAGTGCTCCCCTTCATCATGTTTTTTTGTTTGTTTGTTTGTTTGTTTTAGTAATTAAACTCGGAAGGGCTGCTTCCTTAATCCAGATGCAGCACTTTGTGGATGTTGTGTGGAAATCAACTCTCCAACATAACGTCATTCCTGTTTTTACTGAGTAATCTCTTACTGTCATAGAATAATTTAAAGATATCTGAATAATTTAAAGTTACTTCCATGGAAAGTTAATAAGAATAATAGTATAATATTGTGAACTTTTTCTACCTGTAGTTAGAAAAATTGAAAGAACTTAAGGCATTTACGCTTTTCTTCATTGCTCTTTTATTGGTTTGATGCATGTGATAAATCATCTCCCTGCAACACTACATATAAATGGATCACTTAAAATAAAAAAACACAGAAAAGTAAATTGACTGCTGTGTGTAATTCTTTATATATGCTACCTTCTGAATCCTAAAAAAAAGATATTTATGACAATTTATAAAAACAGATACATCTCAGCCAAAACAGGATAAAAAGTTCTAAAAAGTGTCCTTAATTGTTTTAATTAAAATCTTTTAATGATCTTAATTGCCATTTAGATGAAACTTGGTCAATTTAGATTTCACATAAATAGACATACAGCTGTACAAGTGTATTATTGTGAAATGCAAAATTGTTAAGATTTTGCAACTTGAATTTGACATGGTTACGAACAGTACTAATTTTTTTGGGAAAAAAATCCTTAATTTTGCCCGAAATCCTTTAATTTAAGCATTTTTTTTTACAGTTCATTCTGTATGCTTCTTGTTTTTACTGCCTGTTTTAGCAAATTATATATATATATATATTTTATTTCAAATAAAATTTTCCTTTGTAAAATCTTAAAATTTATCTTGTAATGTTCAATAATGTATTACAAGAGAAAAAACGCTTGTTGGTATACTGTATGTAAACTATTACTCATATGCGCATTTTTCTCAATGACATTATTACATTTATTACAGCCCTCAATAAAATCACACTGAACAAATCCTGCACATGATATAGAAAGCGCGCGCACATGACCCGCATAAACACTACCTTATCAATGTGAACGATTTTGATCTGTAGCGCGTGACGGACCGCAGGATTGCCCCGAAACTCCACGCTCATTCATGCACGCGCTCTCTCTCTCTCTCTCTCTCTCTCTCTCTCTCCAAAATCTTACACTGTTAAAATAATTCGCCATGCAGTTACAGAGAACAATTATTTATACCACACTCAAATACAAGATTCTTTAAATGCTGAAGTTTTTCAGATATGAAGGAGATCTTACCGAAGTGGGGGTGCGCGCGAGCAGATCCGCGCTGCTGGAGTTCCAAGACAACTCGGTCTGTGCGCTTCCAGCCATGCTGTCCGGCTCCGGAGTGATGGGGAAACCCCGCACAAAAAGTTCAGAGAGGAGACAATGCCAGCGTGCGGCTTAGTGCGTAATGAGCATCACGGGTTCTTTCATACAGCCTAGAAATAAAGAGGAATGCAGGAGGAATAGAGGAGAAGTAAAGGAGGAATAGAGGAGAAGTAAAGGAGGAATAGATTTCCCTCTCTTCTCTGCCTGAAGCATCAAAGTTTACTGGAGGCAAACAGCTGGAGGAGAGAGAGAGATGGAGAGAGAGAGCGCACGACGCAACGGGTTAAATACAGCTGCGTTCTAGTGTAATCACACAACACACTCTATGTACACTCACACACACACACCAGCACATGCATACGGAGCTAACAAAGTCTCTCTCTCTCTCTCTCTCTCTCTCTCTCACACACACACACACACACACACACACACACACACACACACTCACACACAAACACACACCATCCTTGTAAGAACCATCCACATCAATACAGTTAATAACTTACTTAAGGTTCTGTAAATCTAACCTTACCAATAACCTCAGGAAACAAAAGTAAACATTTTGCTTTTAATTTGTTTCATTATAAACAACAACAACAACAAGCAAAACAACAGAATTCCTCTTGGGGAAACAACCTTTGCTTATACATGTTGGCAACTAGTCCACATGAAAACATGCCAAAAAGATTCCATCTACCATCTTTGTCCCTTCTGAGAACCTTTAAAGCTTTTAAATTGCTGACAGAAATCTTCCCTCTCATTGTCATGTAATGAATAAAAAAATAGAATAATAATCAATAAACATTTTTATGGTAAAACTCAAAATATTGCGAAAAGACAAAAATCTATCTAGCTGGTCATAAGGGGGAAAGCTGCACCTGAGACCCCTGATTTGTTCTTTGGTTCATCCTATGGGGGAGTTTAAAGTCTCTATTTAGAGATATTGCAGAACTTTCAAAACATGTAAGTATCATAAGAACTATGGAGGAACTTCAAAAAACAATAAGAAGCAGACTATGAGGAAGTTTTGCATATGAAAAATATGCTAGAGGATTGTTGGTAGTCTTTCAGCTGCTCCCATCAAGGGGTAGCCATAGCAGACCCTCCGATCCACACAAAACTTGTCATAGGTTTTACGTCGGATGCACTTCCTGATGCAACGCCCCCCCACTTTTCACCAGGCTTGGGACCGGCTCTGCATCCAGTGGTTGGACTCTGGGTGGAAATTGAACCCGTTCCTTCCGCATGGTAGGCAAGTAACCCACCACTGAGCCACCAATGCCTATCAAAAATAACCTGGAGGATTTAAACATTTAAATTCTTTGTAATCCATTCATGACCTTAGTATACAAATGCATGCAGTCTCATGGACAAGGGTGATTTACTTCATTTTGTAGAAATTAAATCACAGAAAATGGTACACAGAAAATATGTACGAACGAATTCAATGAGGAGATTCAGAAAAGAAGAAAAAATCCTACAAATTCTAACCATGAACTTACAAATGATTTGTTGCTTTGGTTATTCTGCTCTTCATTTTTTCCTGGCTCAGAATTCCTGGAATTGTTGCCTTTTCACTGATAACAACCCGAGGTTATGAATTCAGAGATCATGTGTACCAGGGCAATGCAGGGTAACTCTCCAAAACTCTCAGTGCTGTGGGGTAAAGCTGTCTGATCACAACCATCCCAAAATGTTCTACACCAAGTGTTACTCTCCTCAATAAAGCTTATATGTGAAAATAAAAAATAACTAATGTAAGTTATGTACAAGCAAAATATATATATATGATTAGATGATGCTGACAGACCTGGCATTTCTACTTCTGTATTTTCCAGAGGAACAGCAGTACAAGACATGACCACACAGTCAATGGTTTTCTTTATTTGTATTATTTTCTACCTTGTAGAGCAATACTAAAAACATAAAAACTATAAAATTACATGAATGGATATGGGATGTAATGGGTGGTACATCATGGCCCATAAAATTCATGGTTTGGAACATACAATAGGCTACCTCAGTTTTGAAGACATGGTTTGGTACATACATATTTGGCACACTGTTCTTTCTTTCCTATGGTGCCTTGCCAAAAATATTCATACACCTTGAACTTTTTGTCATGTTACAACCACAAATGTAAATGGGAGTTTACGTTATAGACCAACACAAATTAGAAAATGATAAATGGTTTTCATAATATTTTACAAATTGTATTCAGCCCCATTTACTCTGATACCCCTAACTAACAATTCCCATCAAAACTCACCTAATTAGGAAATTGAGTCCACCTGTGTATAATTTAATCTCAGTATAAATGTATAGCTAAGAGAAGCCATCATAGATTTTTTTAGATGAGTTATGGAGGAGTTTAAAACATGATTAGGTTAGAAAAAAATATCCCAAGCTTTGAACATCTCACGGAGCACTATTTCACTCTCTAGATGTACAAAGCTGGTGGAGACATACCCCAAAATACTTGTAGCTGTAATTGCATTGAAAGGTGGTTCTACAAAGTATTGACTCATGTGAGTATAAATACAAATGCATGCCACATTTTTCAGATATTTATTTGTAAAAAAAATTAAAAACCTTTTATAATTCTCCTTCAACTTCACAATTATGTGCTACTTTGTATTGGTCTATCACATAAAATCCCAATAAAATACATTTATGTTTGTGGTTATAACGTGACAAATCGTGGAAACGTTTACAGGGTATGAAAACTCTGACATGGCACTTGAAAACTTCTAACTAGGTGTAGGTATCTAGGTACAAGTATACAGTAGAAAAAAGCTTTTAGTGCAAAGTAAGAGAATTAAAAATTTTTTAAATTTACATAATATACAAGCAATAAGATAATGAACATAAAATAGTAGAATAAAATAGAAATATAAAAAAATAAAGAATATATAATAAAAAAAAAATATATATATATATATATATAGTAAAATGAAATATCGTTGAAATGTATGGAACTCCAAATTGTTCAAAATTAAATAAATAAATAGGTCATGATGAAATAAATAACTGTATGAATAAATAAGACATACACATTTTGAAAAAAACTTATTATTATGAAATATATTGCTCTCTGCTATATAAATTTACTTATTATTATGAAATATCGGAAAAATAATGACCATGAAATATTATTTTATAATAAGTAAATTTATATAGCAGAGAGCAATACAGTATATTTCACACTAATCAGCTTTTTTTTCAAAATGTGTTCCATTATTTCACAATATCATTCTCATATTACATATCTGTGTCTTATTTATTCATAAAGTTATTTATTTCATCATGACCTATTTATTTATTTAATTTTGAACACTGTGGAGTTCCAACGAAATGTAATGTAGTGCAGTGTAGAACAGTGTCCAGTTATTGGCAAGATAGTGTGCGCAATGTGCAGACTAGTGTGCAAGGTTGCAGTTCAAGTTCATAGTATACTGGTGTGCAAAAAGGTGCAAATGTGCAAATGTTCCATGTGTGAACGTATGTGTGTGTCCTAGTAAAAAGTTTGCAGTCCTGAGGTGTGCAAAATGTGCAAGCGTGTGAGTGTTACAGTAAGTCCTATGTGGTGTTGTGATTGAGAGCTTGTATAGCTTGCTGGAAGAAACTCCTCCTCAGTCTCTCTGTGTTGGCTTTCAGGGAGTGGAAGCGCTTTCCTGACCGCAACAGAGAGAACAGTCCATTGTTGCGATGGCTGAGGTCTTTCACTATCTTCCTGGCCTTGGTCCAGCACTGCTTGTTGTAGATCGATTGAAGGTCAGGGAGCTCGGTGCAGATGATGGTTGAGATGTTTCCCGTCAGGATGCTCTCTATGGTGCAAGAGTAGACGTCCCTAACCACCTTAGAGGGCAGTCTGAAGTCTCCCAAGCGTCTAAGGTGGTAGAGACGCAGACGGGCCTTTTTCACCACGGTGTTGATGTGACAGGACCATGACAGGTCCTGCGTGATGTGAACACAGAGGTATCGGAAGCTGTCCACTCTCTCCACTGGGCTCCTGTTGATGATGGGGGTCTGGTAGTTCCTCTCCTGCTTAGTACTAAAGTCTACTATCAGCTCCTTTGTTCTACTGACGCTCAGGAGGAGATTGTTCCTCTGGCACCAGTTCTCCAGATTTCCAACCTCCTCCAGGTAGGCCATCTCGTCGTTGTCAGAGATCAGGCCTACCACGACGGTGTCATCAGCAAACTTAATGATGGTGGTGGTACTGTATATAGATCATCACAAGTTTGGGCTTATGTATATGTACAGATATTTGGAGCCATGAATTGGTACAGATTTAGAAAACGACTTTGTGTTTAACCAAATCCAATTTACATATCTGTCTGTCTACATAAGAAATACGGCAAATAAGGCATCTGTCATATGATGTCATAAGATACATCAATAATAGGGGAATGCTGTGGAAGCATCCAAAGGAAAGCAAATAGAAGAAAAGGATTTCAGTATGAATTTTTTATATATTCATAAGTGCCACATACAAATGGCATAGAACCTTTCAGCCTACTTGTATGTACAGTATGCCACAGCCTTGTCCTCAACCCAGGGTTTTTTTTTACACTGGAGCTGTGAGGATCCAACACTACCTGTAGTACCATTGTGCCGCCTAGGTTTAAGAACTAATAATGTTTTTTTAGATCACTTTAATTGGTATGCAAAATCTATAACATATTTTATCACATTATATGCTTATATACATGTTTAAAATGTAATGAGACTGAATAATGATAATGCACCAGTGAATAGGTGTGAAATATTTAAGGCAATTTTATGGGCTTTTAATAGCAATAGATGTAGTGTGTGTGGATATAAAAATATTAATTTGCAACTGTATCTACAATTTTAACCTGTTAAGTGATTATTTAAAATGGGAGAGATTACTGGCTACCTTAGACTTCTTCAGCTCCTAGTTTTTTCAAGGAGGATACAGAGAATGTAATCGTGCATGTTATCGTGAATAAAAATTCTTAAACACACCCACAGTGAATCTGTTGAAAACCAGAAATGCAAGTTGGAAAAGCCCCGAAAAACTGGTGGAAAATGTGTTATAATGCCCCAAACATGAGTGGCAGAAAAAACTGTATTTCTTCATAATCATTTCCAGTGTCTTTGTTACTGTTGGCTGGGAATGTGCACAACAGCAAAGGGGTTCATTTAAAAGCTACAAAAAACTGAAATGGCATGTTTAAAAAATGAATGAAAGAGAAGGAAATCCAATCATGCCAGTATGAACGATCTGAGTTGTTTTTCAGCTGGAAAGTTAACATTTCGGAGAGCACTGAGCCTTATGCAAAACTGTTTCAAAAACGTGAACTTATATGAAAGTTCATACGTAATTGGATAAGATGAAGTGACATTAATAACTTTTTAAAAATTATTATTTTGTTGAGCAGCAAACTAGTTGAACTCCACACACCATAGGACTGGTCATTTGGCCATGTAATACAGTACCTAATTAAATAGAATGAAAAAAAAAATTGTCTCTTGTCACAGTCTTGCATTTTTCACTTGCTGATGTGGCTGAAATCGTGACGCTGTGTTTTGGACATCCACAGAAAACGAATAATTATCTGTTGCCTGTTCGTGTGAACATTGAGCAAGGTATTTTCATGCCGAACTACATCGCCAGTTCGTCATGAACTTTGATTTCCTCCTTCCTACCAAAAGCATGCAGGTAAATCTGTTATGTGCAAACTTGTGAATATGTTTGTGAGTGTGTGAATAGTGCCCAGTGATGGACTGACTTCCGGGAGAGACTCCTGAAAATAACTGAATGTTAAAGCATGTGATGTATACAGTATGTGTGGGCTATAGGTTTAGAGCCTCTGAGAATATTGTGATCTTATTGCAATTGTGTTTTAATGATGTTTTCAGGTAGAAACCTGATACTTAGGCTCATAATCTACTTTATTGTGTAGTTAACAAGGTTCAACAGTAATTTCTGTAATTTGTCTGATGACCTTCACTTCACTTTCACTTCTCTTACTGTAAATTCAATAAAAACTTTTGATTCTTTAAATACTCAGCAAAGCTTGGTTTTCATTCCCGTCAAATATTTTCTAACTTTTGTGCAGAAATGAAAAAGTGCTGCTTTTTCTTCCCATCACAATGCCTTCTGTAGTACGGAGGTCACCAGGTGAAGAGCATAGTGACAATGTGAATAACTAAGCAGATCTAGCATTTCACTCAAGTATGTATGAAGACTGAAAGCATTGAAAAAAAAAGCAATGGTTAAGTTGCAGTAACAGCTGCACTCATGCCTTACATTTCTCTGCAGACTTACAATTCACACGCTCAATGCTAAGTAACCAGATGCATCAAGGACCTTGTCTGAAAGTGTCATGAATACTTGCATCATGGCGCATCACCATGAGCCTTTGGACACTGTTATATATTATTATAATTTTTTTTTTAATTCATTTTTTTTCCCTTGACAGAAGATTTATGTTTGGATAAAATATGCTTAATTCTGATAATAACTGGGGTATATGTTTATAAGGCAAAATAAAAACTGAGTACTGCTTATTCATTTATCTTCGATAACCATTTTATTGTAGTCAGAATCAAAAAAGATCCTACGAAGAATAGAATACACTTTAAATGAGACACCAGGCCACTGCAATGCAAACGCACATTTGCACACTTATTGACACCTAAGGGCAATTTGGCATGGACAGTCCATTTTGTGGACCTTTTGTGCCACAGCAGAACTCTTCACTGACCAGTATAGAAAATTCTCTATTGTAAATCTGCTCTGGAGCAACCTTCAACTGCTCAGCTTAACTGTAAGTGGCGTTGGATAAAAAGTGGCTGCCAAACAAATAACATGCTGTAAACGTAAGCATAGCTACAGTAGCACAATGTTTTGAAGGACGCCAGACTTGATGCTCTCTGCGATATCAGGTTAAGCTTCTAATAATCCACTCTGTTCAGGGCTGTGCACCACACCGCTCAGTAATCTTGTTACTAAATCCCTGCCACCTTGTGAACAGCACTTAAAAAACTGTTAAAGTAATACTAATGCCTTTAGATATGCATAAGCAATGAGAGATGTTTATTTTACTGAAAAGGATGGTAAGGTAATACTTTAAAAAGCTACTACAATTCTCAGAATCCTCCACTGAAAATCAAATCATAGGATAAGTTACTTGTCACACATGTTCCTAATCACTTGTTCATTATATATACAGACCATAAACCTCATTGTGAAATATCGCATCTAACAAATCACTGGAATTGTCTTTTTCTGATTTATTTATTCACCTTGTCTTGCCTGTTGTAGTATATTTCTTGATTGCTTGAACCATCTATGACATTTAGAGTCAACTGCTTTGCCGAATGCTCTTAATTGATAAAATTAATTGGCCCTTACTTTTGTATAAGACATCATTAAAACTTTTCAGACACCCTTATGCAGAGTGACTTACTTTCCCCCCCCTTATTATACATCTGAGCAGTTGAGGGTTAAGAGCCTTGACGTGGTGGTCATTGGGTTTGAACCCAGGACCCTCCAAACCATAGCTCACTGCCTTAACCAGTGAGCTACCCCTGACCCACTACCCCTCACCCCCTATTTAGTGACACTTATTGAGACTTATTGTGTTATTAAGTGACACTTATTGTCTTATATACTTATACAAGCTGAGACAGGTTAGTGTCTCTGAATATAATTATATATTATATATTATATAATATTATATATATATATAATAATAATAATAATTAGAAGAAGAAAAAGAAAGGTGAAACCAAGAGTCTAATCACGGCAGTTCAAGATCACTTCCATCAGAGCTGTGTATTTAAAATGCAGGTAAACAGTAAGTGCAGAATGTGTCAACAACAGGAGGAGCATAAAAGCCAGGATAGCCAGTTACCCCCAATGATTGATGCTAAAGAGCTGGGCCTAAAAGTTCCTGATTCCTACAATCACCAGCCTAAAACAGTCACCGAGACCAACAGCATTATGATCATGCACAATATGGCAGTGAACACTGATTGCACTGTTGGAGCCAATCGACAGAATATTATCCTACACAACAGAACTTATAAGTGATAGACAGAAGAAAAGACAGCACTACTTGGTACTGCACACATACTTCAGAATGTCCTTTCAATAGGAAACTAGTTTGTCTTAGGAACCTTGGTGATTCCTGGAAAGAGACTGCTTAAGCTGTGTATAATAATAATAATAATAATAATAATAATGATAATAATACACACTTACTAAACTCAACCCTGATTTCTTCAGTAAATGCTTTATCTGGGTCAGGGCTGAGATGGTTGTGGTGTACACCCACCCATACACTGTCCATCACTTGAGAATGACATAGTTAAGGATTTTGCTTTTGGACAATTGTCCTTGTCAACTGATGGACACAACTCAAGTATCTATGGTTATAGAAATAGCCTTGAAAATGTAAAATTGTGAAACAAGCATGTCACTCAGTGTGCAAAGCCTAGAGCATGGGAATATGGTTATCAAGCAGCCATAGCTCGCTGATGTAAGCAGGGTCAAAGACAGATTGATTAAAGAAGAAAAATGAGTGAACAGCAACAGGGTCATGGGGAGCCAAGGCTCACTGATGCATGTGGGGAGCAAAGGCTAGTCTGTGTAGTCCAATCCAGTAGAAGTGCTACTGTAGCTCAAATTAGATCAGTGTGTGTATATACAGTCATTATCAAAAGTTACTACCGCTCAATTAATTCTATGTTTTATTTTGTAAAAACATCATTAAATTACCTGATCATATTGGGTCTTATTATTAGGCAAATACAATCTTAGACGAACAACAACATACAACTCTTTTCACAGTGGAATTATGTATTTATACTAATAATACTAAGCACTCGCTTCCTGCTTCCACAGGATTTAATGACAATTGTGTATGTAATGAGGACTGACAAGTTAGAACAAGTGCATTAATATAATCCATGCAGGTGCACAATTGTTAGAGTTGCTTTTACACCTTCATTCACCTTCATAGGTGCTTCCATTCTAGGTTTTATTTACCCAGTTTTATGGTTTAATTGTTTACATCAACCCCATTTCAAATGATCTGAACCTATAACTATAAATGATTAAACTATAAATGATTAAACAGTTACAGTTAAACAGTTGTTGGCTATAGGAAACACAGCAGTAAATGATAGAGTTTGACAAGGCTAAATTTGCCTACATATTCTGTCTCTTCACAAACAGATACAATATGTAACATTGATGCAGTCACCAGGTTGTGCAGCATCAATGACAAAAAAGCCAATTAGAGAATAACAATTCTCTGGTTGCCACTTTCCATGAGGCAAATCGATAAACATGCAACTGTATTGATCAGGAAACCCAAACAGCACACATACATCTAGCCAATGTTAGGACAACATCTACAAATTCCATTTCATACAGCCTTGTCTGCATGCAAATTGGAAAGATGGAAGCACAATATCATTTTGAATCCCTGTTAATCATGCTGCTCGTCACTTATCAAAACACAGCGCACATTCAGCGCCACGAGCAGTGCAACAGCAGCAAGGAGAGGGCCGCAGTACAAAATGCTCCCAAACCCACCAGAACAATACCTCACTGCAAAGGAGCCTTCAATAGTTGGCCATCCTACAGGAGTGGACACAGAGCCTTCAAGCAAAATCCTATAGGATAAAG
Source organism: Leiocassis micropogon (assembly GCA_028565275.1). Taxonomy (NCBI): domain Eukaryota; kingdom Metazoa; phylum Chordata; class Actinopteri; order Siluriformes; family Bagridae; genus Leiocassis; species Leiocassis micropogon. The sequence goes on along the minus strand of JAOVVA010000054.1, from coordinate 8,584,321 downwards.
TTGGCCTGATGGCTCTGCACCACCACCGCAGAGGTTCTGCAGCAGGTGCAACCCATGACATGAAGCATCTGCTATCCAAACTGACCCCCGACCATGACATCAGAACATTTGTACTACTGACCTTTGAGAGAACCGCCGTGCAAGAAGGATGGCCTCGGCTTCAGTGGAGCTGGCCCCTAATTCCCCTATTGACGAGATCTTAGTTTTGGACTTTGGACATGTACAGTATTGATTCATGTACGGTAAGTCTCCTGTGTGTGAAAATCAAGCTTTTTTTTTTTTTTTTGTTAGAAACCTGTGCTTGAACCCCCTCTCACCAACAACGTTATAATTTAAGCAATTTGCCATAGACATTGCTCTATCTTGGTGCTCAGTGCCACAGAACTGCTTCACTATTGTTATTTCCTTGCTATAGCAGAGTAAGTGAACAGCAGACAATGTTGACTTCATGGATAAACAGCATGAATGTTAACTTCATGCAAATTGAATTGATTTCTCAATTATCCCCCCTACTAGTATTCTCTGCTAACATGCGTATTATAAACAAATGTGCTCACAAGGTCGCTAGTTGACTATGTGGTGGACTACGAGGTTTAACACCAAGTATGTTAGGGGGCCAGGGGTAGCTCAGTGGTTAAGGCAATGGACTACAGTTCGGAAGATCCCAGGTTCAAACCCCACAACCACCAAGTTGCCACTGTTGGGCCCTTGAGCAAGGCCCTTAACCCTCAGATGTGTAATGAGATAAAAATGTAAGTCGCTCTGGACAAGAGTGTCTGCCAAATGCCTAAATGTTACTGCTCTTACCCCATCTTCTGAGTAGGTAAAGTTACAGTGGATGTCAGTATATATATTTACAGTATATAAAGAAAAATGTAAATTTAAGGGTATGGTGTTTAGAGGTATGGATGTTCTATGTACAGGAGATGCAGTAGGTATAAACAAGATATATGTGGCAAATTTACACAAATTTATGTCCAAACAATGGTTTTCATTGGTGAAGGCCACTTAAGAAGATACCATGCTAAACACAATGGGAGAAATATATAGTAGTGCATATAGTAGTCCGTTGATGTGAATGGGAGTATGATTTCTCACCCTCCTGAAATCCACAATGACCTTCTTAATTTTCTTGGCATAAAGGAAGAATGGGGGGGGGCAATAAGCATCCTTAAGGAACTCCTGTGTTGAGGAAGAGACTTGGGACTTGGGTGAGTGCAATGAGACAGATGTTGTGTTATGAAGTGCATAAAAGATGTCTATAGATGATACTGATATTTCTTGATGCTGTATATTGAGTCTTGTTATTAAATGTTGATAAACTGTGCATGGTTAGAGCAGAATGGTGCTCTTTTTGTTATGTTATCTTTTGTTGTCCACTGCCACTGCCCCAGCTCTCCAAAGGATAAAAATGCCAACAGCCAACAAAGTTCATGTGTAGATCCAACAAGCCTCATTAAGTGTTGACCTATATTGTAACCAGGGGCAACTTGTATCAGTGGCCTAACAAGGATGGGCATAAAGGTCTTAAAGATAAAATAAATTCAATATATAGTTATTGTCCTGATCCTACGTGGATGTGCGTGGTTTAAAGCCGTGAAGTCAAAGAAAGTCCAAAATTCAGAATCGTGGCCGTAAAACGAGAGCAAGGGTCAATATCCAGAAAACCAAGAAAACAATAATCCAAAACGTGAGACGTGAGCGAGATCCGTGAACATAGCGTGGGTCGAGATCTGAAGGTCAGTATGAGAGAACACAATAATCTGGCAAGGAGTGGTTGTTTGGTGAAGAGTTATATAGAGTGAAGTAATAAATGGAGATGAAGAACAGGTGTGCTCAAGCACAGAAATGGAATTTGGAATGGAGTCGCAGATAATCATGGTTTGTTTTGACAGGTGGGCGTGACCTGGCGTGCTGTGACAGTTATAGGCTTGAAACACACACACAAACACAGATAATAACACTCCATGTGTGTTTATGTTAATGTCTGTCAAGTCCCTGAACAGGAGGAGTCTGCTGTGTGTTGGTACAAGCCTCTGGAGGCAGAGTTATGACCTGGGGTTGTTCAATAGGTCAGGTCAGCAATATTATGTGGCAATGAAATTAAGTCAAATGACTCCCACAATGTGTGACAATAACAAGTTTTACCCATCATTTATTTTTTCCCCTGATAACAGGGCATATTCCAGGACAACAATGTCAAGATTCATCAGTCTCAAACTGAGAAAGAGTGGTCCTGGGAGTATAAGGAATCATTTTCACACGTGAATTGGCCACTACAGAGTCCTTAGAGACCTTAACTCCTTTAAAAGTCTTTCGCATATTTTGGAAAAAACTATGGAGTAGCGCAACTCTCCAAAAATGAATGCAAGTCACAATGTAAGTTGCATACGGCTGTTGAAACAATGCCACAATAAAAGCATGCAATACCAAAGAGAAAAACAGTTGAACAAAATATTAAAGCATGCTTCGTTTTTTGTAGCCAGACAGAGTGCTCTTGTACATTAGATACTATATGGTACTACACGTGCATTTGATGGTGTTTATTATGAAGTGTGTGGGAGGTTCAGAGCTTCTGGAGACTAAAGACAAATGAAAACACGAGCGCATAAGTAGGTAAATAAACACTAGACTTATAAGATGGAAGTGACTGTTGGAGCTCATTACCTTGAGCTTGGCAGTGAAGCAACTCATGGTCAGCCAATGACTCATGGTTCAGCTGTTATTCAGACTTCAAATGCTTTCTGGGGTAGGCTCATACCTGATCATTTGGAACACTCCTTGTATGGCATAAAAACATCTGATATCTCTTATGCTTGGTTGTCACTGGCTGATCTGGTTTTCTACCAAGCGTCTTGTCAGTCCTTGGTCTGCCAGGCTTTCCCAACAGAACAGGGACTGCAGTCCATCTAGCAGGATTTTACAGCCGTTGTTGGAAATACCAAAAAGTTGTGGGAAGTGATATGGTAATCCTGGCACTGCATCCATTTAGCTTTCCTACTTTATCCATTTCTTGCATTTGTCAGGAATTTGAGGCAAAGGTGAATGCAAGTTCAGAGCCTGTATTTATTAAGCGCATTAGAATCACTCATAGAAATCGTGCTCAAAGTTCATTTAGGACTGAAAATAGTCCTAAATCAGAGTAGGACATAAAAGTTATTTATAAAGCTTCTCATTCTTACTTGCAAGGGGTAACACTGTGCCAGGAAAAGTGTGTGACGTCACTTTTTTTTGACACTGACAGCTGCAAAATAGGTTGCATGTTATAGTGGGTGTTGTAGTTTTTACAGGTTTTTTGTAGTTTTAAACAGTGGAAAAGCGAAATGGTGAAATCAGAGGCAGTTGTGTAAAAGCCTTATGCACACAGACAAAACTTATAGATGCGTGACTCGCTGCATGACATTATCCTAATTAAACTGCTCCAATCACAACTGTTTAAAGCTAATGAAGTGATAAAATGAAGCTTATAAAGAAGAATCTAAAATTAACAGCTGTGTACACTTAAATAAATTAATTTAAGTATATAAAATGTGTATATAAATATAATTATTTTAATGTGTGTGCCATGGATGATGCCCTCAACTTCATGAATGCATCTTGTTTTTTGTTGATTTCATGCTGCGTGGTCGGAAATGTATAAATCTGAGCATGACCTGTGGACACTGTCAGCTATGTCAATGTTTCAAAGCTGCATCTTCACTGTTAGTAAAAAAGACGTACAGTATCTGTCACCTACAGACCAGTTACATACTGCATGCGATTAAAAGAAAAACAAGCATTCAGTTTTTGTCCAAATGTATATTTTATGAGCTTCTTGTCACACGTTGTTACTAAAACATCTCTCCTCCATGCGCGTCTCTGCCTGACCACTATTTCCTCTCTACTCCTACCCAGTTAGGACACCTCCAGCGCTCTCCTATATTTTGGTGGAGTTGCAGTAAGAGTGATTTCCTATTTTAAGAATCTTGATAAATATATCTAACTCCTACCCCTGAAAGTAGGACCAAAATGGTGTCATTCTGAGAATTTTTGGCCAATTAGGAGCAATTTCCTATTGTGCAAAGTATGACTCACATCATCCTACCTTTAACAATCCTACTGTATGCAATTATCAAATACATTTGTGATGAATGTCATGACAGGAACAATTGTTACATTTGAGGATAATGTTTTAGCCATAACTACACTACAGTAAATGTAACAAAATATCTAACACTTGTACAGCCTGGTTAATTTACTGCATGACGAATTACTGTAGTCATGTTTTTACTGCAACATTTGTAAAGTCAGAAAATAAATGCTTTTTTTTTTTTTTTTAAGTAAGGTGGTCTTATGACTCTATTCACTACAGACTTCTTTTATAAAATGCAGAATAACATCAGAATTCTTGACCTTTGGACCACACACAGTTGAACTAGGCATAGTAAATAACACAAATGTGAGGTCATTCATTTTGTTCTCTTGTCCCTGAAATCTTCTTCTTGGAAAAAACAAATGGCAAGCCAAGATGAACTAAGCACTACCACCCTTAGCAATTGATTATATGTTTATTGTCAGACTCAGTGTTCAGCCCTGTTATGTGTTTTGCTTGAAGGCCACATGGAGGCAGCTTTAAAAGCAATAACGCTGTAGTACTAGCCTAAAGACAGAACCGTCACTAGTGCTGTTATCTCATCCTTACTGTAAGCTGAAGCATTTGTCTCTTTATATTAGAAGAATTGTTTCTTTTTAAGAGGGACGTTCAAGTCAAACCGGAACATGTGCATGAAGGCATAAAACATTTACAGAAGACTTAAAGAGCAATACACGGACTAGGTTTGTCTCCCCTTGCACATGTAATCTATTGAATCATTTTAAATTACAAGGGCTTGTGTCTGAATAAATATTCTAATCTATTTCAGGTTCTTCCTCATATTTAAATCACCATACTATATAGTATTACAGAGTACAGTGATACTGAAATCACCAGTAATTTTCTGCATAATGGCTTAAACCAAGCCAGATTAGTTGGTGCCAGACTGTCTGGTCAGAATATTTCATACACAACTGTCCAAAGTTGTGTCTCTAGAGTTTACACAGTTGAACAAGGATTGCAGTTCACATACTATATAGCTGGCTGACAAAGGCGAAAAGGACGGTGCATTTTAAAATGGTGGCTATAGAACTGTCACAGTGACCAAATTCCTCAAATAAAAATTTGTAGGGTTGAGTATCTCCCTGGAAAACTCTGATTTTGTACTTGCATGAACCAATATATTCACATTGAATATTCACATTTAAATATATATTTATATTTAAACATTCAAATACTTCTGTCTGTTCAGCCGATTTTGTCACAGCATCACGCAAAACTCCATACGCGTCACTCAATAGAGCTGATCAATTCAGCGCTGTTTTCCTTGAGGTGGGTGTGGTGACAGTGCACTGTTATCTGCTAAAATCGAAACGTTGAGTAAAAGTGAAGTTATGAACAATTATTTGACGGATTTAATAATCTACTTAAAACAGAGTGTTTTTGGCTGATAATGAAAAAAGTACAACTTAGCGTAAACAAGGCGTAAGATACTCAACCTTACAAAATTTTATTCAATGCTGTACAGAAAGACAGGAAGACGTGTACAAGAGCTTCAACCTGAAATAATATCACTGATCATAATAAAGCTGATTAGTTTATTTTTAGCTTGAATCTTTTAACTATTTCTAAAAAAAACTTTTACCCAATAATAAATAATTCCAAATAAACCTATACAAAAATAATTTATATATAAGTAAACATATATAAGGTGTTGACATACAGAGTAAAACCTCTCGACTGTCTGGACATTCAAGTTCAAGTCAGTACTCTTTCTGAGGCTCTTCCATGCAGTGTTGATGTAACCCTCAGCAAATGTAAGGAAGTACATGACCTAGTTAACAGGCAGAAGAGAATGGGAGAGGATCCATGTGATCATAAGATCCCGGAGGGCTTGGGCATACAGTAACAGGCCGTACATTGATTATTCACTTGTGAACCCTGTTAATACTGAAACCAGTCTCACTTCTGTTTTGTTAACTCTGATTCACTAACATGCACCTACAGCCTCTGGTCTCAGAGCAAAACGAATTTAATTAGCTGAGCCACGATCACTGGAAAACTCTGATCTTGTCTGTATGCCTTTAACATGCAATGTAATTACATGAACCAGTGCATCTTGATGTTAGACACATCAATACCATCAAGTAAAATAAGCCGATTTATTTATTAAAGTAAGTTTTAATCTGATTTAAAGGATGAATCACAGCAGGGTCCCAACTGTCTAATGACAAATAAAACATCACAAAAGAAAAGGAGGTCCCTAATATTTCAATATCCTTAAATACAAAATAGTAAATTATGCAATAGTTAGTCCACTAATCTGATTGGATGAAGAGCATTCAATGAAGTCCATATTTTGCTATACAGTAACCATACTGAGATTTTTGACTAGAATATTGTGTCTGAAATATCAGTTACTCAGTATAATTTTTTTCGTTTGTTTATAGAACAGTGATGAATTATAGCAGTGCTGAAAATGAGTAGATGAGCATTCTTGGTTGTTGAAAATTAGCATAAATATAATCTAAACTTTCAGATTAGACGGTTACTGGTACAAGTTATTGGGTGGGGCCTCCATAGATTAGACATGTTTGTCCAGTGCTTCCCCTGCGTACTCAAACGGATTGAAATCTGGAGGCGGGGAGTGGGGGCTTTAATAATGCTGTTACCAAGAAACCACACGATCAGTGGAATGGACAGATTTAGCAAACAGCATTTATAAAAGCTAGACACGTTCATGCTTATATTTAATGTTCACCATTAATCATACATAGAACCTGCAGCAATATTATCTGCCATATGGTGAGAAATCATTTGCACTGGACTGCATATAGTATCTAATTTAGTAATGTGTAAAGGCAGACATACAAAAAAAAAACCGTACGTGATAAATAAATGTGGTCAATTAAAAAGCTGTTTTATTTAAAAATTTAATTTAGAAAAATAATTCTGGATGTTTAAAAGCAATAACCTTTATTTTGTGGCATTGCGCAAGCTCAGTGGCAACATGATGGTCAAACAAACGATGTTGCTTGGCAGCATAATTGCACTACAGCACGGCAATTTCTTTGATACTTATCTGAAAAAAACTGTCATATTTCATAGTTACCAACCTTAAAAGCTTACTTACTTAAAAGCGATGTGCTAATTATATTGCAATATAAAATTCCAAATCAATCACACTATACTGCAACAAATGAACACAATTCCACAAACTGTGAACTGACTTGACCTGAAATGTGAAGGTCATTCACCTTAATGTGTATAATACCTATTATTATCCTGTAATTATACATCACTGTGCAAGTAGGGGAGACCCTGCACTATTCTAATATTTTATTCTTACAAGGATAGGAATAAGTATGCCTTTTCTGTTTGACACTTTAGTCACAAACCTTTACAATTATTAAGCACTACAACTGTCCAACTACAGTAAGTGCAAACTCTGAAACAGTAAAGTGCTCTCAGGATGCTTCCCTGTGAACCCACCCATCCACTGATTCATATGTATGTGTGTGTGCGAGAGAGAGAGAGAGTGAGAGATTTTGATGTTTCAGTTATGCGGATATGGCATACTCATAAATAGAGATCTATACTCACACACACACACACACACACACACATGCACGCAAACACACACACAGACAAACAGACACACACACACACACACACAGACAAACGCATGCACAACATACCAACTGGTTCTAAAGGGCAAAGACCTATGAAGTTACCCTGGTAAAAAAATTAGCTAGTCAGAGGAGAAAAAAAACACTTGTATAGCAATTTTCTATTCTGAAGAATAGAAGATAAATTAAAATGGAGATAATTTTTTTTCCATTGAGGTCAACAGAATGACCTGCGCATAGTAGAGTAACATTATATAACACCATTTGTCTTGTATTATGATATTGCAACCCCTTCAGGGGGAAACCAGCAAAAAATGACTGCATAAAATCAACAATAAATAAAATACTGTGCAATAAGGTTTAAGAGTGATGTATAATTTTACTGTAATGCTACAGAAAGTCATATTAAAACCACTGCAGAGCTGTTTATGAATCAAAAACACAACTTTCCCAATAAAAACAAACACAAAAAAAACAACAGGTATCAGTTTTAGATGATTTCTAAACAATTCAATGCAACCAGCTTTACACTCTCGAGTATGTAAGTGAAATGGAGATCACTGGGTCTCAGAAAAAGGAATACCCTTTTTGGCCATCACAGTTACTTTTAGGTCATTGGACTGGTCGTGAACAATTCTGTACCCTACAGACATCATCAAATTAAATTGCATTTATAGCATCCACTGGCAACTATTTTATTTTCATAAAGAATATCATCAGAAAAAGAGTGGAAAATAACCACCACCATAATAATTTTTTACATGTTAATGTGTTAATCATTCTTATAGTAACAATTCAGACTGGAAAATGTATGGCAGATGCTCCTCGAAATCTTATGCAGGCTGTCAATGAAGCTTTGACATAGTTTTCAGCGCTTTGAAGTTCACCACGGGAAAGTCTTCAGGACAGAGGATGTGTGTCCTCCGTTTTTTTTTTTAATATCATGACAAGTTGAGTTTGTTTTAGTCTCATGAATTTAAGACTTTTCTAAATTCAAGACGTTTAATGTAGTCTTGAAGAATATTCATTGAATTTAAAGAGGCTCCCGCAGAACTGCATTATATATCAACTGGAAAGAGGGTAATGTACAAGGAATAATGTGTGCGCTAAGGACGACAGGCACTGAGGAGAATCTGCCACAAAGTGGTGTTGTTTTACTGTAGTCCAGCTCCAGACTGCCTTGTACACTACTGGTACATGGTGGATTTTACATAAAAGATTGACGAGCGGTATTTCTGACACTATAAAAAATGTAAATAAATTTTCACCTATGTAAGTATTAATAGTAATGATGATGATAATGATGATGAACAGAAAACTCACAGACACAGCAGGTGGTTGTGCAGCACCCCTGCTGGAGTGCATTGGTAATAACTTTATTGCAAAAATACAAGTTCCCTCAGCCCCAAGCATTTACAAAGGAGTTCCAAACAGGAAAACCCATTGAAATGAGTTTTCGTCTTCAAAAAATCCATCTCTCTCTGGCTACAGCTGGCATTCAAAGGCTGATATCCATACAGACGTTAATATGTACATGTTTTTAGGTTCTGCAATAAATCACTTTCATCCTCAGTTAAAGGAAAAACCAGGGAGGTCTGGAGGAACACGCACACTCCTGCGCAAACTCTCTCTCTCTCTCTCTCTCTCTCTCTCACACACACACACACTCACACGCTTACACACACAGCTCTGTCCCAGTCTGGCTCTTTGCTGGTTGTTCAGGAGAGTGCAATTTGTTGCATAGCATACTCGTGCACCACCACTGCTACATTCTCAAACACCCTTTAGATGTAAAGTGTAGATTTAAAAAAATCACTAACATGGGCGAGCTTTGTAATAGTGCCAATCTTTGGTTGAGAAAAAGGTAAATAAATTCTGAATGAAATACAAAAAAAAAAGTTTAATCAATCAATTAGCGCTTATGTTTTTAATGTGAAAATAATTATGGCAATATAGAATTAAGACCAATGGGTTAGATACTGCAACAATCAAACTATACTGTCATATCAAGCTTCTTCAAACCATTGATCAATCTTTGTTACAATATTTCAGTAATGATTTATTTATGTTACAATATGATCATAGCATAAAGTACCTTAATGTACCTCTTGTGCAAAATGTTCAGAAAGTCTTGAAAAGGACTTAGGGTTATTTCTGCTACGCTTAAGTAGCTAGCTATCAGGGCCAAACATTTTATGACTTTTTTTTTTTTTTTTCCATTTTGCATTAAATTAATTGAATCACAATTTTGCCAAAATGATGTTTACTAAAACTACATGGAATGACTGTGACTCTTCTTCTCTTGGCCGGAGTTTCTTAATACAGATACTCGACTACTATCGCATCAGCCTCATAGCTACGTTATCAGTGTTGATGCAGGTTACAAAAGAAATATAAAGAAAGCTTAACTTGGCATATCTCCCTATACAAATGGGAGAACTGTCAATAGAATTCAAATAGCAGTTTGACTCCAGCTTTACACTTCTGAAGTGTACTAAACTCGTTTTAATGCAGATAGTAACTAGAACCACTAAAATGAATTAACATTCCATAACGTCATAAAGTAGAGTTTCTCCATTCCTCTGGATAATTTCTAAGTATTTCAGAGTGTTCATATGTTTTTTTTTAAATTTCTTTTACAATAAATCCATTGATTAGTGTATATTCAGTCAAAAGTAGTGAAGCAGTCTTTGCCTGTAACACTAGACAGAAAACAGGTGTGTGCTACAGGGAATGCCCATACAAGAGGAAGAAAAGTTCGAGTTAGTCCCGTCCGCTCTCCACACTTGGGCTGCACGGATGCATGCGTGCTCTGACTAAGAGCCAGAGCAGAGAAACGAAGAAATACAAAAAGAAAAAAAAAAAAAAGTACAGCTCCTTCCACTGTTTTCTTTTAACAGGGAGCATAAGTATATGTGTCGGTCAATAAATCAGAACAAACTATCAGCTACTTGTCCATCAGCCCACAAAAAGTGAGTCGGTTCTTTCTAAAACAAGAGTAAGAGAAAAGAAAGGCAGAGGAAAGGATGCGCTGTAGTGGGTTTGCTTGAGCTCATTGTGGGTTTTTACATTGGACGTTGCTAAAGATCGATGGCTTCCCCCACACACACACGCCCGTGCACACACACACACACACACACTGAAGTCTGAAGTGGAGCAGAACTCAAAAACGTCTCTCCGAACTCCTCCCTTGCTCTCTCTTTCATGCTGTTTTTCAGTTTTGATTTTACATTTACATGTAAAATTCTCAACTAAAAATAAAATAGAATGTAACTTAAACTATTATTATTAAGCATTTGTTAAATGAAAGCCATGTAAAAGTCTAACTCTGATTCCCATTGTGCTGAGTGGAGGCAGTCGGGCTCTTGTGTCCATAGTGCTAAACC
>JAOVVA010000054.1:8545951-8560772 GCA_028565275.1 Leiocassis micropogon | reverse complement strand
ATATATATATATATATATATATATATATATATATATATATTGTATAGCACATTTCATACACAATGATAATTCAAAGTGCTTTACATTAAAAGAGAGAAAAAAAATAATCATATCATTATATTTAAGAAATTAAGATATGAACCTGAGCTTACACAGTAATGCTGGTAATGATAACCTACTCGTACCTACCTACTTGGCAGAACTTAGGCGGCAGACCTAAGTACATAACCATCCAGGTGCTTGGAGTGGTATGAAAAAAATATATAATCTTATTCCTCCTAGTTCCCAAATTTCTGATTAATGTTAGATGGCCATGAAAAACCTTTAGACACATGTCCGTCCCTTCAACAGACAATCATTTATTTAATCTTACCTGATATGGAGTGTGTGCTACAAACACGAAATTTTTTTGATGATCGCCTCAGTAAGGACCTTTTATTTCATCGTGTTTTATCAAAACTGTTTGAGATTTGTTTTTGCAGCAAAATCCGGTATGTGATAAAACTTGGTTAGAGCCATTACTTATTCGATTCTGACACTCGACAACACAGCAAGATGACATAGCTGAAGCCTAAGGTGATTTGTGTTTGCCTTCAACTTTCCACTGTTTTGCCTTCAGCTAACATTGACGTGATCATGACATTACAGTACAGTAGGCTCTTACATGGTATGAATTACTACAATTTGTGAGGTGTTGGATTTTCTTAAATAGCAAGCTGATTAATTAAAAGTTATTGCATTACAGAATATAAATGTAACAATGTATCAACTTGTCTGCTTTAAATCAAGTAGTGTTGGTGGTGGTTCCAAGTTTTATATTCACAAACCTAGTATCTCTTGATAAAGTAAATACTCTGCATTACTGGCTGTCCCGTGACATTCTTTGAGGAGCTACTACATCATATCTATGACATATATTTAAAAAAATAATAATCAAGGTTAAGGTAACATTAATATGACCCAAGCAACATAACAGTTCTATAATAAAAAGGGCAATGACACAGCATCTCAAACCTCTGGCATCACTTTCTCAGGTGAACTACAGACAGACAGGAGAGAGCAGGCTGAGAGTTTTTTGGACAGGCAATAAGCCGGACACACGGTGAGGAGACAGTAGAGGTACCTGCGAGACCCCTGTGGGCGGCCGGGCTCCTGCGGCTGCTCTTGCTGTTGTTGCTGCTGCTGAATGCGCTGTTGTAGGCCTCGAGCTCTCCTCATGCATTTTTGCAGCTTGGCGTCAGCAGCCATAGTCCTGCTATGAGTGTTAGCACTGCCCTCATGCATGGAAAATCTTAGTTTAGCTACAAATGTAGGAAAAAACAACAACAAGAAAAGGAAAGAACAAAGTAAAGAAAGCAGAAGAAGAAGAAGAAGAAGAAGAAGAAGAAAGGAAAGTAAATGTAGAAAAGAACAAAGAAAAGAAAGAGCTGAGTTATGAGGGGCCCGCATGCAGACCGTTTGTTTGTAGTAGAAACGACAGTAGTGTGATTTGAATAAAGAAGAGGAGGTAAGGGGAAATCGCCCACCTTTCACCCAAGAACGTGGCCTAGGCTGTGTTCAATAGGCAAAGCTTTGCACACTGTTTTATCATCCTTACATTCATACAAATACACACAAAAAATAAAGAATGTCGGTTTTTATCTCCTATAAGAAGAAATCTTGTGCAGGGTTTTGCTCACTGAACATACCTGTCCCATATGAGTGACATGTAAAGTAAGATTAAACACGGTATGGAGAAGCATAAGGCAGTCCTGATGTCCCAGGAAGAGAGAAACCAATAATAACCAAACTCTTAGAAAAATGTTCCAGTTTCCTTTTCAGTAAGACTGCATGATAACAGATAATCACCACCAGAATGATCACCACCACTATTTGGTTCAATATTGGAATTCAATTCCTATGTAGAGGAAAAAGCACTCTATCATAGAGCTTTAATAAACCTTTTTTAATAGCAGAGATACAACACATCACAAAAACAATATCTTAAACCATAAGTCCATGTGTTATCTATTGTAATATAATATTCTGTCTAACAAACTAATGCATTTTTTGTTAGCAATATGCTCAACTATTGGCAAATAGTTCACAAATGGTGAAGTCTTACGCTGTATAGGGCAAAAGAAGTGGCTTCTCATAACCACTTGAACGCTACAGCAAAGTCTTAACCTCCTGGTAGAGGCATCCAGGCACACAGTGGAATTTATGATGCCATTAATCTTCGCAAGAGCTCCTGGACAACTCACGGCCAAACAACTGCCTCCTAAAGTTTGGCAATAACTCTGGAGCTTTATGCACATTAATACACACATACATAGTAAATCTGTTAACAATTTGTTCCAATAATTGGATGCATCCTTTACAAATAAAAATCAACAATCCACCAGAGCATCCAACATGCACAATTAAAATGCATGATCTAAAAAAAAATCATTTTCAACAATATTATGCTCTAACATGATTGTTAAGCTCACTAGTATCGCAATTCTTGTTAACTGATTTAAACTAAATCATTCAATCAACATTAAAATATGCTTTATTATGCAGCCTTACATTTTAGGATTCTAAATTGCGTGTCGGTTATTGACACATCTTTAAGAGGAGATGATTTGGTTGCTCTCCTGTCTGCAGCTGTTACATGGAAAACGGCATGGGGGTGTTGCTATGGCGCCCTGAAACTTGTTTTATTTAAGCCTGAAAGATCATTAATTCTGCCTTTCATAAATGTGCTATTTTCAGTACATTTAAGGCTGCTCAACACCAGCTGCGCTTTGGTTCAGTGTAACCGCTGCTGACGTTCCCCACTCGAATCTGAGCTGAGAGAGGCGGGCGAGGGGACAGGAAGGACAGGAGGGGTTTAGGCCAGCAGTACCACACACGCGCACACAAACACGCACACACACTGCAAACAAACGCACATAGACACCAAGCAGGAGCACAGCTGGAATACACACTCTGATGCACAGACAGGAGGACACACGAAGAGGGAGAATGTAAGCAAGGGAACAGACAGACAGAGAGGGAGAGTGGCAGACAGAGTACTACTTATGGACTACAAGGTCACAGCAGAAGTCCTTAATCTGGGCCATTTACCCAACAGAACCAGCTAGAGTTTTCCACCACACTGAAAACATCACCTCGGAGACCAAGCTTCATCTTTTCACAGTCTGAAAACTGGATGACTTTGACAGGGTTTAGACTGTTAGACAGAATGGAACAAGGGTTTCAAAAAGCTATATTTATACAACCTGGCTTTTCCCTTTCCCTGCAGAAAATACACGCAAACACACACACACACACACACACTCATCACAACACAACAGAGAGGGACATGGAGTGTTTGCTGACCTGGATAGCAGTTTGTGAGTGGGGCGTGGTATAAATAGCTTGGTAGAGAGTTTTGCCTGGCTAAAAAAATTATACTCACTTAATTAAATCATGCAGTGCTGCGAACCAAAACTCGGAGTGAAAAAGCCAGGCCTGGAACGGGACAAACCGGTCCTGACGTGACGAATATTAGGTCGAAGTTTTTTTGTTAGGACTTGGCAGCAACTCCACTATTTCTCTGTTGTATGAAATAAACATCTCCTAGAACTTAACATCCAGTTGCAAAAATTGGAATGTTGAGTGTGGACAGTGGGCAGTGTTTAGTTTGGAGCAGAGAGCCTTCACTGAGTGCTTTCATTTCAAGGACTAGGTTTTTATATTGCATCAGATTAACACGAACAGGTGTTGACATTTGTACAATTAAATAATTCATCGGTTAAATGAATTTTTTTACTCTGCGTCTCAGTGGCAGGGAGCGCACATACAAAGTTAGAGGAATGACCATCTGCTGCTGCTGCTGAAATAAACGTCCTGATGTAATTGCCCAATTTAGCCGGAATATTAAGCGCTGGATTTTAGTAGCAAAAATGCTACATTGCCTAGCATTACATCATCAGTGGTGTGTCCACGTTATAAGACATGGACATAGGATATAATATTTTTTAATTCTTCCTCAAACGGCCATACAATCACATACACAAACAGACAATCACACATCTTTGAACATGTCCAGATTATTTTGTGTCTACTTTCATTGCTACTGACAACGAAATACAGAAAAAAAACAACCATTCCAACAAACATCTACAGTACAACTTTTTTTTTTTTAATCCACTTTCTGATTTCATTGGTCCTCTAAACGAAAGCCTTTTTAAAGGGATGCGCATGGTGTTTGAAGACGTTACTGAAAAGCTTGCTGTCCACTGTACAATTTCAGCATTTCAGATTACTAGTTGTTACACTATATCAAACAATCTCAACATAACCTTGTCTGGTTTGTATTCTCCTTGTTTGTATTCTCTTTGTGTTCTCCGATAATAATGATATTAAAGATTTTATGTTTTACAATAAAGAGCGATCAATTTTTACAATAGCGCTGCAATTTCAAAATGTTGTTATGATAATAAATGTAGTAGCAATTTAATTTTGGGAGAAAACGAAAGATGATGCAGACCCTGCAGTGTTTAAAGCTGGCTAAAAGAAGCTTTGTTTAAAGTGAGCTTGAGATAATAAGGAGTTTTTTTCTGTCTATAAGAACATAGCTCTGCAAGTAACAGCATAAAGGGGCCAGACGTGTAGGCTGGTAATATTATATTAATTCATGTGATTCATTTCTATTTCTGATTGTATTGTAGATTTTTGAGTAGCTGTGAGTTTTTTGTAATCCTATACCATACTTTTCCTATACGTTTTTTTTGCTATCTTTAAGACAAGGGCTGTAGCAGTGGTCATACTTTTAGATTTGACTTTTTAAATTAATCTGACGCTGACAAATGTCTTAGTTGCTTTCTTAGGTCACAATAGCACTAAATGTGCACCGGTATCACATCACATTATGCACTCCCAGAATTTTCAATCAAATCTGCTTTTTCTCTAATTGCATTGAGATATTTCCCCATTAAAGATTATTTTTCTTAGATTCTAGGCAAACTAACCTGAACCAATAGACAAAACAGTTGTCTATTTTCTTCAATAACTTCTAACTGATTATAAATGCTCTTTACATTATTCAGTCAAAATGCTCAAAAGTTCAAATCAGTGATATGATTCACACGAACTACCAGATGATTTTTGCAATCTGCATATTATGTCAAAAGAGGTAAAAAATTGACATGGTGTGAATACTTTCTCCCCTTGCCACACAAGTGATGCCATAGTAACGCTTGGGTTACCTTGACTCTTTTTAGAATGGATTTGCTTCTAGACATATATGCCTAAGCCTTTTAGCTTATGATGTACGAACCATATATAATTTTTATAACATGCTGTAAAAACCACCAAATCTGCATCCACTTCTGTCTACACACCAGGTTTCAGCAAGTGCCTTTTAAAAGCATTAGATTATCAGTGGCAGTGTAAATTCAACAAGTCAGAGAGAGAGAGAGAGAGAAAGAGAGAGAGAGAGAGAGTCAGGCAACTAGAACATGAAGAGGACAATGAACACAAGAAAGGACAAACGTTGGGACAGGTACAGAGGGAAAAGCAGAAGGCGAACAAAGGCAAGCGGACAGCCGTGGTTGCAGGGGGCAGCGTTGGTGGGAAGGGTGGGCATGTCTTGGGCTAGTACTAGGCATAGCGGGCAGGGGCACAGTCACCATTACTTACACACAACGTGGCGCAAGAGTGCCAGGGCGGTGGCTGGGTCTCCAGCCTGCTCCAGGCGCAGCGACTGCTCTAACAGAGCATCCGCCTCTGCCAGGCAGCGCTTAAAACTGCACCCCTTCCCTGCAATTAACACACCAAGGCCAGGCTGCTGAAAACATGCACGCACACGCACACTGCCCGTGGCACACCGGCGAGCTCCTGATAAACACATAAACCTTGCCACTTTATGCAGAAATAAAAGATGCAAAAATATCACCAGTAGAGATGCACCCAGTTAGCTGCACAGAGACAGAGGCATGCACTCGTTCTGAGAAAACCACCCTGATAGAGTTTGTATTAATGGACTAATCAAGAGCTGTCTTATTAACACATGCATAGTAGTGCTTCAGTCTCTTGATGATCCTGTTGTGCTGCTGGATTAGATTAACTCCCAATGTCCACACATCTAGAGGACAGGGAACATTTGGTTCCGTATTATACTGTAACATGGGAGAGTTCAGGTGTTCACCCTTCTTCCTGGCTTCTTCCATTGGTTTACTTCCTCTTTCATTGGGGCATCCAAGCTCCTGAACCCAGAGAGAGGAAGTAAAAAGAGCAAGGGCAAAAACAGAACACCCAAATACATGCATGCAACATCATAATTATTGGCACCCTTTAGGACAAGCACCGCTCCTGGTTCCCAGCTCACGTTCTGAACCTGAGCTGGGGTTACTGTCTATGTAAGAAAAAAAATCCTATCTATAATCCTACAGGTGTTGGCAGGCAGCACAGCGTGGTAGGAGCAAAATATTTGTTTGAATTTGAGTTTTTTTAGAATTTAAATAAAAAATCTGATATATATAACAAATCCTCATATAGGTATCATGATAATATCAAATTGTGTGGTCCCTGGTGATTCCCATCACTAGTGCCTAATACACATGAGTGTGGCCACAAGTTTAAATAGTACAGTATTAATTCACCACTGTGACCTGTTTCCTGTCTCCAGGTGACGACTTGGCTCTAAATGGATCTGTCAATACAATTCTAAACATAACATATAAAATTTTATATGAACACAAAATATGCGTATTGTGCAATGTTCAAGAGAGTATTTACATTTAAACACAGTCTGATTTAAAACAAGCCGTCCCAACACACAGTGTAAAATGATGGAGAAGTCCAGAAGACCCGAGGCAATCATTTATTTTATCAAATATCAAATGTAAAAGAGTGCTAATAATTTAGAAAACAGTATGTTGCATAACTTAATATAAGATGAGAATTTAAGACTACACGTACTGTGCATGTATATACGCGCATATACTTCATATATTCGCTCAAAGGTGCCAATAAGTCTGAAGTTGATCATACAAGTATGTCCCCTATTCTTTTTTCTTGGGCTGATGTCCCATCTGTGCCTTGATAACAAAACTGTTTCATGTAACTGGCAGGAACAGTGTCTGTTGCTGGTCCTGTGTGGTATTTACCCTGGTGCTGGAGTTCATCCAGGTCCATAAACTTGCTGGGTTTGGGATTGAAGCCCATGGCTGCTTCTCTCTCTTTTTCCTTCTTTCTCTGGAGCTCCTGCTGCCTTGCTCTGCGTGCCACCTCCTCCTGAAGCTCATCAAGTTCACTGCGGCCCTCCCCTGCACACACAAACACGTAAACAACTGAATGAATAAATATTCAGATTTCTGAGCAGTTAGGAGTAGCTTCAATAGGCAGTAAATGCTGACATTCACCCAGATTTACAGGGCTGCTGCTCCAGCTGGGTGATTGCACGTCTTGCAAGATGGCACTGCTGCTCTTGGATTTTGGCACTGTTCGCCAGGATGGTCCTGACGTCTTTTGCCTTTTACTGCTGGCCTCCCTGAGTTGAGAACACAAAGGTATCCAGGAGTGAAACAAAAGATGACCACTTTGGGACACTAGTGCATGTGGAACAGACAATATTATTGATCTTTCTTCATGCATTCTAATATACCGTACTGTGCAAATAAATGCATAAACAAACAAACAAAACAAAACTAAAGTTTTTAAGGCCAAGTAAACAGTAATTGATGATACAAAGACAGTATTTATTGTGGCAACAACAAAGGTCAGGTACTATTTGTGCAGTTTTATAATGAACTGCTTAGCTTTACTGAGCACCCTGCAGAACCACACACAGTTCCTCTGAGGACTTTGACTGTTCTTTTTTGCATACAAAACCTGGCAACTTCCATTTTTTATTTGTTTTTGTTTTTTATTTAAATAGTGGTCGCTTATATAATATGCTGCTTTCTTTTCTGGGATAAACTTTTTTTAAACGTCTAATTTTGTGGTGGAACACTAATGTCTGAAAATCAGAAATGTTTTTGTAATAACTCAGTAATAAAGTCCTAAAATAATAATTTTTAAAAATCCATAGGAAAGTTTGCACTATAAAACCCAGGGGCCTAAGACTTTTGTACAGTACTGCATGACCCTTGTCACATAAAATAAATAAATAAATAAATACATATGTCTATTTTTGTTCAAGGAGATGTTCAAATCACTATAGCAACCATAACCAAAAAGTGTAAATTAAAAATATTGTAGATTTTTTTTTACTACAAAATGAATCATTTAAATGTTAATCCCATAGAAGTTATGGCAAATTTATGAAATCAGATAATTCCAGGATTTTAGTTTAATTATAGTTGTGAACACTATTAAAAGTGCACTTCTTCCAAGCACTCATTTCTAACACTGCAGCGAGAAGAGAACAATTAGCATGTGCATAGTTGTGAACTTCACCCACATCCAAGATCCATGATAATTACTTGCCAAGCTTTAAAATATTAATGAATCTTAAGGTCAAAATGTTGAAGTGTTGAGAAGCTCTAAAGTAACAAGACTGGAATACCTGGGTGCACTGGTGCTGAGGTTCTCATTAAGAGGCATGTCCATGCTGATGGGGCTGCTGCTGTTCCTCTCACTGCTCTCATAGCCACTTTCCATCCTTTGGATTAACCTTGGTGGCTGAGCCATGCCACGTGGAGCGGCTGGGACTGGAAGGTGCCTCGCTCCTACGTTCGACCCACTTTCTACTATATCCATGGGCTGGGTCTCTGTGGAGTCCATGACATCTGCTTCCATCTCAGAAAAGGATTCGTTAGGTGTCTGCGGATTGGCATCCTCGGGGAGTGGACTCGGACCTAGCCGTTGCCTATCATGGCTAAAGATGCTGTCGATATTCAGCGCTTCTCTTCTTGGCCTCCAGCATGGCCTATAGTGTCCCCCACTGGAGCTGGACTTGGACTCACTGCTGGTGCTCTCATCCTCCCAGTCCCTGGCATGTGGCCCAGCATCGGATCCTCCAGCACCCGAGCCCACTTTCTTACAATCAGACAGTCGTCGTAACGACAATGGTCGTGGTGGGGACTGAGGAGCTGTCTTCTCTTTCAGGACATCACCTAGACAAGGAATGTAGTCTGTTCAGGTGAAAATGATTATTTAAAGTGGCACACATTACATTTTGTAGTTAGGTTATTATGCTCAGATTATTTTGACCTGAAAGAAATAAAAGTAATAAAATGAAACAAAAAGTTGATTGCAATCTCTAACACTTCTACCACTTACAGCTCCTATCAGGAGGATTCACAAGCAGGCGAATGGGTTGTGTTTATATTTCTATAAAGTCTGAAAAAATATGAGTATTGGACAGCTGTAATGCCATAATAAAAAGGTCCCTCAATTATATTGGTCTGCCTCTGCAAAATACAGGAACCTGAGGGTTAAGTCATGCAATAATTGTTTGTGTGTGTGTGTGTGTGTGTGTGTGTGTGTACTTTATGTGTGTGTGCACATGGTACAGGCATCACATTGTTACCTGCAGAGTCCATGCTGTTCTGTGAGCCGCTGCTGTCCTGATTGCACACCACAGTTCCCTGAGAGTCGGAGGAAAAATGGGAGGCCATGGACTCGTAGTGTGAGCGAGAGAGCTTATAACTGTAACTGTCTGTGGAAGAGTCTGTGCGTGTGTCGCTGGAGATAGACGGCTCCCTCCCTGAAGATACAACAACCACAATGACACTGATTTTCAATGTAGCAGTGTTGTATAATATCCAATACTACTGTATATTATATACAAATATACTACATACTTTTCTCTATATGTCACTTTCACCATACATTATATGCCATACATTATATTATTGCGTATATCAGCAAATATGATTATTTAAGAAAAAATAATCCACTTGGATATCTGTTTGGGATAATTGCATGGATGAGTACGGGTCTTCCTATTAATGTGGCCAGTGAGTGTAATTAGCATAAATAACTGTTTTTTATTTATTTAATTATTTAACTTTCAGAATGGCCCAGTGTTTACAAAAATTAGTATTTTAAGTTATTAATTGCTAACTGAATCAAGCATGAATAATTTATTTTGTTGATTGAAATAGTTTCTGTTCAATTAGCATATTTTCATTTATTCTCCACTTTTCACTTTATACTTTATCTTTCCATATTATATCATCATTTCTTTTCTCCTACCAGAGTCTTCACTGTCATAACCAGCTTTGCTGCAGTGTTGCAGCTCCAGCTGAGCAGCGGGCATGTCCTGCGATGCCACAGGCGTCCCACGGGGGTCAGCATAGAGCAGCAGCAGGGGCTGGTAATGGCCTTTTATACACCGCGAAACCACGTCTTTCCACTTGGGCCCGATCTGTTATACACAAAACACATTAATAACTTGTTCTTCATTAGTGAAAGAACGAAAAATTCTTGTTTAACTGCGGTTACCTCTTTGACGTGGGCGTCATCGAAGTACATCCATTTGCGTATCTTGGTTTGGAAGAAAAACGTGGAGTAATGCTTGCCGTAGTAACACACCATGCCCACCAGGTAGAGCTCTGATTGCTTGGCGCGGTCATCCGTCACTCTGTAGAACAGCTACGAAAGACAGAATTAGCGTGAGAAGCTTAGCTGGAAGAGCCAACCGAGCAGTCCACTTAAGTGAATGGTTTAGCATGGAGCCGCCAACATGAACAGCAGAGTAAGACTAAATCATTCTGAATACTGACTCATCAGCACTACGGGAGGGCGTCCTGACTTATACGCTTCACAGTGATGGTTTAATTAATACATTTCACACTGCGATACAGCCATAAAAGTTGCATGATTGAGGCTGGGGGGAAGGGGTGGGGATATCTACAAAGCTAAGGATTCAATTGGGTTTCGATTCAGTGTTTGATGATGCGATAATAAATCAATATTTTCTACATTGTGATGCTGATTCTTTAAAATGACAAAAAGGTTTATTTGCAGTATGATTGCTCGCGTCTTGAAAAATATCTGGCTTGAAAAAAGTAATATTCTTCTTTATTTAGGAAGAATAAAGTTCAAAAACTGAATATTTAATAATGTTCACATATTCAAAGAAAAAATCCACATTTTAATGTTTATGGTCCAAACCTTTTGCCTCAATGTCTGTTATTCAATATGGGAAATAGATTCATATCATGTGGGTGTACTTTACGTTTTTTGTTTTTTTGTTTTTTTTTTACAGGTTTTGCACATTAAAAAAAGACGTTCCATAAAACAAAATACATAAAAAATCCCAGTAGTTCAACTCTTGTCTCTTATTTAAATGAGTAGAAAAAAGGATGTAAAGAATTATAGATCAATGTGTAATATTTTAATAAATAAATATGATCATGATTTTCTCTGTGATGTGGACACACAGCTCAGACTTCAAAGGCTAAATCAGGTCTAATAATTAGACTAATTAATATTCTAACACTGGAATATGAAATAATAAGTGATTAGAATTTGAATGCAATTTTAATGAACTTTGACAATCCTATCCTATAATAATTTTCAGAAACATTTAATCAGAAACGTTTGTTCCTTCTGAAAGAAAAAGCAGTCTTTAATAACATATCAGGGCGGAACATATCAAGATATTTTTGGGATGCAGTTGAAAAAGGGTTGAAAAATTTGAATCGGTGTCTAATTCATTTTGCAAGTAAACTTGTTAAGCAAGATCTCTCTATAGTACACATCGTCTCTTAAATATCTACTGGAGCAAATGCTTAATTGCAACTTTAATACTGTATGTCTAAGCTGAGAGAATGATAGAAGTAGGAGTGTGTCTTACATCCCCCAGACGCAAGCATGTGCCCAGGCTGTGGATGACGTCCTCGGCGAGGTCCGAGTGGTCCGAGTCCCATACCAGGCCGATGCTGATGATCTCAGGAGAATTCATCAGGACACGGCGAATGCGCAACATTTCTCCACAGTTACTCTGAGAAACAGAAACAGAAGAGCTACTGTTTGACTGTGAGGCCAAGACAAAAAAGCATAGGTTCTGTCAATCGGTGGCCTTCAAATAGTGAGAAAAGAAGAAAATAGATAGTCTTTGGAAAATGTCTGCAAGTTCCAGAGAGGCCTTATGTTCAGCACCCAATGTTCTAGCAGTTTTCTTTGAGTCACTGCCCACCACTGAGCCGCTTGGCAGTAGAAATGCGGAAACAGGAGGAGAAAACCCTGGCGATCAGTGGCATGGCCAGCCTGACCCGTGCCCGCCCCAGCTCTGCTTTTGTGCAGTCAAGAGGGAGAAAAGCCAGCAGGCTGGCACAGGACCAGAGTAGGACAGGGATTAAAACAAAGAGCGTATTTCTCAGAACTGGCCACAGAGCATCCCCTGCTTCTCTCTCTCTCTCTCTCTCCCCTCATACACACACACACACACACACACATAAGTGACTGACTAATAAAACACAAACGCCAAGGGTCCCATCAGCCAGCAGTCTTGCTGGGTGTTCTTAAGCCTGTCAATCTGGGTGCCAGAGAGCCACAAAACAGAGTCTTCGGCTTCAATTCCCCACCACATCTCAGTTCTGCCAACCCTGGGGATCAATCCAGGGCATGAGTACAAGCAGTAATTATAAGTGAAATTGAGCTGAATTCTGATCTCCTGAATCAGAATCCATATTAATCCAGCTGAGATTAGCATCAAAGGAAATTGCGAGATAGTCCTAACCAGAGAGAAGTGCTCTAATTTTATTTCCTTGCCATGTCTGAAACACATGCCCACTCACATGGGACTAAAGAGCAAAACAGCAATAACTTGACAGCAGCTTTAAGTGATAGGACAATATGGTCTCTCAAAACATCACAGAATATTGTGGGTATCATCAAGTGGCAGTTTTTTTTTTAAAAGTGCTTTCACACACCAGTGCACAGTTTATATGTAATCCTATGTGAAGCAGCCGCAAGGAGACAGAATGCGACTGCTTATAAAAAGCACTGCTGTCTGAGTTTTTTGCTCCCTGAAGATTTTCCAAAGTAGGAAAAAACTGCCAGGAGAATTTTACCCATATATATGTATGTATATGTGTGTGTGCATATGTATGTATGCTCACCGGGCAGTTACGCAGGTCTCCCATGGTGCTAGCATTGCGCAAAAGCTCACCAAACATGTCCGGGGTCGGCTTCTCCCTGCACTCAAGCATTCGCACAGCCTGGTTACTGCAGCAGAAGAGCAAAGACACAACCTTGTCCTCAAGCACCAACTATTCACATGTGCAAAATCGTTGCATTTGTGCAACAACACGCAAGAAACCACAGTACATTTGAACATACATAGGAATATTCAATTGTATTATTTATATAAAACATCTATTATCTAGTTTGGCACAGACGTACCACAACATTGATTTTGGTATAAAAACAGAATAACCTCCCATTATAGTCCATATAGATTTTGGAAAAATGATTTGTGAATTTTTTTTTTCCATCTGCTTATGTATATCTAC
This sequence comes from Leiocassis micropogon, assembly GCA_028565275.1. Lineage (NCBI taxonomy): Eukaryota > Metazoa > Chordata > Actinopteri > Siluriformes > Bagridae > Leiocassis > Leiocassis micropogon. The sequence continues at coordinate 8,547,354 of JAOVVA010000054.1, read as the reverse complement.
TAATATCTCTTTTTTTTCTGAAGACCTAAAGAACACAGCTTTGAACTTGCATTATGCAGTTACAGTATGCATTTTACAGCTATACTGATTTAGACACTGAACACTGCACTTATACATCCATTTTAACTAAGTAAACAAGCTTTCCATTCCTTTGCTATTTTAGGAATAATGTTGAATTTCCTGTCTGTGATAACTGCTGTTATATGCCAATGATCCATAACATTAAAACAACAAGCAAAATAAATATTATTGATTATCTTGTTACAATGCCACTCATCAAGGGGTGGCATATTAAGCAGCAAGTGAACATTCTATTCTGAAAGTACAGTATATGTGTTGGAAGCAGGTAAAATGTGCAAGTGTAAAAATCTCACAGACTCTGACATAGGCTCAATTGTAATGCCTAAATGTCTGGGTCAGAGCATCTCTAAAACACCAGGTAGAATAGAATAGAATAGAATAGTCTTTATTGTCATTGCAACAAGTACAACGAAATTAAAAGTGCCATCCCTCAATGCAAAAAAAAACAAAAACCTTGAAACATAATCACAGACAAACACACACTCACTCACACTCCCACAAAGCATGCATTCCGTTATTGCACGATCCACAGTCATAAAAATTTTGCATTAATTGCAGGAAATGCATAAATAATTTAATCTTATTGCATATTAATTGCACTTTTTTATAGCAGCATTCAGTACACTTATTGCAATAGGATAAAAACTGTTTTTATATCTACTGATTCTTGTTTTTAATGTCCTATACCGCCTTTCCGACAGCAGTAGATCAACCAGTTGATGTCCCGGGTTTGAACTGTCCTTTACAATTTTATTGGCTAGTTTAAGGCAGTGGGAACTGTGTAAGGTCTTGTTGGATGTACCAAAAGTGGTGTAAAGCATGACAACTGGTAAAACCTGCCACAGGTTCATGAGTGCCCAAGGCTCCATAATATACATTCACCAAATACACCCCTTCTTGGCAATGGTATTCCATAATAGCAGTGGCCTCTTGCAGGAGGATAATGCTACACTACAAAAAATGTTCAAAAATTGTTTGGGAAATATGACAAAGAACTGAAGGTGTTGACTTGGCCTTCAAAATTCCCCAGATCTTCATCTGATTGAGGATCTGTGAGATATGTTGGACATGCAGTACCGGTAAAAATATTGGCAACTAACAGGATTTAAAGGAACTGCTGCTAACATTTTGATGCCAAATACTACAGCACAACTTCAGAGATCTTGTCTAGATTTGCCAAAGTTGTTCTGGTTACACATGGTGGGACCCCTTCCGTTTTATGCAGGTGGTTTTAGATGAGTGTATATTAAGTTAAGTTAAGCCTTTATTTGTCACATATACATTACAGCACAGTGAAATTCCTTCTTCGCATATCCCAGCGT
>JAOVVA010000054.1:8525164-8537584 GCA_028565275.1 Leiocassis micropogon | reverse complement strand
TTTCCCCCATTTTTTTTCATTTTGTAGTCACAAAAGAATCACATAAAATGTCTTGGGTTTAAGATTTAATTAGGATCATGGCTACATCAACACAACCTTTCAGCCTTACACCTGTTTATAAAAGTACAATACAAACATGAACTATAACCTTTTAATTTAGAAGCAATTATAGTAATTATTAAATTATGAATTAATTATCTTAGCAATATTTTTGATATATGCATAACTGCAAGTTTTGAAGCCTTTTTTGTTTATTTATGTAACCCTCCTGTTACCTTTAAACTTACTAACATCTTTTATCCTTCAACCTTCAGAAAATTATCATAATTAAAATTGTTACCCAAGTTTATGTATAAAAGTCACTGAATATGAAGCAAAAAAAAAAATTCAATAATTAATTTTGAGACTTTGGGCTCATTCTTTTTTTTTTTTTTCATTGGAAAAATGAAAATCATTTTTTTTTTTTTTTTCTACTTCTATAGATGTATAAATTAAATCCAAATGTGCAAACGCTTCTCTGTACAACCAAACAAGGGATGAGCAAGAAGTACAATTACGATTTCTACAAGTTGACTGTGTACTCTGGAACTTTATTCTGTGAAATATCAACAATGTGCATTGACCTTGATCAGGATCGCTTATTCATTTTAGACCTAAAAGGAAACAAAATTGAAAAAAGGTCAAATATTATAATTGTAGATATTTATTGTTTAAAACCAAAAATTTATTTGAATGTCTCACTTGAACTTTTTTTTTATTTATAACAAATGAGCACAAGGTCCAGCATCCCTTGTTTGGTTGTTTGCTGTCAAAATGATCTTAAATGTTTGAACCAGTACAGGAAAAATATTAACTGCTTAATATAATATTATTCATTATTCAATATGTTCACTGATTTTGGGCTCAAAATATTATCTTCACGAAGGGTGCCAATAGTCCTGGAGACAAATATCATAGAGGGTTATTCAAACAGTTCAAACCTGTTCAAATAGTGTCATAGCAAACTTCTGGTGTGGGATGCAATGTTTGGCTGTGCAGATGTCCTCTTTAGTCTCATCGGAAATGTGGAAGTGGATGCGCATGAGCAGGTTCTCCTATCCAGAGGAAAAAGAAAAAATATATTTTTCACCTCTCCTGGTGTGAAGTGTATGTGTGTGTATGTGTGTGTATGTGTGTGTATGTGTGTGCTTTCTGATCGCCTGAGCTGTCTGGGATGTCTAGAATGTTTTGCACTAGGGCTCTGCTGCTGTGTGCTGTATGAAAGTGAGTTGTGTATCTGTGCGTGTCGGGTAAGCTGGGCTGGTCCGTTTCGTTTATTCATTTTTCACTGTCAGCACTCACTTCACGTTAATCTGATCATGAGAAAAGAACACATCTATATTTCATAAGAGGCATTTTGATTCCCCAGCTAAAGAAATTTAAAATCAATCGATCACGCTGCTGGTTCCTGACGCAGGGAAACACAACGGGGAAGACAGAGATGAAGTGCAAGAGGGGAAAATGGGAGAAAAAGGAAAGAAGGAAAACAGAGAAACCTTCAGCTAGAGACATGTTCTCTTGTTGAGCAAAAAGTTCATATACTGTGTAAACGTCTTGAGCCAACCCTCATTTTTTTGCTTGTTTAGCCACACAGTGACCTACTGTATAAATCATTTAAGCAAAAAAGCAACTAAATTAAGACATAAACCAGTAAAAAAACAAGTGCAGATGATGACAGATGACGATCAGGCCGGTGATTAGTATACCGGTGATGCTGAATGCTGAATGGTTGGAACAGATGAGAGGGGAAATGAGGTTGCTGCTGAGGGTGTTACATAAGCAAAGCATTTTAAAGGCACGTAGCCTGTTACAGTAAAACACTTATTCCCATTTTATTAATCTAATTTATTCTATTCAAGGCAATGTAATGTCATTTCATTTAATACAAAGAAATAAGGGCTGACTCAAGACTTTTGCACAGTACTGTACAGTATCTACACAACCTAACAGAAGTGAGTGAACAATAACACTATCAGGATGTTAAAGTGCCATCATTTCCTGCTTAGGAAGTAATGGAGTTCCGTCATCCACAGCAGTGCAGATGTTCGGGGCACATAACCAGATGCGAGGAAATAAAGAGTGCTGCAAACGTGAAGCCTCCCTTCCTCTCACTAGGAGTCGAAGCAATATGACGTGGTATCGGAGGGCACGATGAGTACCCGCCTGGCCCAGTGCCTGTCTGTGGCTCATAAATGAGCTATTCCGATAAAACCCAAATTCTCAGTAGCAACCAGATTTAACAGCTCTTCGGTTAAAAATACCGAGCCGCAGCCTAAAACAGCACCACACTGCAGAACCCCCAGAGAGCTGCTAATTGAACTAAATATCACTCTGATGACGTCGTCTTTTGTGACCTGGGGCAAACATTTTCTCAAACGTGGACTGTACAAAGTCCTGACACATACAGAATCAGGCTGCATATAAATTGCTATTTAAGATGGAGCTGATCAGAGGTTCCTTCAGCAAGTGAGCTTCAACTGCTAAGACTGTGAATGATCTCAGCAACACTCCTCAATCGCTTATCTGCTTAAAAGCAATTATCAGTATTGATGTTTTGTGTCCTTTAAGGCCATACATGTTAGATAAACAGAACCCTCACGCTTTAATCAGAAACAGGCTAAATAATCAGGTTTGGTATAAGTGAAGTGGGTGAGGCTGTGAAAACTAGTCTGATACAGCTTGTTACCAGACTCCACATACACCCTGTAATAAAACTACAGTCGTGGACTAATTAATGCAATTATGGACTAACACATAAAGAACAAAATTTAAAAAATCTAAGCAATAGGAAAGAAAAAAGACACTGTCAATATCACATGCAAATGCAACGTAACCATTGAAACCTATGACACTATCAACGCATGCGACATGTGTGTATATCTTAATATCCACAAAAGAAACTATTCCATATCACATTAATGACAACATAAGCAAGAAAAGTGAGAAAGGAGGGCAGAGGAAGAGTGAAAACTTTTAAATGAGATTGAGAACAGTAGTTCTCACATAAGAAGAGTTAAAAACATGAAGGATAACGGGTCTTACAAAGCACTCAGCAGCGTCGTCCATGATGCCCAGTTGGAAGCGCTGCTCATCCTGGAAAGTCTTAGCCAGGGCACTGCGAAGAGCATCTGATGGCAGCACCTTCTCACTGCTGTACTGGAACTGGGCAAAGATGCTCTGCAACAAAACAAACATGCCCTCATGAGCCCCATCAGGACACCCATGCTGTCTGTAATTACAGTCACAATATCAGTTCAGCATTCATTGCACAGCGACACACTGTCCCGGCGACACTCTGCCAAGCTACATTCCTAACTCATATATTTTTGCCTAAAGAATTTTTGAACATTCAAGAGAAAGAAGAAGGAAGCTAATTAAGTAGAAACACTTACAATGGAAGTGTTAATCTTCTTGAGTAAAAATGTGAACTATGAACTTTTAACAGTCTTGTTGTTGTGGAGTTTGAGACCACTGCTTCACTTACAGTAATACAGTGAAAAGTCTTTACGTTTCCAAAAACACTCATGTAGTGGGACAGATTGCACGAAATTGTGCATTAGTGTACTTAAGTGTGAATGAGTGTCTGAAGGTGTCCCTGTGATTGATTGGTGCCACTGGGAGAACAGATCTCCTCTGATTTTCAGTGGTGTAATCTGGAGATTTGAAAGTCGGATTTCTTTCCAAGAAAGGTTCTAAAGGTTCTAAGCCGGAGTTGTGCACTAGAACCAGGATCCCATATGATGAAGTCAGCTGGTGTCACGTTTTAGAGGAAGCAAGCGATGTGTCCAAACCATAGACTGGTACCGTGCAGTAGGTTTTCAGTTAAAGTTTTTAGAAAGAAATGAGAATCTCGAAATCGTCAGGTCACAAGAAAAAAAGAAAAAAGGAAGGAAAAATGCTATTCTGTGCATCTCTAATACAGATATTGTCACTGTTTTCCAACCCTGAAAACACACACAAATGCTATGTTCTGAAATTGTTCTATGCGAAAAAGGATAATATTTCCCTGTAGTCTCATTTACAGTAGCCCATTGTTCGAGCATTTTCAACCAGAGCCATTGTTTAAAACCATCAATAGATAAATCCATTGCCCTGTCCATCAGTACTGGGGCTGCTATTGAACTCTCTAAAGAAGTGCTGTAAGTGAATTGTCTCTCATCTCGTCTGAGCTAAGCTGAAAAGCAGTACTAATGGACTAAAAACACTGACATTAGCAACTACCGTGATGACAATAGTCACCTAACGGCTTTACCACTAGCCTTTACTGCTGTTGTGCTGGACACAAAAATCTATGTAAAAAGGATAACAGGAGCAGCAATAAATGCAGGCGCACGCACACACACACACATTGCTATAAGCATAGCTATGAGGTTGTTCCTCAGGGGCCGATGGCACTGGAACAGGTAATGCAAAGAGGTGACTGCAGTACTGCACCAACATGAGCCAGAATGTAGAGAGGGAGGGAATGAGAGAGGCAGAGGGGTAGTTTGTATCACTGAGAGTGAGCTAGATGATGGCAAATTTCCTCCATTCCATCACTCCCACCCTCTAATCATGCGGGTGAGTCTGTGCAGAATATCGAATCATTTTCACCAGCCAATATTTTTAATGCCCTTCTCTTTCTCTCTCTCTCTCTCTCGCACACACACACATTTAAACACCGTCTCATTCAGTCATGCTTTCCTTCAGACATCCACAGACACTCACTTCCACTTCCACACCCCTTCGCTGCTTCATTCTCAGGTCTAATATTGGTCTAGATATGTGTCCAATGGAAGTCCAGTGAGCAGATCAGCACTGCAACTGAACCTGCTCTGGAATGCATTAATGCGTGTGTGTGTGTATGTGTGTGTGTGTGTGTGTGTGAGAGAGATGTTTTTACACTTACATCTTACCTAAACCTAGGATTAATTATAGGCTTTATTTTGGGGAATGACAGTCATTACAGGTTTCTCCTAACACAGAGAATTTTTTTTTTTAATTATAGTGAACTGTCACGGCATCACTACTGCTGTAAACTAAAAAATGGAAGATATGAAACTTAAATGAAAACTTTCCAATGAATGTATTTAACAATCAATATTAATCATTATTCAAATATGTTATTTTAAGATGTTAACCAAATGTTACTGATTTCATCTCTAGGAGCATCAATGTGTCCGGGCATTCTGTCACTCTGGTGTAGATCTGATACCTCTGACAACACATCTGACATTGCGTCCCTGGTGAAAGCAGTACCCTGAACATCTTCAGCCTTGTGTGTAATAAACAGTAGGCCGGAAATACACAGCTGCATAATCTGAGGAAAAGCTGGATAATAAAGATGCATGTTGCAGATGTACTGTTGAAGTTGGTGTACCTAAATTATTTCTTCTGCTTGTTGGGGGCGGCGTAACACACTCGGAGGACAGCGCTATCCGCTCCTTCCGCTTGCGCGAGCTCACAGATGCCCCTGGTTGGCTGTAGAGCCGTCATTAATGTGGGTGCAACAAATACCTCTCATCCCTCCCCTCTGAGAGAGCTCGGCCAATCAGCTCTTTCTAGGCCTCCGGCTGCGAGAGGTTACAGCATCACCTGTGAATCAAACTCGCAATCTCCGGATGATAGGGCGAGCACTTTACCACTGCGCCACTCGGAGGCCCCTCCAGTATTGTTCTAGAATGTAGAAAACAAATCCAAAACTTTTGTTCAAACTTTGGACTGGTACTGTAACTTGTAACCAATCACAAGTTGATCCATGTCTTTTTATATAATACAATAAATGTATGAATTCCTATATATAATGTGTTATTTCCACTTGTCAATTATAGCCCTATGAGGAAGGTATGGATGAGTACAGGTATGAGTGGCTACCTGGGCGTGATTCTGTGGTCTGCAGACTTGGAATAAATATACATTGAGCACATCGCTGACTGCTGAGGTCTAATTCACACACCTAGAAATAAAAAAGTCTACAAAGGTTCCTGGAAACATTTTATACTTATGGTGTATCCTTAAGCCATGTTTAATTAAGGAGTCTAAAACAATCTCAGGACAAACCAGGACAAGACATCAGCTTTTACACCTTTAAACCAATCCCTTGGGTTCAAAGTGCTAAGGTCCAGAGAGGGGGAAAAAAATCTTCAGTGTGAAAATGTTCTGAGAATCCCCTTTCCCTGAGACAGCTCTGCAAAATGGGTTTCAGCTGACCGAGCTGCGGAGTCTGGAGAAAATGAGACTGCTATTCACACAAGATCAAAGTCAGTCCACCGATCCCAGAGCTGCAAGCATGGCACCCGTCTGCTATGGAACCATGCAATAACAGTAACATGCATTGGGGGGGACCCTATACACACACACACACACACAGACACGCACAGACACAGTGCAGTTAATTGCTAGCTGCAGGCCCTGAGGCAGTGTCTGAGAGATGTTAACCTCCACTCAAAGACACAAGACACCAACATATTCTCTGCACTGCTTCAACTCACAAGGGCACTGAGAATAAACACACACACACACACACACACACACACACGCTAGATAATTAACTATGTATTCTAATTTCTAGCTCCAATTAACAAAATGTTTCAATGCAAATCAGTAAAAAAATAGCGATAACGTGTATTCTTATAAATCCGATGAAGGCGATATCTGCCCTCGGTTAAGCGCTCAACCGCTGCACTGCTATTGACCGAATACTTTGGTTGACGGAGAAAAGGTGCAGTAACAAGCATTATTTTAGTGACGAAATTCTGCTTTATCCTGTGTACAGGCCGGCAGGGAGACTTAGGGCACGAGGCGGGGTACACCCTCGACAGGGTGCCAATCCATCTGAGATTTTACACACAGACCCCAGACAGTAATCTAACCCTTGACCCTGGAAGTACAAGGCAACAGTGCCAACCACTAAGCCACCATGGCACCTATATTGATTTTATTTTACTATTTAAAAAATATGGATTGGCACCCTGTCCAGGGTGTACCCCGCCTCATGCCCTAAGCCTCCTTGGATAGGCTCCCGCGACCCTGAATACAGAATAAAGTGGTATAAACGATATGTAAACGATTTCAAAAATACACTACTCGGTTGTACATGGTGAGATTTAATCCCCTGCAGCTTTGATTATAGCATACTGTACAGTGTGGTGGCCTGTTTATGTGTGAAAATTATGATTGCTCATGCTCCCAGAACCACTCTTTCACAGTTTGAGTCCTGCAATATGCCTCTTCCATCAGTAAGAAAAACCCCATAGATGATATAATCTGGTCAGTCAGTACATTCAGATCATCTGCTGACTTCATTTTATTGCCACATGACATTGCTGAGTCTAGACCTGACCAACCCCAGATCATAACACTGCCTCCTGAGGCTTGTACAGTGGGCACTGTGCATGGGTCTCTTTGCTCTATTCCTCCAAAGTCCAATCTTTAGGCTCTCTAGCCAATTGAGGCCTTTATTTATTATTTATTATTAACAAGTGGTTTTCTTATGGCAACACAGCTGTTTAGTCCCAATCCATTGAGTTATAAAATTGTATATGTATGAAAATGCGCTTGCTTTGACTGTTAACCATACTGTAGTTAAAAAAATTGACGGTTCAGCGTGTAACACCACATACAGTATTGTGTGCAGTGCATGATTAATGTTTGTTGTGTAACACCACATATTGTTTGGTGTTACACAATAAAAACTAACCGTCCAGGTTTTGATAATGTGTGGAAGGGTTCTTAACACATTTCCTTCAACACATTAACTTCAGCTCTCCTCCGTTTTTTTTTGCTCGGTGCAGACCAATAATTTTACCCCTCTGACTTTTTTTTTGTTGCCCATCAATGTATATGCACAAACGAAATGACACGATACTGCACCTTTGCTTTGATTTCACATAAATTTGCTCACTTGTCTTTATCTATAGATATCCCACATATGTTTTCCATCATGTTCAAACCATTTTGTGCTCTTAATCTAGGGATCTAAATGGGCTTTCGGGTTTTGATTAAGTACATTGGCCAAACAGATGAAAATTTATTGTTTGTAATTTAATAGGACACTCCACAAGCCCTTAAACTAAGAGTCAATTTAGTTTCCCAATTTCAAAAGAAAAAACATCTGTTTTCACACTGTTCACTTGGTAATGTGCATAAAACACGAGACGAGCGAACTAACTTAAAAACCTGGAACAATTTGCACAGATGTTTTGAACTGAAGTTATTTAGATTCCTTGAAGTAAATAATAATTATGTGTGACTATATGAAATAATATGAAAAATATAGGAGATATTAGGAAATAACGTAAATGCAGATAATCCGTTCCATCCACCCAAAGATATTACCAATATTATCCATTTCCAACACTATATTAATATTATTGCATATATAAACAATTCAAACATTTAGAAAAGGCATGTAAATTAAGTAAAATATGAAATAAATAAGCATTAAACCTCACGTAAACTTAATTTATCTCTTGGCACCGTCTGCTTTAAACTAAAAGTGGATCCCTTTTCTTCTTCCTGTCGTGCTTGTTAACATTCTTTGGACGATGGTGCTATGTCCTCAAAAAAAAAGTTAATAAAAATTCCTATAAAATAATTTGTAAACTCGCTTCACTTGGCATTCTACTGACGCCAGCAAGTTTTGAACAGCTCCCGGACGTACTGCACGCGCAACTTAGCCAGCGTTCGGTTTGGCTCGGTTCATTTGCTTGTATGCTGAAAATGCTTCGTATCTTGGGGCAAATTTCTAAAAAGTCTTTTTTTTTTTTAGGAATCAGATTGCTGATTTGATCAGAAATCTGATTTGAATCGTATCCAGAGGTGGTTTGAAAGCGGATTCAGACTGGATTGCTTAAAGAAGTGTCTCGGTCTGAACTAAATAGGTAAAAGCCACTGCCTCAAATTTTCCGTGTGGCAAAATGAACCGGGTTTTACAAAAGGAGCGCCTGGCCTAACCGCAGTATTGAAATGCGAAACATGTACAGTCCATGTACAGTCCAATAGTCTATGTACAGAGGACAAAGTTAAACAGTTGATAGCACTTTGGGAATATGCATCGATACAGGCAAAGTTAGAGGGAATGTACAGAAACAGAGCGATAGATAAGGACATATCGTGCTGCATGCGAGCCTCCGGTGACGACACTATAGCAACTAAGGCAGATATAAACAGAGCCAAATCCGATCTGGGCACTTTCAAATAACAGTGTGGACGTCCTGAAGATGATATTTGTGAAACAAATCAGGCTTGCCTGAAGTCTGAAGAAGGTAATAATAATATACCTAGTAATAATATAATAAATATTCTGTACTATAATTAAACATGAAAAAGTCCCTGATTTTAAGGCACCTGTTTCTGTCCAATTAAAACACATACTTCAATTTAGATTGATAACTCACAAGCACGATAAATCCAGATCCTTCATGTCTAGTGTATACATACAGTATCACTACACATGCTCAACCCCAAACCCAAACACACACACACACACAAACAGACACATACTGTATAAACAAAACAGCAGATGTGCCAATTATATTGGTCAAAAAAATCCTGAAAACTATGCATCTGCTCGTTTTTGCTGCAATAACAGATTTCAATCAATATATTATATTATTATTGTTGATAAATATGGATCATTCCCATAACAATAATGCCTATTAAATGTGGGCACTTTCAGGGAGGACGTCGGTTTACACGGCGAACATTAATTCCAATCTGAGTCACCGAGGCTAAATCAGATGTAAGTTAAAAAGTGAACACGGCGCATGTTTTACTTTCTACTACTTTACCACTGAATCTACTTCTGTTGCTAATGATGTACTGTAGGTACCATATCTCATCTGTATTCTACTCTGTCTGCCTGCTGCAACAATATTTCCAATAAAGTATCCTGTCTATCTATCCATCTGTCTGTCTAACTGTTTACTTTTCTTTTCGTTGTCTTACTGAGATCTCCTTTCACTTCTATTTCGGTCATGACATTTTGACAACTCTTGCATATTAAAAAGGTGAGGGAAATGTTTACAGTGCTGTTCGTGGCACATAACAGCTGTCAGCTTGAGGATATTTGACTTGCTTGTGATTCTTACTGTACATGGGTGAGTGGCGTGCAGCGTTTTGCTGTCAAGTACTGCTGCCATTGCTGTTGCTCACCCAGTGCTCAGTTCACAGCGTAGTTTTTCGACAAGAAATGCGGAAAAAACATCACTGTCATTTTCACCTTAAAAAATCTAAACATCAGATTGAATATTGTACAATATTGTCAAATATTGAATATTGTACACTTTGGAACATATGTGCACACTATAGAGATCAATGTCCTGGTGTCTTATCCGAAGTGCATTCATGCCCCACTATGACCTTGCTCAAGATAACAATGTACTGAAGATGAATTGATGGATTTTTCTGCTGTACAGAACAAAGGCACAGCAGTGACTCATACGGTATTTGGCTATTGGATTCAGAAGAGCAACTACACAATCCAAAACCCAGAATAATTCGTACACAAGCACACAGATCGATGAAGTGTCTCTTACACACAAGACGTCCTCATATATCAGCATGAACAAAAAAACCAACTCATGGGAAAACATATGTGATTCTGATATTTTAACATACTTTTCGCCCACTCGCCCGTCTGTTAACTGTCACCCTCCCACCCACACCCACCCACATTAACGTTTTTCCATTTGTGCTGATATACAGTACAACTACCCCCCCCCCTTCTTTGTTTTTACCGGATTTCTATACAACATGTGAATCGCTCATGTTTGTTGATGTGTGCGATGCATATTCGCTTTGTGTTTAATTAGGAAATGGCTTAGGACTTATATTTATGATTGTTGAGTATAAACCATTCCAACATTACATCATGTGTATGTCAAGCGTTCACAGAGTCTGTCAAAACACAGCGGACAGATCCAGCATTTCAATCATTACATTTTAAACTGAACACAGAGACTAGAATTAAGGGTGTTATTTTTTTCCCTTACACACTGTCCTCTACATTCATCTATGTCTATTGCTCTAGGTTAGCTCCCATTTATCCACCTTGGAAACCTGTGCAGCCCAACTAGGGACCGTGGAGTCCAATGGTGACCATTGTATTTATTCCCATTTTCACAACCCTGGCAATACCTCCGGTCAACATTCACACATGTATTCACACACTACGGGAAGTTTAAGAACACCATTTACTCTAATCTGCATGCTTTTGGACGGTGGGAGGACACACACACACACACAAACACACACATCCACACACATACTCCTATACATTTTTAGAGTTAACCAAAACACCATGTTGGAGATCAAAGGCTTACAACTTTAAAATCCCTGCAAATACCCATAATCTTAGTTTCCTATCCACTATTTCGGTCAGTCATTTTAATATAGAACAGCAAAAGTGAAAGTCACTATTTTGTCGATTCTTAGATTAACACAAATAAAATGCACATAAAACACACACTGATTCTTCATTTAATAAATAAAAGAGGGTTCCTCCTGTGTCTTATATCATTGGAAAAGTCTCTTTATTGGCTAAAAGGATACCCATGTTATGGCACGAGTTCGAGCTGCAGTCACGCAAGTTTAGGCGATCTTATATGGTGTCATTTTACATAGGTAGCTTTCATAGGATTTAACACTGTATTTATAGGCAATAAAAACTTATAGAAAGCAGTTTTTAGCATATAAAAAGTTTACCTCACCCCACATGAGTTTAAGCAGTTCTTCCACCTGTCTGTCAATATTTTACATGGTATTTGCTTATTTTGGATTAAACAACATGGATATTTTAATTGTCTGGACTCTTTCAAGACCAGATGGTTTAGATTATGATGTCTCTGTGGATTCAGTGGCAGGGCTCTGAATGTAAAGATGCACATATTCCCATGTAACTGCTAGCAATAACAGATAATAAAATAGTTTGCAGAGATAGAATCAGAGATGGATCTTTATACTCTCTAATGATATATTGCATTACTACATTTCTGGATATTTTCATGCATAAAAATGATGTATATTATAAAGTGCACGCTTTGGCAGAAATGTGCCACTACATTTACAAATACATTCACGCATTTGGCAGACGCTCTTACCCAGAGCGACTTACAAAAAGTGTATCGTGTCGCTTCCGGCACAATGACTTGTAACAGTTTACTGGAGAAATGAAATGTATTTTTTTAAGCTTACTATCTTATGGCATGCAGTGCAGACAGATGATGAAATATTCGAACTATTGGTCTTTATGATCAAAGTCCACATTTAGTAAGACTGTACTTAGTAAGAACGAGTAAATGAAGCGGACAAGGAGGGACCGGGACTAAATTATGTCAGTGACACCTGACTTTCTTACAAATAACGCACATTTCATTCAAAATATTATAAACACAGACCAAT
>JAOVVA010000054.1:8494418-8525064 GCA_028565275.1 Leiocassis micropogon | reverse complement strand
TTTTTTGCAAAAATTGGTCTGTTGTATTGGTCTGGTCTGCATGTAGTATTAGTACAATAAAACGTGTGGTGTGTACAAAATGTGAAGTTTTGCCATGTTTTTTGGGGGGGGGCTTGGGGCGCCGGGAGGGAGTCTCATCCGGGGAGCAATTCAGTGTAGAACCGCCACTGTCTCTCCCGATCAGAGGTACTAGGCCCCTTTGCCTAACCTTTCTCATCCTCATATTTCTAATTAAATCTTTAGTTAGATATAATTTACTATTTTATTAAAGCTTTTCTTAGTATATAGCATTTTCTTCATTTTCCTCCAGGATTTGTTGCTAACTATTTCTTTTATTGACATTACTGCTTCTCTAGGACAGATAAATATTAGGACTAACCTTTTCATCTTCACTTATTCTAAACCCTGAGCTTACTGTATTACGCCATTTCTAAATTGAAATCATTAGGAAACCAGTAACACAGTATCATTGTGAGGAGGGATAAATTTGTTCATTTTATTTCAGTACACTAAGACATGATTAACAAAATATTCTAAAATTGCTTTTCCTACACTAAACATAATACTTGGACATTTTAAGATGAGCGGGAAAACAGCTGTTTATTAACTGGATTATTTAATCTTAAAGTGAAAGTTACAACAAATAAGGCGTGGTATAAGACTTCATGTACTGTATGTCTCTCTCTCTCCCTTGTTGAAGGGTAAAGTGCAAAAAAATTGGAATTGGGCAATGTCCTTCTTGGACCACAATGGAGAAAAAAAACAGGTGCTGATGTATGTTAGCTAAATGTCACTATATGTTTTACAAAGAATATAAGCTTGTACTACTGATAGTAAAAGAAAGGACACATTTTATGTGTGATGTGCACTCTTTCTATACCTTTTGACTACAGAGTGCAATCTATGATTGTGTTTATAGATAGTGTTTAGTTCTATTTAAGGTTCTAATTAGGTTAAGTGATGTTTAATGTTTCTATTTATTTCATACTGTATTTTACTTAATTTAATCTATTTTCTAAATGTTTTGATTGTTTTTATATAAAATATATTATTCTAAAAAATATATATGATCATAGTGTTGGAAATTGGTAATATTGGTAAAAAAAAAATTCGGTGGCTGGAACGGTTTATCTGCATTAACATTATTTCCTATGAGAAAAGGCATTTCGCACTACAACATTTTGCCTTTTGCCTTTTTATTATAGAGAAACTCTATATAAATTCCCTGCTATGAACTGTAATAAATTGCACCGTTTTGTGATTAAATAATTGCACCATAATTACAATTTTTATGTGGTTAATTGTGCAGCAGTAACATTAACGCATTAATATTGATTATCAATTTTACACCAGTAAACTGGTGACAGGATCATGGATACTTAAGGCTAATTTATGAGAACACTAACTCTAAGAACTCTAGGCAACAGATATAATAACTGTGCTGTTATATACAGTTGTTACAAAGAATAATAATAACCCCTCGGGGTGATGGGATTTCCCAGACTCCATCCTGAGAACCACTGCTATAGTTGATCTAATTGTGGATTTCAATCTGTCTCTATTATAAATTGATGGGTATGGTTTATTTATTAGTATTGCAAAAGAAAAAATGATATACACTACCAGTTCAAAAATTGGACATCAAAATATGCAATAATCTCCTTGATGTTGAGATGTGTCGGCTACTTATGCTCTGTAAAGCCTACATAAAGGGCTCTAATTCAAGGTGCTGTTAATTGGTGATTTTTGAGGCTGGTAACTCTAAATGAACTTCTCCTCTGCGGCAGAGGTAAGTTTCGTTACTTTCCTTCGATGGTCTTCATGAGAGACAGTTTCATCATGGCGCTTAATTTGGTTTTGCAAATGCACTTGACAAGACTGTTCCAGAACAGCTGACTTTTGTGTCTTAAAATAACAACCAACTGCTGTTGTTGGAACTTAATAACCGGACGCCATATGTGTTATTTCATAGTTTAGAAAAAAACAAAAACAGTATTGTTCTATAATTTAGAAAATTAATCCAAACTTGTGTTAAAACCTTTGACTGATACTGTATACAAATAGTCTGTGCTGTGATACTGTGCAGTATTATCACTTTTATCTAGAACTTGAAGAAGTTTGCTGGGAGTGTGATGTACATTTCAGCTGCCCTGAGAATGTTTAGATCTACAATTTAATAATTACTTTTTGCATGACAACTGCTCAAAATTTCTTGTTCCATATTTTGGAATAATTTTAATGCAGTTGTTTAAAATATTACTCTTTAAAATGCATCATAGCCTAATTAATCCTCTTGTAATTTTTTTATGTTCTTGTCTTGTGGAATATTTTGCATGTGTAAGAATCAAACTGGTATAATAAAATTATCATTACAATAAAACTATTGAAAATGATGTTTTCATTCAAATATGTTAAATGCTAGAATTTCTGAAACGTTTGATATTTCAGGTTTTTATCCTCAGTGGCAGTGGAGTATTACCTCCTGCAGCTTGTTCCTCAGTCAGTCAAAATCTCTCTAAGCAGCCCTTTTAATGAACAAAAATACCCTGGACTGAGATGAATGACTTTTGAATTCAGAATAATTTCCCAGACTGCTGCATGTTAACCCACGATTGGTGTAATAACACCATTGCAAATCTGTGTGTATAGGAAAGCAGTTGTTGCCATATCAGAGGATCCTACAGTGCATTCTGGGACTAGCTCTTCAAACACTCTTTGTCTTTAAGAACTTGGGCAAAAAATGAAATCTTATTGATCAATTCCAGTATTCTCTTTGAAAGTGTTTTCAAATAAACACACACAACACGGTTCTTCACTTATTTGTTGTTTGCAGTGAGGAGCATATTGCAGTGCACATTAGCAGTGTGAGATCATTAAATTTCAATACGGTGTCTGATGCACGAATGGCTAGAGAGCGACACCTGCAACGACTAGAACTTAGGCTTCATGAGCCGACACTAATGGACCTCCATTAGAGCCAGGAGAGGCTCCACACGGGCCTACACAACACCATGTGGGCACAGAAGAAGCCTGATGGAGATTCACAGAGCCTCGACTCAGACATGCAGGAGGATACGAGTCACTTAGGCTGAGTGAGAAACAGAGCATGTGGAGTTATGTCTCTGATTGTTTTCAGTCAGTATGTGAAGAATTAGCAATAGTGCTACCTCCAGTTCAGGGATGACTGTTGGGATTTACACCATGAGCATATCCCTTATATCTGCATTACACTACCCATTTGGTTACCTTTACTGACAATTTTGACAAGACACAACTGAGCAATGTTTTTACTCAGGAGACCAACAGTGTAATTCTGGTAGTGCCAGAATTTAAACTTATAACCTTCCAATCAGCATGACAAAACCGCATCTACTAAGCCAACAGGGAAAATTTCAGTCCCTAGTCCATGGTTCACAGAACAGAAGCCGTTGGGTGTGTCTGCTACAGTAAGCATCACTAATTATTCAAGAACAAGAACACATGACAGCCCTCTCAATACCATTAAAATACTTATACTTGACCATAGTCTATGTACAATTTTTTTTGTTGTAAAGTAATGTCTAAGCCAGCAATTGTTTTACACACACAGTTAAACATTGGATTACCAGCATAATTGGTTCCCGGGTGTGTTTGTATATCAAAGCATTTATATATCAAGATGAATTCCGCCATAAGGAATAATGGGAACTCAGATGATTTGTTCCACAACCCAAAAATATTTATATAAAAATAATTAACACAAAATGTAAAGTAAAAAGAAAACAAATTAACATGCACTTTAACTTAGAGCAGCAATAGAGCAGTGTTTCTGTTTGTGTGTAAATTTTAAATTTCTGAAAAAATTTAGCTTGTCTTGAAAAATGCTCACAAACCAAGTTACTCGCGATCCAAGGTTCCACTGTATATTCTATTGTACATGCACCATATGCATGTACAAGAGATATGTGAACACCATGGGGCAACCTCTGGTTCTGACAAAATGAAGCCAATGTGGAAGTTCTACAACATACAGTTCATCGTATGAACACTAAGAGCTGGCTCCACAAGTGAGTCAACCGCAGCGGGTACAAAAAAAGGTTTTGGTCTCCATAGCTAAATTTCTTATTCACGACAATTAGGGTAATTTTTTTATGTCACTCATCAGTTAAAAAGTTAAAAAGCCATACAATTATAAATAATTAGGGGTATGGCATTGCAGGTGTCAAACTGCTAGCTGTATGCATCACTTCAACTAACTAGCTAACTGAAGTTACTGTAGATTAACTTACGACAAGAATCGTAGGAATGGAAACAGGACTGTGTAAGGTATGGATGACGGAGTTCAATCAAATGCAAAGTAATGTTAGCATATAAATGAACTGTAGCCAACTTAGCATTTTAGTTAAGCTAAACCAAGCTAGCTACAGTAGCTAGTGGTAAGTGAGGTAAAGTCCCTGTCAAAAGTTTGGACACAGCTTCTAATTCAATACTTTTTTTTGTGATTTATTTTCTACATTCTAGAACAATGCTGCATTTCAAACCTTTGAAATAACACTTATGACATTAAGTAATTAAGTAACAGCAACAACAACAAGTTAGTCATTATGTTAAGACATGAATGTCAGCTGTTCTGGAATAGTTCTTGCAGTATTGTCCATGCATTTGCAAAACCCATCAAGCACCATGATAGAACTGGCTCTCGTAATGACCATCCAAGGAAAGCAAGACCAAAACTTACCTCTACTGCAGAGAAGAAGCTCATTTAGAGTCACCAAAAATCACTAATTAACAGCACCTCAGATTAGAGTCGTTATGAAAGCTTTACAGAGCATAAGTAGCAGACACATCTCAAAATCAACTATTCAAAGGAGATTATTGAATATTTTGGATGCCTTCATCAGTCCACAAGACCATGGAGGGTGTGTCCAAACTTTTGACTGGTAGTGTAAGTAGGCGTGTTCTAACCAACAGCCAGGTGCTGTTCGTATTGCCCATACATCCATTCATGGGTTGACCAGAGTTTAGGTGGAGTCAAGATGGTCACAGGTGGAATTTGAACCCGCTCTTCAGAAAACTTATGGGTGACGTCATGGAGGGTTTGTTCAGTTCTTCCACATACGGTAGAATATGGTACGGCTATGGTAAAAACCTGAGCCTTTTTTTAAACACCCCATTCACTTTTTTGCAGGTATAACAACCTCCAATTTTTGGGAAGGCTTTCACTTGATTTTGGAGTATAGCTGTGAGAAATGCTGCTCATTTAGCCATAAGAAGTAAGGTCATGGCAATGTTACAGTAGGCAAGAAGGCCTTCAGATTATACCTTTTGGGTCTGTGCTACAATTGATCCCAAAGGTGTTAGGAGGGGTTGAAGGTTAGAACTGTCTGAAGGCCACTCTCTTACCTTAACAAAGCATGTCTTCATGGAAAACAATTTAAACACAGGGGAACTGCCATTCTGGACCAGGTTTAGGCTTCTTAGTTACAGTAAAGAGAAATCTTAAAATTGTAACATAAAACTACTTTCTAGTCAACTGTGTGCTTACAACAGCTTAAAATCAAACCTCTTATGTTCTTTTGGCCATGTATATTATAAGGTTCCATCAAATTCTTTGCTTTGTCGTCTCTGAATGCCTTTTAGGTTGCATGTAAAACCTTACACCATAATGTTGTTTAGGAAACCTTTTCTGAGAGTGCAGTAGCATTTCACATGTGTTAACGGCATAAACAGAAAACACAAAGTCTTGTAATATCTGGTTTTTCCAGTACATAGAAATTTCAAAACAATACCTCTCCGAGCTCAGAGAGTGATTCCTGAGATTGGGTTACTGTCTACACTGCCTGGCCAACAAAAAAAGATCAATTATTATTGCCTCTGCATCAAGAAAAGAAAAAAATTAAATTACTGGAATTAAGTTAAGAACTGTCTAATGCATTATTGAAACCTGGAAGGATAGTGCTGGGCCATCAACCTCATGGAGAAAAGTTGGTTTAAAAAAATCATGAATGACTGTGACTGGAGATCACTTAACCACTTGGTTGTACAGTGAACAAAATGACAGTAGGAACTAGAGAAATGTTTAATATTTAAATTAAGAGCATTTTCACAAGTATAATGTACAGAGCTCACAGTATTAGAAGTAAACACCTGAGCATTGATAAGGAAACCACTTGTTAGTGAGGTTAATTTAAAAAAAAAGGCTTCGGTTTTCTCAGGAGCATAAATATTGGACTTTAGAGCAATGGAAAAAAATTATGTACCCATTCATTACACACACTTACACCAGTCTTAAAACACCACGGGTGTTAATCAGTCTCGAAATATGTGCGTTAGAAGCAGTGCGCGGCTGCATGCTCACAATTGCTCTACATGAACTCAAGACATTTGAGGCGGTAAAACTTCGCCGTTTTATTATAATCCTACGGGAACACTCTTCCACTATTCATGCATAGGACTGAATTACTGTAGTTGCTAAGTCTGATTAGAAATAATAATTATGTGCTGCTCAGTAAAAAGATTAATTTCAAGGTAAATGTTAAAGTCTGGTATTTGAAGTGAGTTTGTATTGTTTAAATGCTGCCCTTTGATTTTAAGTGAGAAAACTAATGCTATAAGGAACAAGCTACTTTGAATTACTCATGTTCATTCAATTGTGAAGCTGATGAATAAAGCTAAGGTAGTTAAGTAAAACTTTAGAATGCTCACACCTTTTGTATTATTTTAAAGGTTCAGTGTGCAGCAAAATTGGAAAAGAATTATACAGAATGATGAAAAAAATAAAAAATAAAACAGAATCGCAATATTAATCAAATCGGCACATACTATAGGTCGTGTGATAATATGGTATCGGGTGGTCACTGGTAATTCCCATCCCTAGTGTACAGGCTGGATACATTAACTTACCCCTAAGTGTGAATATGTACTGTACTGTATATGGTGACCGAGATGAACTGTCAGTTTATTTACTTATTCATTAATTCCATCTCATGCGCAGTTTCAAAGTATTCTATAAATGTCAATGTGAACGGTGTTGACTTACAACACAGATTTTACACATTAAGACGGAACACTATTTGCTTGAAGCATAAGCTTTCACAGAGTAGTTTGTGCTATCAGCCAAATCCCAGAGCTCTAGTATCAGTAGCACAGCTAAAACATGGATCATTGCACTGCTACCAGTACTCGTAATAAAAATCGCAATGAGTGTGTAACCTGAAGGTCATCAAGTAAAAGCGAACAAATAACTTTTCAGCCTTGCTTCCCAAACATACTGCAACCAGTGATCCATTCTTCAGCTCCTAAATGTCCTTTTTCTGCAGCTCTAAGCATCACGCCATACTTCTTCTAACTCTTTTATGTGCTTAGCCAGATTGTAAAGCCGGAAACTAAGTATTTTTACCGGAATATGGAAATTTCATTAATGCATGCAAGGAGGATTAATACAGCATGTGAGAATGTGTGTATTTTTTATATATATATATATGAAGGACAAAGAGAGAGAACGTGAGAGAGGAAACAAAGTGAGGGAAAGCAGATCATAGCTGACATTCATAAATCACAGCATGTATGTGGATGTTTGCGATGTGTATGGCCATTATTGCGGAGTGTGCTCGACACAGGACAGATCCAGTGCATGCTTTCTGCTGTCTTAGCACCTTGGGCTCACAAATAAGGAAAGCAGAGACAGCGAGAGGACCAGATGTATTAACATGAGGAGGATGAGTGGAAAATGTGACTTGGTGAAGCCGCAAAGTCACCGTCTGACATTTATGTTAGGTTTAATAAAGCTCAACATGCAAAACTAAAACCTCTTTAAAAAATGCATCCGGTGCAAAATAGTTCATATTTTATAAAGTCGAAATGGTTATGAAATAAAGTGGTGGACTGGTTGGTCATTATTCGATGATGGTCCGAATATTTTTCTTTACTATATCAACCACAAACACTGTTTAAAAGCATGTACGAGGATGCTTCATTTACCATTAGTGTCTTTTAGCTACTGATGAGTTTGAGATGGAAATAATGATCTGAAAATTCACCCTAATGGGATAAAGTGGATGAGAAAATTACATCAAGTCTGATGAGATACCAATCCGAAGCTTCTGGCTGTACTTAGTATTGTATTTGCACATGATCACACTCGAGTTGTCTTCACGGTCATGTACTGACACATGGACACACACGGAGAGAGCGCTTACTCACCACACGTACAAATCATCCACATGCATCACCTTATGTCTGCTTCTCAGGACGTGACCTCCTCCAGCCTGTCAACCCGAGATTCACACTACACCAGAAGGCTCCCCTGCTCTCATATGTCACCGCAGATTGTTCGCTGGGTTCTCATCTGAGTCATCTTTAAAAGCCCTGAAGGCCAAGCGGCTTCCCCGCAGAGCCTCCAAATCAGGAGGAAACGATCAACAAGTCATTGCAAACCATCAACTCAGTTCTGCTGCTTCAAACTATATGAAATAACTGGAATCAGAGGGAGCGGGTGGTCGGATATGAAACTGTGGGACGAAGAGGGGCCATACTTATTCATTCATGAGAGTGCACTGGGTGTTGTGTGGCACATTTACTGCATTCATTCAGCCATCCAATCCTTTATTACAACAGACAGGAAATATGGGTACAAAAGGGAAAGCAGTAAGGGTGTTTATACTATATATTTGGTCTGGATTTATACTTTAAATACAGTCAGTGAGGAACCATGGGCTTGTTTTGAAAGAACCACAAGTTTGGTTTTTATACAGAAAATTTCCTCCCAAACTGCTTTTATTAAACAGTCTAGTTGCAAAGGTACAAGTGCTAGACTGCCTGAAAAAAAAAGCTGATCTAATGTAAGAAGGTTTTTCTGAAAATACAAGCCCCTGGCTAATAAAATAAATAAATAATTAAAGTTTAAAAACTCTTAAAACTCCTCCAAACGTACCAAACCTGGGGCAAATGAACTACAGTATTTGGAAAAAAACACAAGCATGAAAAAAACCCAAGTGACTCTAAGGCTACTTTTACATTGCAAACCACACTGCTCAATTTGTTAGTTAAATCAGATTTGCATGTCATGAAATTTCACATTCTTCACATAATTACTTTTTATAATTGTGACTCTATTGCGGACGTGTCTGTCCTCTGAAAATCACGTATGTGCACAACGATATGTCTTTGCTCGTGCCATCTTGTTTAAAACACGTCATATTTGTGCGACCACTCATTCGTTTCAAACAACGGATGCAAATTTTGCTCTGGAGCAAGGTATTTGTTGGGGTTGAGAAGAAGGAAGAGAGCCAGAGAGCCAGCATTGCATGCATTCCAACCTGACCATTATCATTCAAGTCACATCACCACGTATCAGACATATGTCAGAACGAGGACCACATGCAAAAGTTACTTGGATCCAATATGAAAATATCAAATTTGTGCAGATTCAGACAGCACAAAGAAATCTGATCTGTGTCATACTAGATAAAAATCTGCCAGCCTCAGATTTAAGTCACTTGAGGCTGGCAATGTGAAGGTAGCTTATCTGTGTTTATTTAAAATGAGAGCTGTTAATATTAGCACGTTGACGCGTTTGTGATTAATCTAACACAAATTAATCATATGACCAAGTTTGATCATAATGGCTTTCCATAACCGCAGCGCAGTTAACCTGCTGTGTGCGATAATGGCACATTCAGCGTGGACAAAAAGATGACTGAGGAAAAATCGCCAGGTGTGTTGAATGGCAAGTTTCCTTATAAAAAGCTTCTAGACCGAAGTTGTGTGCTCGAAGCTACCTTTAAGGCTCTAGGTTGGTGATTATTGAATACAAGGATCTGGTTTCGAGCCCTGCCATTAGTGGGTTGTCATACCCCATACTACCCAGCCACTGCATGCAGGGCTGGTCCCATTCAAGAGATTTTAATTTAACATTTGCTATATTGCAATCTTTGAGATATTATAAAACTGGATAATCTGCTTCCTCTAACTACTTTGTCATGATTTTCTTTATTTCAACATGCATGTTTACGTAATCTGACTATTGTAAAATTGTCATTAAACAGGATTAATTTAAACTTCTTTTTTTTTTTAACAGAGCAGTCAGACTAAGCAAACTGTGGATCATGGCTTAAACTGCCATTAAGTAAAGCCATTGAGATAAAACATTTTTGGTTAGACGTAGTCAAGGAACCAGGTACTGTAGTCGTGGCAACAGCTAAAGGACGCAGTAGAGATTAAAAAAGTGTCAGCAGTCAACGAAAAGATGTAAAAAGATTGAAAGAGAGATAAAAAAAAGCTGCTCTATCCATCAGACCTTTTCAGGTTTTTCCTCAATTCACGCCAAGCCTTTTACCCAGAGAGGTGATAGGAATATACAGCTGGCGGAGGTGTTGTTATTTTCAGGAATAAACATCCAACCAAAAATGACAAGAAGCCCTTTTCATGTGGAGCCACAGCTAAAATTAGAGTCACTCAAAAAAAAAAACTGTCAGCTTTTAGCCAAACACCCATAAATATCTTCCACAGTCAAAGCGGGGGCGACGCTGGCACAGGATGCTGCGCGAGACTGAGATGTGTGCACATAATTCAGGACATGAAACATGTTTTGCCCTTTTTGCTCCTTGTCTTGCCAACTCTTGCTAATGTTGCTTCTTTATTAATCCAAGAAACTATGTTTCTCAATAGACCCAGTAGCACATGAAAGAAAGAAAAAAAAGAGAGAGGGAAGGAGAGATGATGAAGGTGATGATAAAGACAAACTAAATTCCATTAGGGAGAGTGATGCAGTGAATCGTCTTCCTGCGCTTGAGACGGAGAACTTCTTCAAGAAGCCACATATTAGCAGTAACATTACACTGTCTGATCATATCACATATATTATGGAATGTTTCTTATGCAAAATATCCAATTTCTTTATAAAATCTTAACATCACAAGCTATTTTTTATAGTTTTACCAAAAGTCTATATGTCTGTTGCTTTTTACCTGAAGCAATCTGCAGGTCAAAGGTTTACAGAACATTTTGAATTTTCCATTCCAGCTTTCCTGTTTTAATAATTTGCACTTTTGTGGGAAAGCTTCTCACTACATTTTGGAGCGTTTATTCAACCACAAAAGCATCAGCGAGGCCACTAGTGTTAGCAGCGAGGTCGGTATTCTGGTTCATCCCAGAGGTGTTCAGTGGGGTTGAGGTCAGCGCTCTGTGCAGGCCGTTCTTCCATTCCAACCTTGGTCCACCATGTCTCTCTGGAGCTCACTTTGTGTATAGGGGCACTGTTGTGCGGGAACAGATTTAGAGCGTCTTATACAATTGTGTCCTTGCAACCTTGAAGACCAAATAATGGTGGGATGTTCAGGTGTCCACAGCCTTTTGACCATATTCTACATTCTGCACAGTTGTACTGTAATCACATGCACTGGGCAAAAACGATCATTTATTTTGATGAGGTTCATTTAGTTTTTAGTTTTTATTTTTTTAATTGGGTGACTGTTCTGGTTTTGGGAAACGTGCCTTCAACAATTTTAGTTAACCAGAGCAAGTAGAGGTGCGAATTATAGAATCAACTTGAAATTTGCATTTCTTTTTTTTTTTTTTAGCATATTCCCTGATTTTCTCCTTAATTTACTCATCGCCAATTCCCACCCTAAGGTGACAACTTCCAACCAGGGAGGGTGCTTTTACGACAGAGCTATTACGTGCTTCCTTGGAGACACATGATGCCAGCCGACCACCCCGTCAGCTTGCATTGCCAATCTAATCTATCTAGACTCCCGGCTACAGGTGTCAATTAAACTGGCGGATGACAGGGTGAACGCGTTTCTGTTATGCCACTTAGAAGCTGAAATTTGCATTTCTAAAACAAATTTAGGAGCCGTCACTTGAGACGACTGAAAAGTATGAAAGACCTCCAAGAAGGAAATATAACAGAGTTGTTAAAATGTCTAAAATTTGGTGCAGGCATAAAAATCATGAAGGTTATAAAATGAAAACACACGTTAGGCTAAGGAAGATGTGTCAGTTTCAATGTTTGTGACAGAATTGTAAAAAAATCAGCTGAATGAAGTGGCATTGCATATAGAAAAGCCAAATGAAATCCTGCACTAACACTGAAACATAAGAAAACAGGTATGGAGGATCAAGTGGAAGTGTTATTCAGCGATAAATCACAAATCTGCATTGGCCATGGAGATGATGCTGCAACTTTTGTCCAGTAGCCTTCTAATGAAACAAAGATTTCACTATTAATTTATTATATGAAGTTGCACGTCAGGTAAAGGACCAGGCAAATTTGAGGTATGTATGAGGCCTGAAGCCAAAATGTTATAATAATAATAATATCTGTGATATGTACATTTGCTATAAAGTAAAAATAATCTGGGGAACATCCTCTGTAGTGTAGCGATTCCATTTTTTTTTGTACTGTAGTACTGAACATATCTTTCCCATAAGCTTCCTGATAGTCAAGATGGAGTTCTGAGATTTTCTTTCTTGCTGAACGCATAAGGAATTTACTTGCTCTCTAATTCTGAGGGAAGTTAATGAACGACCGTCATCAGATTACCTGTCATCATTAATAAAGCAATTAGGTTAGTCATTTTGGCATCAGTATCAGCGCCGATATTGACCAATTCCAAAAAAAAACTAACATATATTTACACTCAGTCCCAAAATATGTGTCTGATGCATTGCTAGTGCTAATACGATCCTGCGTGAAACGTGTCTCAGACAAGCTGGAAAACTAAATATACAAGCCTGTTAATAAAATGCAGGAAGGGAGTGCAGATTAGCTAATAAAACACACAGATCAGAAGCATTCAGAGGTCATAGTTTTGCTCTCTACACTGAATTTTATTAACTATTTATGGTTGGTGGGCAGGTTTGCATCAATCAGTCCCATACTGTAGATACAGTGAGATGTCTCTTCAGTGCAGAGCAGAATACAGCAACCAAGAGGTTTTGCTCTTTCACCTCAATCAAACCAAACTGTAACAGTCACATTGTTGAGCAAAAAGTTATTACTATTATTACTATTATTATTATTAAGTACTTCTTTAGTATTAATTAAGTACTTCTGTCATACTGAGAAAACAAAGCAATAATTCCACCATTGGGGTCAAAAATCCTTGCGCCATATCCCAAACTTAATACTAACATACTGAACAGTTTGTCAGCACATCATGGGTGTCATTACTATGTATGTAAGCATACTACTAAGTGCACATTATGTGAAACACGACTCTGAATCCTCTCAAAACGAACCAATGAAAAGAATGAACCAGCGCAGTGAAGGACATGTTCATGGAGCAAGTTGATAAAATACGTCCCCTTCAGATTATTCATTCTCTTTTCTTCCCATAATAATGCTCCCCAGTTTGGTCACTGGACAATCCCCATTATCACATAACAGTTACCAACCAGGAAGTGTGGGGCAAACCTATGCTCCCTTAGAGACACGTTAGTCCAAACTTCACACCCTTTAAAAAGGACTATCTGCCCTCTTCCTCATACACAAGTTCACAGAAGTCTGATCGCCAGGTATTCCTATAGGGGACAGGGAAAAGAGGTTTATTCCTACCGTTGTACCCAAACAGCACAGTCAATTTTGCTCTCTAGTTTTCTTACATGCTATCTATTAGGGATGGGAATCACCAGTGACCACCCGATACGATATTAGGTGCCGATTCTATCAATATTGCGATTCTGTTTCATTCAACATTACGGGATTTTTAAAAAAATTGCTACAAAAAGACCATGAACCTTTAAAATAATAAAATATATGTCAGAACTCAAAACCTTTATGTAGCTACCATAGCTTTATTCTAGCTTCACAACTGACTTAAACATGAGTAATTCTATGCAGCCCATACCTTCTAGCATTAGTTTTCTCACTTAAAAACCAAGGGCGGCATTTAAGAAATACAAACATAACTTTAAATACAAATGTTTAACATCTAACCTAAAGTAAAATTAAACCAGCAGCTAAATTTATACTAAGCAGCACGTATCTACCATTATTACTTCTAATCAAACTTACCAACTAATTCCCTCCTACCGCACGAGATGCCAATGTGTGAATAGTTCAGACTGTACCACCTGTAGGATTATAATGAAACACTGATGTTTTGCCACCTCAAATGCCTCCAAAGTCTCAAGTGCTAATTCGCTTCCAGAGTTTGGAGAAAAGGTCGGACGAAGGTTTTTTCACAGTTATCCAGGTGAGGTTATCTGAAGGTTGAATAATGTTAACTGAGTCATGTAAGCTGCTTGGATGAGTAGTGAAACATATCTATCTAACTAAGAAGAAAGAAGTCCAGGTTACGTGACTCAATTTCCAGATACACACAGCTTTTGATAATATAATGCCATAAAAATGCATTTCTGTTGCACCATTTGGAAGCTTGTGCACTTATCACAAAATCAGTTATATCCAAGGCTGATCGGTTTGTCAGCCTAGCTGAAAACCAGCCAGTGACCGTAACCGGTAAACTGGTGTATCTCTATTATAAATGCAAAAATTAAATAAATAAATAAATAAATAAAATTTGGAGTCAGTGTTGTGATACATGAATAAGCATACAAAAGAATCACAATTCATAAGTGAATCGACTTCTGTCAATACTATGCAGAATACTCAAATATTTACTCCAATTATTTGGCAAAATATTTAAAAAAAGGAAATAATTTTACCCCTGCTGTTCAGCCACTCTAAAGACTATATAAAATATTATTCTGTTCTATTGCAATTCTAAATTACATTGCATAATAAATACTCGATATGGCCAAAACGTTATGGACAACTCATCCACATACTGTACTGGTTGGAAGCACATAATTGTACAGGATGTCATTGTGTGCTGTAGCAGTATATTTATTTCTCTCTTTAACTAAAACCATTTAGCTCAACCCAGTTCCAGCATGATAATGCACCTGTGCACAAAGTGAGGCTCATGAAGGCATGGTTCAACAAGGTTGGAGTGAAAGAACTTCACTTTCACAGAGCCCTGACCTTAACCCCACTGACCAGCTATGGGATAAACTGGACCGCTTTGAAGAATGACCGTGGGAGTTATGCTCATCGCAAGAGTGACGTCAGACACTGACATCAGGTGACAAGTCAGCGGTCCAGTTCATCCCATAGCTGGTCAGTGGGAATGAGCCCTGAATGAGCACAATTCCCACGGGACGTGCTCTAAAATCTAGTAGAAAGCCTTTCCAGTAGAGTAGAAGTGGGTTTAACAGCAAAGAGGAAGGAGAATGGGTTGGAATGGGATGTGTCCGAAAACTTTTGACCATATATTCTAATGCAATGTTAAAAAGTAAATAATTACTATTTAAAATAGTTAAGCTAACTGATTTAAATAACTTTGCTACATGTACCATTGCGGTATATCTACACAGTACAGTACATAAAGTATACATGGAGTGCATTCTTCAAAACATTGACTTTGAATATGCAAACATGTCCGACTTATAGAACCCCATCCCCACCCACCCTAACAGCTGGATATCTGCTTACCTTAAGAGCACAGAAGATGCACGAGTCCTCCATGCACTTGTGTGTAGTCAGTTGCCGGAAGCTTCTGCGAAAGATGTCAAGGTGCCAAAGTACCTGAAAGCAAGAATAAGATCATCAAATATAAGGGTGTCAAATCCCATGATGAGGCACAGTGTGTCCAGAAGCGCTACAGCCACTTTACTTCAGCATCTTCACAACACACCCACCCACATACACACACAATCACACACACACACACACACACACACACACACAGACACACTCACTCACCCCCACCCACAGATCAGCACATCACAGCATGCCTCCCTGGCCCCGTCCTGCACCTACTCCCTTTGGCCAAGATGACTGCAGTGCTCCAATCCCCTTCAAACAATGTGAGAAAGTCCTGGCAGCCTGTATCCACTGATCGCATGCCAGGTGCCCACTCCACTTAATCCTCCCAACAGAGCAGGAATTCAGCACCTTTTAACAGCCGCCCACTCCAGGAGCAAGTTCCCCGCAAATGGGACAGAGCAGAGGAGGGAAAGGGAAAAGGTTAAGGAAGGGAACTGCAGATCCGCAGAGAAAAGAGAGAGAGAGCGAGAGAGAGAGAGAGAGAGAGAGAGAGAGAGGGAGTAGTGAGCACTTAAAGAAAAGAAGTGCTAGTGAGAGAGAGAGAGAGCTGTGACCACAGAGAAGCGCGAGAGAGAGAGAGAGAGAGAGAGGAGGAGGAGGAGGGAGAAACGGTTGTTGCAGTGTGCAGAGATATAACTATAAAGTGCTGATACTGAAAACAGCATGCAAGCAAAATAGATCACATCTCTGTGATTGTTGCGCCAAGTAGGTATGTTTAAGTGTATCTGTAAACCGCTTTTTATTTCTGGGTGAAGGCATACAGTATATATGATTATACATATATATCTAAGTGTGTGTGTTCACTATGCATGAGAGTCTTCTTCATTAGTGTCTCTGATTTTTTTGTAAACCAACAGCACGATTAAAGCATGATGCACCTCTACTTGTAAACAGGATCTACACACTCATCAATATTTCAGCACAAGCCATTTACTGTTGAGCAAGCATTTAAAAAAAATGTAAAACAAAATCAAAACCTTAAATACACACCCAACATTAGGTGCAACATTATGTGATGCGACAATTCCCTGATCGGGTACTGTAACTCTCTCCCACCTCTTTTTTTTTTTTTTTTTTTTTTTGCTTTCGACTTTTATTGACTCTTTGACACGTCTGCCTTCTTTGGCAGGAGAAGAGGCACTAATTGGCTCACCACTTCCAAATGTAGCAAAGCATCATAACCAATCATACTGTAGAGGAGACTTCTTATAAGCAATCACAACACATACAGCAGAATTTGTCAGTAAAGACGGGGACACTAGCCTAACCTCGATGCTGGAAAGGAAAACCTTCATATTATTATTATAATGTTATATTTCCAGCAAATGAAATGCTTCGCAGCATGGAGAAGTACTTTGTGCACGTCAAAAAAATTTCATCCTCATTAAATGCTTTGAGCATGTGTCCATGTAGTCAGATTAAAGAAAATTGTTCAATTAAAGGTACTCTCCCTGTAAACGTACAGTATCTAAAACCAACTGCTTAATTTACTCCAATTAAAAAAATGAAACTCAAAAAGTAAACTCTGGGCTGTCTTTACTACCAAAGACTTTTTATGGATTAGTTCAAAATAAAAAATAAAAAACACTTTTTAGAGCTGATACTCGAAGAATCTGTGCGGAGTTAAAATAAATAAGGAGCTTCGAAATCCCTGACTGGGCTAAAAAAAAAAAAAAACGAGAGGTTATGTAAGGAATCTCAGTCTATTTCCTTTTTTCCCCCTCAATTTCAACATCGCTTTATTTCTCCCAGTGTGATGAAACGATCTCCAAGTCTGCGCCTGGAGTCAGATTTTAGTCGCATACAAGAACACTGCAGCAAACGTTACTGTACATCTCTACCTTAACCACACACTGAACATTCGCTCAGAGACGCACACACGTTCGCACGGAGACAAAAACCCAGAGCACTGCCAGAGCATTCTGCTCTCCGCTGCGCTGTTCTCAGCTATTTTTCCCCGAAGCTCTGGCAGCAGCATTAGTGGACTGCCGAGCAGATTTGCCATTATGTCTATAAATTCTCAGCGGTTCTACTGCGCTGGCCTGGTTTAGTCTCATAAAAATGGTGTTCTTCAATAAAATTTACTCAAAACAGGAAAAAAAAAAAAGTAAGATGCTTAGAAAGATGCTGAAGGTAATGAAATTGACCCAAGGGCACTGAAGTCAAATTAAACATAAGACGCAGGCATTTACTTGCAGTCTGCTGCTACACAAGAGTCACCGAACTATGCGAATGCACACACATCACTGTCCTGCCATTAGCAGAAAGCGTTAAAGGTGTGGAGATTAATTTTACACCTCGGGATGGAAGGCACGAGTCAACCAGGACTCGGGATGAAGACAAGGGAGGGAGATAGATTAGAGATTCTATCCTGGTGCTGCCGTTTGCCCTTTTCTTCCACCTTCTTTATTTTATTTACAATGCACCGTAAATGAACAATGAAGTGAGGGAGCGGTGGAGGGAGGAGTAGAAGTTGGCACATAGGGCATTAGGACACAAAAAAAAAGAGCAAGAGAGAAAAGACGGAGATAGATGTAAGCTCCCTTAACACTTATCGAGAAAGATTAAAAAGCACTCAGGAGTACAATTGCAATAGATATATAATCTATTCAATATTTAAAAATATGCAATAGAAATAATCGCATACGCCGGTACGACTTAGTAGGTTTCTGCAGACCTTTCCCACATGTAAATATTAATACTATTGATTATTGATTGTTAATGCAACCAGTGCAATGCCTATTCACAAATATAACTAACAAACTGTCCCCTCTTCCTAATGGGGACAATCCAAATGTCTCCACAAGGTTAACACTGTCAGATATCCTTTTGGAATATCAGATATTTTGGGAATATCTGGCCCCCAGCGAGAACAGGGGATCCATAATAATATGTCTACGTTTGTACATGGTGTGTGCATAAGTGTAAACTTTTTACAGTTGAGTCTATCATAGTACCCGATCGTTGTTGGCTCAGTTATATTTTAATTATACATTAGAATCAGACATTTTATATCATGTAAAGCAAATGCTTTAGTCGGCTAAACAGAAGTGTTGAGATGTAATAAAGGGTGCGTGCATGCGTGTATGTTTGTGTGTGTGTGTGTGCGTATATGTTTCATGTGGGCAGACTGGGATGACTCAGACTGACGGGCGCACCCAGTGCCTGTGCGTCAGCGGCGATACATTATGATAGTCTGCTCAAGGAGAAGCGAGCATGCAACATTATGCACACTGAAGAGCACTCTGCATCAGAGCAAGACCTACAGTATACTGTAGCCCTCTGTTTCCACACCAGCACACACGGGAAAACAATATGGAACTAATAAAATGCGTTTTCTACAGCACAATCAAATTGCAACACAGCGCTTTCCCTAAAGTGGGCTAAATGTAATTTAGGAAAAAGCGACTAGTTAGTAAAAGGGCGGGAAAAAAATCAATTAATGAATTCATCTAAAAATCCCCCCGAGATCAGTGGACTGGCGTTGTTGGTTGGTGTAACACGATCTGGTGGGAGAAAGGAGTCACTCGTCGTTAATAGCTGTTTGCTGGACTGCTTCCAGACTACAGTAAGTAATGCTTCAGCACAGGAGCAGGAGACTAATAGAGGGCTGAGAAATAGCTCAAGAGGAAGAGGATAAGGGAGAGACGAAGAGGAAGCTCACTTTACCCATCTGTGGAGGAGCGTCTCTGATCATCTGCTTCCAGAGATCTCTCCTGGCCACGCTTTAATTTGCTCTTCCTCAGGCCTGAGGTAGTAATTAACATGATGGACGTTCTATTGAGCCTGTCTCTGTGTATGTGTGTGTGTGTGTGTGTGTGTGTGTGTGTCAATGTGTGCATGGTTCATTTAGTTGGAGTTGTAAGAAGTTCTAATTAAACCTTTTATGTATTGGGTAATTTCAAGCTCAAGCTCTCACGCCCTTTCCTCTCACCTACGGTCTTTATTTAGCACCACAATAATACCTCTAATACCTCTGTTAACTTGAGACCTGAAACATATTTATTTGTGTCCTGTTTTTAAGTGGCTTTTTTTTGTGGTAAAAGGTTAGCTTTGTGTAATACACTAAATATAGAGAATGATTGATTAATATGTGAGCCGGCTCATAAATTTTCATTAATAATAAATATTGTCTCTGAAATATGTATCTGAACTGATGAGGATGGTGTGGGATTCATAACCCCATTAGACATCCTCATATTTTACCCCAGCATTGTGACTGACAGCTTCTGACCCAGTTTATCTCGGTGGGAAAAAGAAAGAGGCTTTTCTCACTATCTCTCTCTCTCCCTCTCTTACTTCTACCTTTCAAAGCAGACAGAACTGCCTGAGAATAACTAACTTTCTCTTCATCCCTCTATCTAAGCAAGTGAGAACGATCCACTCAGCGCACAAGCACAAAAACATCAAACCACTCAGGTAGGTGTCTCAGCACTATGCGTCCCAGTAGTGTTGATCCTGAACACAAGGACAAACCAAAAGGCGGTAGAGGCATCATCTCGTTTTCGCCCTCACTCTCTCTTTTATCTCATCTTCCCTTAATCCTCTAATCTTTCCACTGCTTCTTCTAGTGTTGTTCCACTTTGAGCCCTTAGGCAGTTTTTTATGCCTTTGTTGTACCGGTTCATTTTTTGTTCAATAGAAGCATAAAACTTGATCGCCCTCTTTCAAGAAGCACATCAATCTCTTCTAACAACACTGCTTTTCAATTTTAATAAAGCCTTTTAGTATGACAAGAATGAAATTTCAGCATGATGACAATTAAACCATCGTCACTCTGGCCTCTGGAGGACTACAGACTTGGCAGAGGATTCAGACCAGCATAACTGGTAAACCCAACAGTTAGTGCTCACCTCTTCAAGAGGGCCAGGGCACGGTCTGAGTCAGAGTAGAGAGGTATGTACAGTATGTGTGTGTTAGGAATGGCCACTGGCTATGGCATCTGAGCAGGGTAAAAGC
This sequence comes from Leiocassis micropogon, assembly GCA_028565275.1. Taxonomy (NCBI): domain Eukaryota; kingdom Metazoa; phylum Chordata; class Actinopteri; order Siluriformes; family Bagridae; genus Leiocassis; species Leiocassis micropogon. The sequence goes on along the minus strand of JAOVVA010000054.1, from coordinate 8,504,513 downwards.
AGGGTAAGAGTCTGAGAAGGTCTAGACAAACATAACAGATGAGGAAGGATACACTATAAAAATACACTGTGTGGCCTAAAGTACAGTATGTGACACACCTACGAGCTTCCTGGACATTACATCCCAAAAGTATGAGCATACATTAAAGATTATAGATATTTTTTAAACACTATACACATACACATAGACTATTATGTAGTGTTTACATTGGGCAGCCCAGTGGCTTATTGCAGCCCACTGGCCTGAATTGCCCGTAGTGTGTGAATGAGTGTGTGTGCCTTGGGATAGACTGGCACCCCGTCCAGGGTATAACCTTGGCTCCTGTCGTAACGCTCCTGGGATAGGCTCCAGGCCCCTCGCGACCCTGTATACAGGATAAAGCGGTATAGACAATGAGTGAGTGAGTGAGTATTATGCTTGTCTGGGGCAATGGGTGATGAAAAGACTATTATCCCTTTACACATATGGAATTAGGTAATTACTTAACAACAACAACAACAACTGTCAGTTGTTATGTTAAGCCATTAAGGTCAGCCTTTCTGGAGCAGTTCTTGCAAGAACAGTATTGTCAAGTGCATTTACAAAACTCATCAAGCACCATAGTGAAACTGGCTCTCATGAAGACCATCCCAGGTAAGCGAGACCAAAACTTACCTCTGCTGGAGAGAAGTTCGTTACAGTCGCCACTATGAATTTCATTAGGCAGCATACTTGTTGCATCTGACAAATCTAGCTTTATCTGATTTACAAATAGTAAAACTTGATTCACCACTCCAAAAACACATTTTCAAAGCCCCAACACTCAGTGTCCTTGTGCTTTACACCACACCAGCCAATGCTTGGCGTTACACATAGTGTTATTAGGCTTGTGTGCGGCTGCTTGTCCATGGCAACCCTGTTTCATGAAGCTTGTGACGCACATGTGCTGAAGCTACTTTCAGAGGCTGTTTGGACCTTTGTTTTGAGTGACGCACCAGAAAATAGGTGATTTGTACTGTACGTGCTCCATGCTTCAGCGCTCGGCTGCCCTGCTTTGTGTGTTTGTGTGTCTAGAGTTTTGAGCCTGAGCTGTTGTTGTAAGTTGCAAATAACATTTAAGGCTGGAATTTTGTATCTGTTACAGGAACGGCTCCATCTGGAATACTCTAAGCCTTTAATGTTTAATAACGTAATTATGCTAACACAAAGCTAATGTTTTATGGTTTGACTAACGACCATGGCTAGGAGTTGCACATCGTTTATCCAATAAAACGATTAGTAATACAGTATATGACACAAATATTACACAATGACCTTGTATTTCTCTTTCTGAATGGGTTAAAATATTCTCTAATATCTTTCCCAGCTTTTGCTTTGAACGTCTTTGCATGTCCTCTAAGCAGCTTAGGGATCCTCTCCTCCTCTGGGGACTAATATTTGTCTCCTGGTTCTTTCTGACATTTTTGCACTAACTCAGCACATTTTTTCTTTTGACACAAGTCATTTGGATGTCATACACTGCCACCCTTAAATCTGGTTTAGAAGGTCACAAAAACAGGGTTTTTCAGTTACTTTCAATACTTGTTTTTTTAAAGATTGTGATCTTGTTAAATACACCCAGTTTTGTTAGAATTCTTTTTGCAAACACTTTTATTTGTAGATACATGAGAAAACAGAATAGATAGAGTATAACAGTGATAACTGGACACTTTTTTTTTATAAAAAATACAGTTACAGAAAATATGAATGCAGTGGGTAATGTGTCTGCCTTTATAGCTCCAAGGTCCTTGGAGTTGATCCCGAGCTCAAGTTACGGTGTGTTAAGGCATTGGCCTACAGATTGGAAGGCCCCAGGTTCAAACCCCAGCACCACCAAGTTGCTGCTGTTGGGCCCTTGAGCAAGGCCCTTAATTGTCACCTGCTCAGATATATAATGAGCTAAAAACATGGTTGTTCTAGATAAGGATATCTGCCAAATGCAGTAAATGTATACAGTATATGCCTGTTTGGGTATAGTCGAGGTTTTATGATTTTCACTCATACTGTATACTATATACACTACCGCTCAAAAATTTGGGATCACTTGCAAATTTTTATGTTTATGTTTAGTGATTTATTTTCTACATTCTACAACAATACTGGGGATTTCAAAACTATGAAATATCACATATGGAATTAGGTAATTACTTAACAACAACAAGTCAGTTGTTATTTTAAGACATGAAGGTCAGCCTTTCTGGAACAGGTCTTGCAATAACAGTACTGTGTCAAGTTCATTTGTAAAACCCATCAAGTACCATGATGAAACTGGCTCTCATGAAGACCTTCCCAGGAAAGCGAGACCAAAACTTACCTCTGCTGCAGAGAAGAAGTTCATTTAGAGTTATCAGCCTTAAAAATCACCAATTAACAAACAGCACCTCAGATTAGAGCCGTTTGAAGGCTTTATAGATCATGAGTAGCAGATACATCTCAATATCAACTGTTCAAAAGAGATAATTGCATGTTTTAGCATTGTTTTACAGTGTAGGAAAAAAATAAAAATCAAGAACGACCATGATGTTGGAAAGTGATCCCAAACTCTAGCGGTAGCGTTATCACACAAATGAGGATGGGTTCCCTGATAAGTCTGGTTCCTCTCATGATTTATTCCTATTGCCATCTCATGGAGTTTTTCCTTGCCACCGTCACCCTCGGTTTGCTCATCAGGGACAATCTAATCATTTTGATTCATACACATTTTTTACATTTCATACAAATTTCCATAATTTTCTTTTGATTGTGTAAAGCTGCTTTGCAACAAGGACAATTGTTAAAAGCGCCATACAAATAAAACTGAATTTAATTGAATAGTGTGTATATGTACATACTGTATATGCAAAGATGAAAAACTTAAATTAAAAGTCTCTATATGACAAATAACTAAATAGACTGTACAAAAATAGATCAATCAATATTTGGTATTTAAAACAGTCATGCTGTTTTTTGTGTTTCTTTTTTTTTAGAAGTGTTCAGATGTCTAAAATTTGCTCATGTGAATTAACATATAGTACTACTTCCAAAGACAAAAAAATACTTGACATAAAATATATAAAACAATTAATGGGTATTTAAGACTTTCGCTAAAAGCAGTGCTACTATTACACAATTACTATCTAGAACAAGTGCAAATGTTTTCTTTGCTTGTGCAAAATCAAATTATACCATAATTAACATTCAAATAAATGCCATGTGTCTGGGTTCAGCCTGTAAAATGTAAATAGGCTGCAGAATTAGGCATCTGCAGTATACAATGTCATAATAACAACGAACATAATGAAGGTCAAAGCAGGCAAAGAATCAAGCTTAAAGAAAACTTCAACAGTTCAAAGGAATCTAAAATCCTCTTTTCCTTAAATATTATTGACATCAAAAAATTAAATATGATGGTGTCTGTTGTTGTAAATAATTCATAAAAAAATCTGATGAACATGTGTCTTGAAGTGTTTGTTCCTGTTATACCACAGCATTTTAACAGTTATTACTTTTTTATTACTTATTAATTATTGACACATATTTTTTAGCTTTAAACTGCATTTAATGTTGTCGATCATTAATTTCTATTATCACTTACTGTACAGTAGCCATAAATAGTCATTTAATGTAACAGAAAACTTATTCACCAAATATAAATATATTTTTTATTTATTAATATTTTTAAATATTTGGAATATAAAAAAAAATATTTTATCATACTTGATACCAAAGTATATCATTCCATAGATCATTGTCCCTGTGTGAGCAAACTGTTATAATAATTGCATTAATAATAACTTGAAGTCTATGCAAATTAATCAACGCCTTCGGAACCATCAGAAGTATGTAGACACATGACCAATGTTTTTAAACATACTACAGTATTGCAGATTCAGTCCCCCTTTACCGTTATAATAACCGTCACTCGTCTAGGGAGGATTTCCACTAGATTTGGCTGTGGGGATTTGCTCTTTCAGTCACATGAGCATAAGTGAAGTAAATACAGTGTTACAAAAAGTCACAGTCACAAACACTGTCTCAAAAGACAACTGCATTAAAAAGCAAGAACAAATTAATATCAGACTTTAAAAGCCATGTGTGCGTCAGTCTCAAAACTGTGGTGAGAGTTTACAACTGTTTGTCATCAAGTTGAGTTTTGAGAATTTGGAACGGTGGCTGTGGGGCCCTTGAACGAGGCCCTTAACCCTCAACTGCTCAGATAAATAATGAAAAAAAAAAATGGAAGTCGCTGTGGATAAGGGTGTATACGGCTTTCAAAACTAATTTTTAATTCACAGTGTGTTTTGAGACTAGTACAGTACATGCTTGTGTAGTGCACAAGTTTTTAGACTAAGGCCATGTCCACACGAAGCTGGGTATTTTTAAAAAACGGAGATTTTTATCTGCGGTTTTGGCCTTTCGTCCACATGCAAACGCAGTTTTGGGTGTTGAAAACGGAGCTTTTGGAAAACTCTGTCCAAAGTAAAGATTTTCCAAAACTCTGTTTTCAGTGGTGTTGGGTGGACAGGGATGAAACGTGGATTTTGGCTTGTTGTAACGTCTCCTTGTGAGCCGGTGATGTCATTCTCTGTGTGCTAGTCTACTTTATTTGATGTCAAAGCTTTGCTTATGTGGATATTTGTGCAATAGTGGACTTAACACAGGCACTAGTTTACAGTACGTAACATTACCTACTGGACTTTTTACATGCGTGTACATGCACGTGCAGTTACAGTACTCACACATTACGTTAACAAACAGAGGTGTCTGAATGTACTACGAAGCTCACTGCAGCTACAGTACATACAAAACTCCGACGACACACAGACTCCGCAGCCAGCGAGTGTGGTTTTGGAAGAGACCCGTCGGACTTCTACAAAGCGCAACTGGTAATGACGTTTCTGGCTTCTGATTGGTGCTTACAGAGTTTCGAGACTAATGTCACATCTGCTGTGGGTTCAGTGTTCCAGGTCATCCCAAAGACGCTCAATGGGGTTGAGGTCATGTCTCTGTGCAGGCCACTCAGGTTATTTGGATCTTGACCAAACACCATGTCTTCCTGGAGCTCGCTCATATTGCAGCAAACAAAGACATTCTATACAAAATGTGTACTTTCAAATCTGTGCCAACTACACATGCTCAGGTGGCCACATACTTTTGGCCATGCAGAAAATGTAAAAAGGTACCATGAAAAACTTAAATTCTAAAAAAAAAAAAAAGAAAGAAAAAAGATGCGAACATTTCTGACTATGCACATTTTTGCACTATGGTACCACATTTCAGTAACTTCTCTAGAAATCAAAATCGTCCCTTAAATCTCACAAAGCTAACACTTAAACAGCTTGATCTGAGCGCTTTTCCTTCAGCTTCGGCTTGTTTCATGTCAGCCTAGCACACTGCATGAGAAACAATTGCACACTAAATATAACTCCAACGTAAATGATTCAGTTTCACTCGTGTCTCAAGGCAGTGTCACTGAGCCGGGGTAATTCCTGCTTTCTGATGATAAGCGTGTTGGTACAGTAGTGTTTTCTCACAGCTGTACTCGCACCTATCTTAATAGTTTAATGTGAGAGTTACACACACACACACGCACAACACTGGACACCCTTTTGCAGTCTTGCCCCAACAAAGGCTTGCATAGTAATAATAAACTAAAATTAGGATTTTTTTTTTTTAATAAAGGGATATGTTATAAATATTACATAGTATATTTTGTTTTAACGCAATAATCAACAAGGGCAAAAGTCCCACAAATCTTGCTTTGAAGACTTTCGAAATTGAACAATTAATTATTTCAAATAGCTGTTCCACAGTCCCATGATCATCACTCGATTTTCCTACGAGACTTTAATCTCTTCCTGTTTGTTTAAAGAATGACGCACACAACCACTGCAATTACAAGTTTTATATTCTGACAAATATACAAATTCAAATTAACTTCCCTGAAGGGATTCACTACTAAAAGTCCATTTTTTTAAACAGTTTGAAGTGACTTTCAAATAAGGTGATAGAATTATTTTTTAAAAATCTTCCTATTTAGCACTAGGATAATAAAACAACCAGCAAATTGCCTAAAGTCTTTGCAAAAGAGAAACACAAAGTGAAACAAAATGAATGCCGCTTCCCTCAGATCTGCATAATGAGCTATGATTCCTTGCTATCATTTGTAATGCACATTATGTAAAAGTTATGATGAATACCCCTTACCAACCACATGTGCATGTTTCTTTTGACTAATACGGAAGGTAATTATATTAAAAGAATTGATGCTCTTAAAATATGAAGATGAGAATTTTATTACGCTGTAGAATTTTTTTTTTTTTTTGGTGATCTATATGTTTGCACTGTAGGAGTTGCTTTAATCTCATTGTACATGTGTATATTGACAATAAAGGCATTCATTCATTCATTCATTTTACACTGTATTGAACTGAAATGTGTAGACTGCTTCAATTGCATTAACACAATAACTGGGTTGCATTAACACAATTTGGTTTCATACAGCTTATGTGATTTGATATCACATATACCATATCATAGGGCACTGGTGGCTCAGTGGTAGGTGTTTCGCCTGCCATGCGGAAGGCCCGGGTTCAATTCCCAGCCAGTGCCCAAACCCCAGCCCCTGGGATTGGGATGCAGTGCCGGTAATTTATTGGGACCGATGCAGTGCCGGTCCCAATAAAAACCCTCCCATTTTATCCCGGATAAAATGGGAGGGTTGCGTCAGGAAGGACATCCGGCGTAAAACCTGTGCCAAGTTGTAGTGCGGACTGGGTATTCCGCTGTGGCGACCCCTTGCCGGGAGCAGCCGAAAGACCAACAACATATACCATATCACGTAGTCAAGTCAAATAGGCTTTTATTGCCACTTCAACCATATACAGTTAGTATACAGTGAAACGAAACAATGTTCCTCCAGGACCAAGGTGCTACAAGGTGCACCTATTACATACAGTACCATATCACATATATACTGTAGGACCAAATCCAGGTCATGGGCATTCTGTGATATCCAAACTACCGCTGTGCTGTTCTACTACACATATTTTAATTGCTTTTATTTAAAACAGACATCCTCATGAGATTTTATAATGTAATTGGTTTACTTTAAGTGAATTGATTGTGCACTCTAAATAATTCAATCCTGTAATTAGGAACTTGTTTTAGTTGAAAAATGAAATCGCTTTTTGGTGAGGAACTTTATAAAGTCAAAAAGAAAGCAAACTGGTTGTACACTGCTGTGAGGTTCAGTAAAAGGGGGAAGGAATGCTCATTTGAATCTGCTCTAAGGATTTAAATAAATTGTCGTCCCTCGTTAATTTTTACTGCCCCTCCGATTTCCACGCATTTCCAGGTAGGTTCAGGTATTTCTACCTCTCTAATTTCCACGTAATTCCATCATGATTGTATCAGCTTCTGGTGTATGAGGAGACGTTTGAAAAATGGCCTTTTAAGTACTGCAATCACCATAAAATGTGGATTTGATCAAGCTGGCTAGCATAGTGAGGAGATTAATGAAGGCGGAGGGATGGGGTGATCCAGTCCAGAGGAGAATGAGCCAGGTCCTGAGGAGAACTGAGAGGAACAATTTCACATTATGGCCAAGGACAGAGGCGTCTTATTCCAATGAGCTGTGATATGGCTTAATGTAAATGCCACCTTATTGCTCTTCTGCTAAAGACTAAAATCACACTGATGGCCCCAAACAGGTGCGCAGACAGACATAAAACACCAGTAATTGGCACCTAAAAAAGAAAATCATAGCTGATGGTGAGGGCTGATTTAGACTAAACATATGTTGCATCCTGACTGCCCATCTACCAATTATTTCAAACAAGCTGAAGGCATGTTTTCGCAAAGTAATCAGCTTGAATCCGTTAAATATCCCAAGCCCATTTCTGAAGAGTCTGTCCACACAAGCTGTTCTCTCAAATGTATAATTAATAACACACAGCACAGAGGTGAAGCAGGGACACGGCAAGGCCAAACTTTTGAACTGAATTCTCCTTAATTTAAAAAAAATTGTGTCCAAAAAAACTTTCCTGCTATATTAAAAGAAATGGAGAAAAAAAAACTGAAATGAAATTGAGATACGGTGCAAAGACCACACAGTTCAATCAAATGGTTGCAGACAGCAGTTCCATGCCTGAGGTCTTCTCCTCCCTTCACACATCTTATTTAAAGCACATGTAGTCAGCTTACCTCATCCAAACCACATTTTAAATAAGTTTCCTGTTTTTGGTAAAGGAGGCCCTCTTATTACAATCAGGTGGCCTTTTGTAGAAGCTGTGCAAAACGCCTTGTCCTCTTTCTGGTTTAATATAAGGTTTGTAAAGCACACAAGGGACCGGACCAAAACGAGCAAAATATCACACATATACAGGTGCTCAGTACCCTATAGTGCAGCAAAACGCCACCTAAATCCCATCTCAGTTCAATCTCTACTTAGCATCCCAAAGGAGGAGCAAATGGATCGAAATTCATTTGTATTTCCCTTTAGCTATTAATATACCCCTATTGTAAGGCAAAGGGGTGAAACTTTGCTCCTACACCTGGTCTCTTTAAAGAATCTGGAAACAAAAGCATCACTGCTAATCACTGTACACTGATCTCTTTTTGTCTGAAGAAGTTTACTTCAGGCGGTATATTCTTATGATATTAAGAAATGTACCGCGTATTTCAGCAACAATAATAAGAGTTTATATAGTTCCTTCCTAACACTTAAAGATTGTTGCACACATACACAAGAAGACAAGAACGAAGGAAAAACGCAAGTGTTGGTTGAAAGGATGTGTTTAAGTTGACACTTTAAAAGTGTTTTCACTACCCGGGGGTCAATCTGGTCTCAGGGAACAGCGGTAGATCTCAGAGTCAGGACAGGGGTGTAGGGCAACAAGAGCTCAGAGATACAGAAGGACAAGGGCATATGGTGCTTTGTACAAGAAATAAAGGAGCTTGTATTTACAGTAATCATCTGTGAAATGAGCAAGCAGTGTAACTATTGGAGGATGTGCGTAATAAGAGCTGAACCTCTGGTACGAGTAAAGAATTTAGCTGTGGTATTCTGAATCCAATGAAACAGTCTAAGCATGAAGCTATGAAAGCATGACATGGGGTCTTTTAGAGTAGTATTATGAAGCACATAAAAAAAGCTATTTTTTGTGCAAAGGTTTACATAAATTGCAAAAATTGAAACTTGGATTGCTTCACAGCGCATGCGGCTCAATCTAAATCCCACCTCCTGCTGCGCTACACACATTGACCAAGGTACAGTATGCACTGGCTTTTGGCAGAACTATTTTCACTAGGGAGATTACTTATCTAACAATCATATTCTACCTTATCCCCCTATATTAATGCACACTAATTCATTATACATTATTAAGTTACTTGAGCTACCATTTTTTAGCCTTGTTAGCAGGGTTCGAACTAAGCAATGGCCCAATAGCTTGAGGCCATTAAAACTGTATAACCAATTTCTGCCGCCCCTCTTGGCATGTCCCCTGTAATACTATACACTATTAGAGCCAATTTTACCTTCCTGCAAAATCATTAATCCATTAAGTCAGGTTGGTGTTTCATACTGTAGTTATTAAAATGCAGCCCAGAAGCTGCCTTCTAACTAAGCTGAAGCAGAAGTCGGCGGTAACTACCTCAACTTGCGTTTTAAACTCCAACTTAGAAGACACTTCAGTATCTTTCTAAACTATGTGCATCAGTTTACACGAGCATCAAGGTCTGTCCAGGTCAAACATCATATCTACGAGTTATCAGAGCGCCAAGATTTCATTTAAATTGCAATTTGTTGTTGATTATCTGACACTGAAGCCAAAAAAAAGAGAACTAGCTTACTAGGTAGTACAGTATGTGGGCGGCACGGTGACTTAGTGCTTAGCACTGTCACCCTGCATCTCCAGGGTCTGAGTTTGATTCCTGCCTCGAACTCTGTGTGCATGAAGTTTGCATGTTCTCCCTATACTTGGTGGGTTTCCCCTGAGTACTCTGGTTTCTTTGCACCAGGAAAGGTGTTCAAGACAGTGGTGAGACCAGCGATGCTCTACGGCTTAGAGACAGTGGCACTGAAGAAAAGACAGG
>JAOVVA010000054.1:8477726-8494318 GCA_028565275.1 Leiocassis micropogon | reverse complement strand
TTGGTGTGAGAGAAGAGGAAGCAGAGGATAGGGTTAGGTGGAGGCAGATGATTCGCTGTGGCGACCCCTGAAAGGGATTACCCGAAAGACAAAGAAGAAGAAGAGACTCTGGTTCCTTTGCACGGTCCAAAGACATGCAGATTAGGCTAACTGCCATTCCCAAATTGCCCATAGTGTGGAAATAAGAGTGTGAATGTTGACCGGAGGTTCTACCACGGTCCTAAAAATAGGAATAACTACAATGGTTACTACTGGCATCCACGGTCCCTAGTTGAACTACAGAGTGTTCTAGATGGGTGGATGGAGGTAGTATGAGACTTTATGATGATGCGTTCTATTTATATACACTGAATTAATGCAGAATTTATTTCTGCAAAGCATCGGTCTGAATTGTTTCACGTACAATGACATGATCAGCAAATGATACGCCGGCAAAATAAACAGTTTAAAGCCCTTAAAACTCAAACGACACAGATACGTGCCAGCAACACAGCGTAGGTCATGGTGATTAAATACATTTTTAAGTGCTTATATGGAAGCCTTGCCGGTGTGTTAACAGGGAGGATTCCGACTTCAAACTTTACATTTGGGTTTTTGGATATGTTAGGTAGAACAAAAGACATCATTACTTTTATAACGCGTTACCCCTACCAGAAAATGGGAATGACATTGCAAAAATGTAGAACTCTCAAAAAGAGCATATTATTATTATCACTATTATTTTGCTCATTAAAAACAACTTAAAAAACAACCAGAAAAACACTCATGTGTATCTGTGTTATTCCTTTGCATATGTGATCCATTTAATTTATTTTTTGCTCGTCACATTTGGGTAGTTGGTTAAAATTAACCAAAATTCAGTTCATCATATTTTGTTCTGAAAAAATTATATGTCACTCTATACTGGATCTATAATCCATATGATCTATGATATATAATCTATGAGCCCTATATATATTTATAAAAAAAAACAGCAAAACAAATAACTCCTGAAATGCTTTGAGCTTTAAGGGCTACCGTCCATTAGTCATACAGACCAGCGTTAAAATAAATCCACCCAATCTAAGCTTTATTTTTTTATTGTTTTCCCCAGGCTGGTAAAATATTCAAGGGAACAGTAAAACTCTGATCTACTGTCCTGAGGGGCTAGTAAGGGGAAAATGTTATGTTGGACACGGCTTGTCAGGTTTTCAGGGTACCAAAACATGAAAGTGGAGCTTTTATCATCTCAGTGGGTTGGGTAATACTTCCATCTCTGTAATATCACCCTGTGTTTTATGTAAAAATCCTGGTAAGACAAATGGAAACGTTACCCACGTATAGCTTGTAATAACAAAACTTCCACTCTGGTGCATCGGCCAATAGCTGTTTAACCACTGACACTCAATTAACCTGTTACATGTCTACCACGAGAAGAGGCTGGTGAATGCATGATTGGAGCTGTTTCCCCTGTCTCTCTATCTGTCCTTCACTTGTTTATTTCCGTGGTTATGCTGCATTGAGTGCTCACTGTGCTTGTAGAGTGTGGATCACAGCCCTGACAGGCTGGAGCACAGATAAATGTTTAATTCATGGTCGGACAGACGCCTAGGCAAGACACTGAATGGTGTAAGTGGGAACAGCCTCCAGGAAAGACCCAGATAATTGTATGCTATGCTAAACATGCTAAGAACGAGGTGCAATAACAGCACACTTTCTGCACTGTGAGGCAGAGAGAGAGAGGGAAAAGAGGGGAGAGAGAGAGACAGAGAAAGAGAGAGAGAGACAGAGAGAGGTGATGAATCAGCTCATCTTCTGTACAAACTCAGCAGGAGCTCAGTCATCCCAGCATGTTAAATAATGATGTGTGAAAATGACATGCTTACATTCTGTAGTCACAAATAAAAAGCTTTATATGTGCCATAGTGTCTGTGCTGCCTCTGAAGTCTGAAATATATTTATAATGCAACAATTTTGTGAAACCCAGTATGTATTATGGCTCGACTGCTGCAACTTACTTGTGCCATTTGTGCACTGTTTATTTATTTTTTTTACAAATATAAATTGCTCATTTATTGCTGTCTTATTGTGTTTTTAAATTTCATTCTAATTACTGAAGCAATTTTACATCCTGTTTTAAGTCTACCTTGGGTTTAATAGCCTACCGCACTCCCTCTTCCCTTCATTCTCACACCCTTTCCAGTGTGGTTCGGTTCGGATCATTATAACGTTGGCAATTAAGTTGCATATTTCCGTTGGTTTCCTGCTGAGGGTTCTGCCATACTGCCTGATTCACTGCCTTTCTTTTTCACCCGCTTGCTACCTTTCTTCTGTTATAGCGCTGATGCGCACACAGTAACAACTCTCAGCGTTTGTCTGTCGTCCTTAATTGGATGGAGAGATATAAACATTTGTAGCTGCTGAATCCCTCGTAGCTTCTGCTGTTGCTGTAATTTTGTGTTTTATAGTGTGCAGTTGTCTGTATGGCATTCATGACTTTTATATGTTTGTTGTTACAGTAGGCTTTAAAATTGGGTAGGAGAGTGATTAAAAGAAAATAATTAAATTGTAAGTCAAAAATGATCTGCTGTAAAGTTATATTGAAACTTCAGTTGGCCACACTGTCTTATTAGCGCTTTCCATTCTCGGCCACTGTCTCCCAAGTGACTACTGTGCAGGTGTTAACGTCTTCCATCATTTCACTTGTAACTGCGGTGCGAGCAAAAATGGATGCCCCACTTGTGATCTGCATGAAAGAAGATCAGCATGCAGTGATTCGTCTTTTTGTGGGCTGTGGGTGTACTTGGGTATCTGCAAAGAAAATTTGGACCAATACTTTAACGAAGGTGAAAGTTTCTTAAAGAGAAATGGATTCATCACTACGAGCCTGCGAGTAAACGGCAGAGTATGGAACAGAAACATCCTGAATCGCCGACCAAGAAAACGTCCAAAAGTCAACCATCAGCGGGAAAATTGATGCTTACAGATTTCTGGGACTCTCAAGGGCCAGTATTGGAACATTATCAGGGAAAAGCTTCAACAATCCACAGTGCTTGTTATAAGGGGTGTTTATCAAAGAGCTAAGGCCTAAACTTCGGATTAAACACAGTGGGCTGCTATCCAAGGGCGTCGTGATCTTGCATGACAATGCGTGTCACTTCTGCCCACACTGTCGACACTCTGCAAGAAATTTTAAGGTGTTAAAGCATCCTCCCCGCAGCTCTTGCACAATCGGACTTTCACTTGTTTGGTCCCCTGAAAGCAGCCTTAGGAGGACGAATTTATTTGTGATGAAGATGTCAAGACAGTGGTGCACTCGTAGCTCAGCCTGAAATATTTGAGGGAATATGAAAACTTGTTGACAGATGGACAAGCAAGTATTGAAAAAGGAGATTATTTAAAAAAATATTTATTTGTCTTTTATAAAAGTTAACAAAGATAAATTCTACAAATTCTAGAATGGGAATAATTTTTGACTCATCCTCATATAATAGACACTAACTTAGCACTTTATTAGAAACACTATACACATACTGGGCAAAGCCAGACTTTACTTTCAATACAGACTTAGTTGTCACTGGCATGGATTCCACAAGATGCTGGAAACATTCCTCTGAGTTTCTGGTCGATGTTGACATGACTGCATTACATAAATTCTGCAGGTTTTTCAGGTGTGCGTTCATGCTGCAAATCTCTTGTACCGCCCAAAGATGTTCTCAAAATTATGTAAATAAAACCAGTTTTAGATGACTTTTACTTTGTGAAATCTGCCATAATGATGCTGGAATGTTTAGAAGATGAGTAAATTATGGCCATGAGGAGCTACGCATGCTCAGCAACATTGCTCGAATAGGCTGTGACGTACAAGTAATGCTCAGTTAGTATTAGGAGGCCGAAGTGTTCCAAGAAATAATTCCTTACACCATTACAGCATCTCCACCACGTCTGACTGTCAACAGGGTGGACTGGGTTCAAGGATTCATGCTGTTGGTACCAGACATTGACCTTACCATCTGTGTGCTTCCACTGAAATTGAGATTCATCAAGCCAGGCAGTTTTTTCCTGTAACCGTCCCAGGTTTAAAAAAAGGGATCTGATATCGTCTGCTGTTGTGACACATTCACCCTATGTTTTGAAGTCTTGTGTATTCTAAATGCTTTTCTGCTAACAATAATTGTACAGTGCTTATTTGAGCTACAGTACACTTTCTGTTAACTCCAGTCTGGCCATTTTGTGTTGATCTCTCTCATCAACAAGGTGTTTTCGTCAACAGAACTGCCCCTCACTGGATATTGTTTCCTTGTTGCACCATTCTGAGTAAATGCCCTTGTGTGAAACCCACAGGAGATCAGCAGTTATAGAAATACTTAAACGCACCCGTCTGGCACCAACAATCATGCCATAGTCAAAATCCCTGAGGTCACGTTTTTCTCCATGCTGTGGCTGATATGAACATTACCTGAAGCTTCTGGCCTGCATCTCTATGATCTGTATCTAAATATATTAAATATTGCTATTATATTATCATATTGCCCAGTGATGCCTGCAAGCAAGACTGTCCCAGTGTTTTAATCTTCCTAAATGTAATTTAGTTCCTGTGGATCAGATTCAATAATGCTTCTAAACGTTAAAGCAGCCCTGTGTTAATTTGGCTTTCTTTTAAACCTGCCTAATTCGATAGTCAGTTAACCTTATAAACTTGATAAAATTCTTCTTAGATTACATAGTTTCATCGCGGGTTATGGTCAATCAGTTAGAATTTGCAATAACACTTCAGTTACAGAAACTGTTAGCACTGGGAATCCCCAGGGCTATGTGCTGAGTCCCCTGCTGTACATGCTTTTCACATTGTGTGGCCTCCCAGAACAACAACCAACATCATCAGATGTGCTGATGACACAATAGTCATGGGATTGATCACTGGAAGAGATGAGACAACATATAGGTAAAACGGTGACAAAGCTGGTGGCCTTGTGCTACACAAATAATCTCTTCCTAAATGCAGACGAATGGGATGATTATAGATCTTAGGAGTAGAAAGAAGATTTACACATCACTATACATTAGTAAGACTGAGGAGGAGAGGGTGGAAACTTTTACATTCCTTAGCACCTACATTAGCAAGGATCTCACCTTGTCTCACAACACACAGCAAATTATCAAAAAGAAAGAAAAAAAATTCCAGCATGGCTGTACTGTACTTTCTAAGAAGGCTAAGGCATGACAAACATAACCCTCAGCGACTTCTACAGATGCACAATTGCGAGGGTATGTACAAGCTTCATCACAGTGTGGTATTGAAACTTAACTGCACAAAATAGGAAGGCTCTTCAGCATGCAATCAAAACAGCACAATTCATTTCCGGAGCTGCCTTCCCATCTCTTCAGGACATATTCAACATCAGAGTCATCAAAACGGCTACAACCTTATCATGGACGGTACACACCCCTAACACAGCATCTTTAGCCTTCTAGCATCAGGTAGACGCTATACTGTAGGAGTGTAAAATTAAGAACAAAAATACTGTCAAATAGTTTCTATCCACAGGCTATCAGATTGTTAAATTAATCCCTTATACACTGACCTTATCCCATCATCACTTTTTCAGATTTGCATAATACAATGCACTCCATTTTACACATAAACATTTAGTTTTATTTATATTTCATGGATATCTATTACATAACATGCACATTTATATTTATTTACATTTTTATATGCATATTTATATTTATTATTTCTATTTTTTTTCTGCTATACTGTAGTTTTTTATGATTATTTTGGGAGACTTGCCAAGTAAGAGCGTCATTGCATGGTGCGACTATTGTGTTTTTAACTGTGCACATGACAATAAATATCTTGAATCCTGAATGGTATGTTCACTTTCCTCCTTATTGTAATTCATTATCGGCACCTTTTGGTAAATAAGCTAACATTATTGGTGCTGCAGGAGTATTTCTGATTGCAATAGTCTAATAATCTTGTAGTGTCACTTCACTTTGGTTCAATGCTCAAAAACTAAGCCATAAATGTAGTCTTAGGAGTAGAAAGAAGATTTACACATCACTATACATTAGTAAGACTGAGGAGGAGAGGGTGGAAACTTTTACATTCCTTAGCACCTACATTAGCAAGGATCTCACCTTGTCTCAGCAAATTATCAAAAAGAAAGAAAAAAAATTCCAGCATGGCTGTACTGTACTTTCTAAGAAGGCTAAGCCATAAATGTAACCCAAGAAAAAAAAAACCTGTGTAGGTACTGTATAGTATCATAGTATGCGCCAAATATACAGTACTGAAATGAAAAGACGAACAATATTACGTTGTTGTCATCTGTAAGTTTATTTCTCCTCAAAGAAACTAACATACACACTATCAGCGTGTTGATTTACCAATGTATGCATGATGTAAGTGTTCAAAGTGTGTGTGCACTGTTTTGCTGTAGACAGTGTTCATATCGTTTACGCTGTTCTTAACATATCCCGAGACAAAGGTTTCTGCAGATTCCTACTTCAGGAGACGATTTGCTTGGGTAATGCAGGCACAGTTCTTGGCGGATCTTTACAGTTGAACATACGCTCTTTTAACATTCCCCACAAGTAGGCATCAGCTGGTGTAAGATCGGGGGAATGGGACAGGTATGGGAAGGAATTCTACTGCCACAAATTTCAAGCTAGGTCGTTCACGAACACTTCCGTATGAGCTGAAATAATACTCAACTATGAATACTTTTCCTCCGTTAAGAGACCCATTTAGAGACTGGAGCTATGCCCCGTCGTCAAACGCACATGCGGGTTCGAGATGCACGAGTTTCAGTACTGTATATTTTGGGCGCATACCGTATTTGTGAGCCATATTATTTAACTGTCTGAGGGTGGCATCAGTCAGTCCTACCTGCAGTGCGCTGTTGAGGAAGCAGCTGTTCTGGCCCGGCTCGTTGCTCAGGCCTTTGCTGGGGGCAATGGAGTTCATGGTGCGCGGGCTAGAAACGCTCTGCAGCCCGCTGCTGCCAGAAGCAAAGTAGTTCCGCTTCCACGACATCGATGCCGCCCCACTTCCTTTTCCAGTCACCACAAAGGCTGCTTCCTTCTCCAGCCAATCACACAGGAGGAGGAGGAAGGCATCCTGGGTGAGTGTAGATGATGCAAGTGTGAAAGTTTACGGACGTTTATGGGTATGTGACAGGAACACAGGTTGATGTTGGTATGGACTTGCTCCTATGTCACTCCCATGTGAGGGCGGTGTGTGGGTCTAAAGCAGCGTTGTGTGTTTCCCAGAGAGTTGGGAGCTGCTAACAGGGATGCAGAGTTCAATAACGTGGTCAGACGCTAAAGAGGCTCTTTTTCTGACAAATTCGCTCTAATAAAGTGACAAAGTGACTTGACCCGCAAATGGCTTAGCCTTCTTGCAGTGCCTTCATGGACTGTGTGTGTGCCTCTCTGTGGGTGCTGTTGCTTCACTCTGGTCCAGGACAGTATGTCTTCCTTAAGCCAAGCCTGTGCAATCTTTAGCCCCTTTCCACCATCCGGTCTTGTGGCCAAAAGCTCTTATCTCTGCTCAGACTGTACAAAGAAAGAAAGAGATGGGAAAAATACAATAAGACTACAGAACTCCATACTGTATATAAAATTGCAGATTAGTTGTTTTTTTTTATTATATCATTGTTATCAACATGGCAGGATCCCTAATACTGGACACGCAATTAATTGAGTTTTGAATGTTGAATATAATTTTTGCTTTCCTCAACCAATTAGTTAAATACATTCTACTGTGATATCTGTGAGCTTAGCTTAAGTCAGTTAATTGGTTTTTATTGACTCGGGCGTATTAAATCATGAGCTCCACATTAATTTGTTTTATGTCTCTGACCAAGCAGCATATTCTGACAATTTTCCAGTTGCTGGGTTCAAAGTGCTGCTTCTTTAACCAACAGAATTTTTTTTATTGGGGACAAAAAAAAATCTGATAAATCAAATAAATTCAAACACAATGTCATTGCTTAATACTTTCATTAGATTCCAGATTTGTTCTTGTCTGAGGTTGCACACATACGATAAAATCTATTTTTCATGCCCAAGATCCTTTAAGACACAGACTGTTAACCTATATAAGTTGGGTAATGGATATATCAAATACGCAAGCAGTTCAAGAAAAGGATTTTAAAAAATTATTCAAATGTCAGTTGAAATATCAGGAATAAAAGTCAGGAATATTATTAAACTGTTAACAGACATTCAATGTCCACTTCACTAAGAGAACCTGGACACCTAGACATTCATGCAAGTATCCAATTAGCCAATTTCTTAGCTGCATCTCAGTAGAGAAAGTCACGCGGATGTAGACGAACAGCTTCGGTAAATGCTCACATCAAACCTTGATGTGATTTCAGTTTCTTTAACCACAGTATTGGTGCTGGAATCTGCTGATCTCCTGGGAAATTCACACTCAACAGTCTCTAGAGTTTCACAGAATGGTACAAAAAAAATCTATCAAGTGGGAGTTTTGCAGGTGGAAATGCCTTGCAAACAGTCCCAGCTCTTTACAACTGTCATGAGCAGAAAGGCATGTCAGAAAGCACAGTGTCAAACCTTGCAACTGTGTCAATCATTTCTTCCCTGTCAGCTAAGAACAGGAATCTGAGGCTACACTGTGGGAGTCCAAGTCTTCAACTATGCAGTTATGTTGAGGTTGTACATTTCATTCATTTAATGCATTGGGGTTTTTTTCCCACTGGGAAGAAGGGTGCCTATACTTCTTCACCTGACTGTATTAAGTTCTTTTTAAACATTCATTCATGAAATTCTCTATAAACCTTTCTAACCTTTCTAGGTTTATAAAACACAATGTAAAGGAAAATCAAACCAAACCTACAGCCCACTCTATAACTATTGGCACCTATCTTACAAAATAAATCTATTAAAAAAAAATGAACAATGCCGACAGTCCCGACACAATTAGAACGAGAGAGAAAGGGAGGAAGAGAATTACCAATCACTGTGTTCCTACAGCTTGTGCTTGCCTCACATGTTTGTGATACAGCAGTGTGTGATGGCGAGGGCAAGTCTTTAAATGCTTAGGTGAAAAGTGAACCACGTGAAGACAAAGTGTGACAAATACTGTATGAGGCAGGTGTTGCGCTAGGTTACACAAAAACCTCTTCCCTCCCTCCTCTCACTTTTTTGTAGCACTGTTTTTTGCACATACAGTTGCTGGCATAGCATAGCTCACATACAGTAGCAATGCTAACACTTTGCTAGCATGTGTGCACTCACTGTGTGTATATAATTGTTCTTTTTTTTTTAGACACATAGACCACACATACTTAGAAAAATACCTTACATGCATTTCCTCTCTATAACCCCCCTTTTGAGGGATCATAAAACCCAATAGCACTTTGTGTGAAATGAATCTTTACATAAATAATGTTTAGCTTTAACCCTAACAAGCTAATCAAGGTTTCAGGATTACTAAGGCTACAGGCAGGTGAGTTTGTTTTTCAGCATTGGAGCTGAAATCTGTAAGACTGCGGCTCTTTAGAACCTTGACAAAACTTGCCTACCCCTGGCCCTAGGTAGTGGACAAAAATTCATTCATTTATTTGAACACCTTAAGAAACAAGGCTACAGTGCATGACTATGTGTAGTAACACTGACTAGCTAACATCCTACAGCAAGAAATTACCCTGATGTATTAGTTTAAAGATGTGTTTATAAGTGTTATGACAAAAATATAGCACATGGAAGACATTTTCTCAGTCACCATTATACAGTACCAGTCAACAGTCTGGACCCAAGTTTGGATTTATTTTCTACATTCTAGAACAATAATGGATTTCTTTCAAAACAATGATATAATTCTAGAATTCTCACATATATAGAATTAGGTATTTAGACACAAAGGTCAGCTGATCTGGAAAGTTCTTGCAAGAACAGTATTGTCAAGTGCATTTGCTAAACCCATCCAGCACCATGATGAAACTGGCTCTCATGAAGACTATCCCAGAAAAGACCAAAATTTACCTCTGCTGCAGAGGAGAAGTTCATTTAATTTCAATTCAATTCACTTTAGCTCGTCCAGTCAGGTCTCTCCAGGCCCAGAGAGGCTACATGGTGCTTTTAACAATGGCCACTAATGCAAAGCAGCTTTACAGAATCAAAAATAAAGTGTGAGAAATCTATATAAAAAGTGTAATTGTGAAAAAGGAAATATGTCTAAATCAAGATAATTAGATTGTCCCTGACCGAGAGTGATGGTGGCAAAGAAAAACTCCCTGAGATGGCAATGGGAAAAAAAACATTAGAGGAACCAGACAGAGAACTCATCCTCATTTGGGTGGTAATGGCTAGCAGGGATTGATCTGCAATCATACTATGTGATTGTAAGCTGGAAGTTCACTATAAAAGGAGATGTGTTTGGGTTAATATGGAGTCTGCTTTTGTTATTGTAGTCTCAAGTACAAGAGCCTCAAAAATCACCAATTTATAGCACCTCATATTTTCGAGAGGTTAAGGATTCAAAGAGTAAAGTAGCAGACGCATGTCAGTATCAACTGTTGAAAAGAGATTATTGCATATTTTGAATGCCTTCAGCATTGTTTTGCAATGTAGAATTAAAAAAAAAAAAAAATCAGAAAAGAACATGGAATTAGAAGGTGTGTCCAAACTTTTGACCGGTAGTGTATATCACATGTAATTTTTCTAACAATGTGCAAACAAATCTGTGGAGTCATTAGATAGCATTGAAAACACCTGCATCTGCACACGCATCTGATAACACTCATGATACTCTGGAAAGTGTATTATGTTAGTACATCCCAATACCACATGCACTGTCCAATTAGTTTGCTTTACCGCGATAAAATCTAGTTAATATTTCGGTCCTGTAATGTTACTTATACCAAGGGTTCCGTTACTTAAAGTTAAGATGTTCCCCTAAAGCTGGAAATACACTACATGCTTTTCACAATCCCATCTACTGTCATGTAGTGTACCCCAGCTTTAACTGACCATTAACACCCACACACTGAGGATGATCACCAAAACGCCTTACCCCTTAAAAATGAGAAAATAAAAGTCACGAAAAACAAAAACACTCAGGAAAGAAGGGAGGAAGATTCCATTGAGGTTTGCTTAAGAATTGTGCATTCAGCAGCAAACATTATTGAAAACTTCTCCTAAAAAAGAAACCTCATTAGTTTTGATATATCGATTGAACTGTATTAGATTTTTGGATAAACTGAAGCACATGAAAATAAATAAGAAGTGCTTCGTCGGTTATATATAGGAGTACACTGTCAGGAAAAAAGATAATAACCTGTTTTTTTTCTGTTTCTGCTGTGATACTTACCTTTTTCATATTTATTACATTTCGGTCACTTGAAAATATGGATTGTAATGCTGCTTAAAAAAAAAGATTTAAAGTACATAATTGGACCTTTTAGAGTAGAGTTGTAAAGGTATGCTTTTCAAGAATGTAAAAATTACATAATAAATATACCAAGGTGTATGCTAAAAGGTATCACCCTAGCAAAAATAAAGGTAGTTCAGAACCCTTTTCTAAGTGTCCAAATGTAGCAAGGACATACTGTACTGTAAGTACTTCTAAGCGATTTTCTTGGAATCGAATCAAACACATGATTATGCAGTTGAGAGACCTCTGAAGCGAAGCCTTTAAAATTACCAGACTGGTTGTACCAGAACACAAGCTCAGTCATTTCAAGACTATGTTTCAGTGAATTTCTTCTACGGACAGTAGCATGTTGGTCCAGTTATAAAGACACCCTCGCCATTGGCCTCTAAGGTCAGATGACAATTAAGTACAAATCAGGGAAGCATATCATTATTGTTCCTCTGTGATTTTCCATTCACACAGTCCACTATAGTAGGAAGAAGACACAGAGACTGTCAGCCCCTCATAGTAGATTAACCCTGACCAGAACCGTCTCTCCAGACCTACAGCCCTACAGTACCTGCATATTATATAAAGGATTCTAAATGAGTAGTCCAAGCAGGGCTACAATCAGCACCACCCCCTCCTCCTCCTCTTTTTTTTAATTACATTGTGAGCCCTGTGCCCTGTAAACAGGGAGAGCTAATCAACCCTCGGTCAGCGCACGATTTAACATGTTGCATAACATTCCCAGCACGCTGTGTAAAAACTGCATTGCCTACAGCCCATCCACACAAACACACACACACACACACACACACACACACATCCTTTTTGGACAACTTATCCAAGCTCAGGAACACACATATACCAGGATACAGACACTCTAAATCCCTCTTTAATTCCATTATCTGGCTTGGTTCCAGTGCCAAGCTGCTAGGCAAGGAAAGGCCTTGGCAATCACGAAAAGGGCAGCAGGGTTGCATCATGGACTAATGTAAAACACTGTAGCAAGGGCTTCCTTTAGCCTTAATCACCGCTTCATGATAACACAATCAGAATGATTAGATTAGTTTATAAATTTATGATGCAATTAAAAGCCTATCCCAGACTTATGACACTGAGACAATTGCCATATTGGTGAACGTACAACAAAAAAGCACATAATGCTGCATGTGACAAAGACACAAGGACCCAAAACCCCCTCACACCTTCCCCACCTCCCACTCCATGCCTCCTACAGTATATATGATGATGTATTAGTTGTCAAGGTTTTTGTCCAGTCGACAAAATCTGAATACTGAACTAGATTTTATTAACTCGGCAAACGTCATTAAAAAGATGATTTTGTATTTGATTATCATTTCGTTTTTATCATGGGAAAAAGAGTCATGAGGTGTGTTTTTTTTTTTCATCGACAGAATTAACACTGCATAGTTAAACAACATATACACCATGAAATAAGAGCCATCTGGAAAAGTGAGAAGGGAGAATATGTTCTCAGGCTCTCAGGAGGAGGGTAGGAGGGCGGCACTGCAGCATGTTCACAAAGCCAAAGCCACAATCATTAACACAGCATTTCACAGCGCCAGGACTGTATACACTCATAGGAGATGGCAGCAGCCCATTAACATTGATGGCAAAAAGTAAATAAATAAAAAATAAAAAATATGAAATATTACTACATGGGATATTGAACTATAAAACACAATGAGCGGCATTGTGAGCTGTTAAACATGCTGTTAACCATGTAAATATGATATGTGCATCACTAGTGCGATGTAGAAAATGATATTCGGTATGAGTTCATGCTTAATTTCCTTTAGGCGATTTTTTTTAAGCATCTGTTGTAAAGTAAAGAAGTGATATTCCGTACTCCCATAAATCCCTTTCAGGGTCAAATAATTTTCTAAGGACTGCAGGAAAGATTCACTGAATCAATAGAATCCAAACATTTATCAAAACTAATGAGGATTTTTATTCATAAACCCAAAATCTAACATTTGACATGTATGTAAAATTTTATTTAGGCTCAATATGTATTTTATGGCTGTATTCTTGTTATAAAGCTTTAGATCGAAATATTGATCAGAATATCTCTTTCCTTCAAGAAAGCTATTCAAGTAGCTGATTAATCTGGATTATATCCAAAATCGATAATGAACTATTAACTATTTTAACTAATATCCATAATAGTTGATGGTAATTTGAAAGTCATCATGTCTTCTATTAGTATCCCTGCAGATTTAACAATTGTAGGGCTAACATGTCAATGCAGCAACCATCAATCACTGCACTTAATTGGCAGCATCAAAATAAATTCACATCAGTGTAATTAATCATGACTGTTATCTGCTACAACTAGATTTAGAATTATAGTGCCGAGCGCTGTGCGTCAGACCTGCAGGAATGTGAATGCGAATAACAACGAACGCTGCACAGACACTTCCTTCACTGGTTTGTTACACTGATCACATTTGCATGTGATCTCATTTGTCTTAAGTAAACTAATTAAAGGCAGGAAATGTTAAATAGATTTCCTCGATTACCATATTGGTATTTTGCAAGCAGTATATCTTTATGTACCGAATATATCTTCATGTACTTCATGTTCTGTACTGAGTCAAACTTAATGTCATACCTCAGTGCAAGCTAATTAGTCAGGACAACAGTACAGGGTTGGATGAAAAAAGCAAACTACTCTAAGTGTGGGATAGATTACGCTATCATGCCATTAAGTAAGAAAAGAAACGGTAATAAATTAAATTAAATACCATATGCCAGAGATGTGATGAGGCAGAAATTACTGCCTTCTTTATTTGCTCATGGAGGTCATAACCTTTGAAGGGGAGTCTCTTCTGTTCATTAGTGAAATTGTACTAAATCCAAAGAACTGCTGATGGCTAAGACTTGTTGGAACTAGAATCACCCCGATGGGAGCAAAACATGAGTTGTCTACTCTGGCATGAGAATGCTGTTCAGTTCAAACACAGCCTGCTAAAGCAGGACAGCAATGAGAAAAGAAAAAAAAGCATCCAGGGACTGAAACTGAGCAATTAAACAGCCAGCTCCAGCTTTTATTGAGATTTCAAAGCAGTTCTGCCAACCTTCAGATTCAGAGCACAAACAGGAACTTTAGCGCAAATGATGTGTGGTACACTGTGTTGTCTCGTGTGTTGCTCGTCGTTGAAAGGGTTTGCTTCTCGAGTGCTTCTCCTGTGCTCGGCCTATCACCTACAGAGTGTGTCATCGATCACTCAGGGCTACGTTGGCAGTGCATGGAGGTCTCCATGGTGTGAATGAAGCTCTGGAAGACAGCCAGAGAGATGGGAGGAATGCAGGACTCTCCTCTCTGTACAGACAGAAGGGCTGAGCAGCATTTCACTGCATGGGAGGTGTGGGTGAAGGCACGGCGCTCTGCGACTGAGCAGCCGAGATGGAAATCGAGCACTTTAAATTCAAGGAACCTTTTAATGACTTTAATAACAGCTCAGGTGTACAAGATGTGCAAATATACTGAACACTTTCTTTTCTTAACTCGGTCCCAATTTTTCAGCCCCAGCTAACTCTTCATTCCGATTGAGGCATCTAACCAACATGCAGCAAAACTACTCTGCTGGAATGCTTGGAAACTGCAGCCATTTTAATTACATTAAAGTGGCATTAGGTTTTTTTTTTTTTTTTTTTTAAGCGATTAGCGATTCCTGTTGCAAATCCGATTTCAACACTTTCTTAGCAAGGAGGACAAGCTGAATTAAACGCTCACCAGCCGAGTCTTGCTGCTTAATGAGACTCCCCTGTCCTGCAGCAAAGAGAAAATTAGCAAGGATGCCCCCACTTTGCCACAAATAATACATGGAAAAAACAGACACATTTTAAAAAAATAAAATAAAAACCTGAGCATCCATTAACTGCAGGGACATCATCGTAGTACAAAGCAAATGAGAGAAAATATAATAAACTAAAAAAAAATTAGGGCTTTTAGCCAAGTCAGTTAAACTAAACAAAGCATAAAGACTGGTGTTGATGCATTGAGCACATACTGTAAGGATAACATGTAGATTATCTCCTAATCTATCTTAATTCACACTCATTCACCAGACGAAGCTGTAACTATTGGTCATGCATCGCTACTTGTCTCTGAGTATAACTGAAACTTGAAATCACAGATAATAGAAGACGTGTGTTATTGTAAAGTGGTATTATTTCTTTATTCCTATAATGTATGAACCATAAAAGCTGACTTTTAGCTCATGAATTCATTAAATCCTTCTAATCAATGTGCACACAGTAATTGCGACTTTAATTAAAAAACCATGATAGAACAGAAAGTTGTATCCTTTGAGCGTAAATCAGCTTTCTTCTGTTGGAGGAAATACTTTTAATTTCAGGTCTCAATAAGTCATCGATGATTTATCTTTACAGAGGCTCATTCCCTCATTATATCCGAGAACAAATACCCAAGATATCAGGAGCTCACAGGCACACCAGCATGTATACGCATCCGAGTACACGAGGGTGTGAGGGGGAAAAAGCTTAGCGGTTTGGAAATTCGCCATGGAAACACATCTCTGAATAAACACAAGAAAGCTGAGGCATATAACAAGAGAGGAAAAAAAGCAGGCTTGAATTTTTAAATTGCTAAACTCCATAACGCTTGGCTCGGTGACGTGTGTCTTCCAGGAACAGTCTCTGTTTCCTGCCTGGAAAATGTTTCACGGCTTAACACTGCTTTTAAGAGCTTATGTTCTTACATCCCGAGCTGAGGATTTCACCGAATGCGAACACAGGCCTAGGGGAAACATCTCTATTTTATTTAAGCAGAAGCTAGAAACTGTCTTCTCGAATACAGTTCAGAAGAAACATTTGAAAACTGCACTTCGACACTGTTCTCAGGCGCACTTATGCTCCATTTCACACCTGAGTTTACATAAATGGGAAACAATTGATTCAATAAGTCGGAATAGCAAGAAGTGAGTTCTGGTGTTTATAAAGCACTCGAAGTGAAATATCACAGAGAAGACACAGCCATCCACCTAGTACAGTCTTCCTCTTCTACTGTCCCTCACAAGCAACACTAGCTCTTTTAAGGATGTCTAGTGTTAGCCTCCGAGTGGCGCAGTGGTAAAGCGCTCGCCCTATCATCTGGGGAGCGCTGGTTCGAACCCCGGATGATGCTGTTTTCCTCTCACAGCCGGAGGCACAGAGAGAGCTGATTGGCCGA
>JAOVVA010000054.1:8448519-8461655 GCA_028565275.1 Leiocassis micropogon | reverse complement strand
CCGCGATTAAGACGATAGACCAAAATCTCTATCGGTTGACAAATTTCTACCGGTTAACCGTGTCTACCGGTATATCGTCCACCCCTACCAGAATTAATGGATAAAATCCCCCAGCGGCAGTTAAAGCCTAGACCTTATTCACTCAGGTCACAACACACACTGAACCAAAAGTCCAAGCAGGATGAATACATGTTTAAAAAAACGTGTAGATAATATGCAAATTTTGGTGGTGAACCTACCCCACAAGTAACTATACTACTCTAAGGCTGCTCAATTCTTGTTTTTGGTCAGATCAGATTTGCGTGTCATGACGGTACATTTATAATTACAGTGACTTTTATCTGACTCTCACGCCACCTGGGCCAAAACATGGCATGAGTTTGTGTGACCAATCATTAATTTCAAACAAGAGATGTGATTTTAGCAAAATTTTGCTTGGGATTTTGCTCTGGAGGACGGCAAGCAGTTGGTCGGCTGTATTTGTTGAGGTCAAACCCTTTTTACCCGTGTTAATAGATATTGCTAGCACTGCGATGTAATCCCCATGCTGCTGGTGCTGTGTGATATCAGCAAGCACCCCAAACATGCAAAAGCAAAAAAAAATAATCCCATGAACTCCCATCTGCACATTCTCATACAAGGTGCCTGACTGCATTTCAGATGTGCATGCAATATAGGACCATAAACAGACCCAATCTGACAATCAGATTCGTGTGGTCAGACAACCCTAAAAAATTTGATCTGTGGCAAATTTGGATAAAAATCAGAATTGAGTCACATCGAATTGGTGATGTAAACAGGTAGATACCATGATGGTTTTCATGTCACTCCACTCTCTCTAATAGCCTCCTGTCTCTGACTGAGTGTCTCTCTGGACCAGATATTGGCTACACTCCAGCAATCAGGGACTTAAAATGCAATTCACGTGGACAGATAAATGAATGGATTTATCAGCTAAGACAAGTGTTTTCTAAAACATTTTCAGCAGTTTATCCATCAACATCTCTTTTGTGACATCATACCCAAGGGAACAAGCGTCTGTTAAACATATACAAGCTTCAGGAGTGGGGAAAAAAACATGTTGTGGGAATTCCCAGGAACAGGATGGCAGGTGATGTCTGCTGATAAACGGCCTGTCCTTAGAAACGCATGAGTCTAAATTCAGACAGGAAAAGCTGTTCTTCTACGAAAGGTGTCAGGTACAAGAACATTTTGGAAGGAAAAAATCGCTCACACATGTGTCCGGTAAACACGATTCACTTACATGATTCACTTTGCCAAGAATAATGCATGCAACATTAAATCAAAATGCTGCTTTCCTACCCAGATGGAAAGCAATGACAGCACCAAAGGTTTGACTGATGGTACTTAGTTAGTAACCTAGTAACCCAGTGTAAGGATCTATCCAATGATGGAAACTTTAAAGCACTCTCTGCCAAATGCCTAAATGTAGAAAGCAAAATGCTGGCCACTAATCAGGCCTAATATTGAGAGAAGAGCAGCCATTTATCCCATTAACCTGCAGAGATGATTAGGTGGCTACACACCAAGCCACACCAAGTCACTGCACTCTTGATGAAGGACACACACTAATGTCTTCATAGATTTTCAGACATCTATTTGATACACTGCTGTGCTAGCAAGAAAAATAACATTAGTTACATTTACCTGGACAATGTTTCTTCAAACCAATTGAAATCATTCCAATTAGAGACAAACTTAACTGCCTTCATAGATGCTGCCAGATGTGTTTATATGCTCAAAGCATTTCATCCCAATTCATTTTCTTGACATGCAAAAGTGGTTTTGAAGAACAACAAGAAGCATTTTTCTCCAAATTGGAAGTGCTTAGAAAAGGCTTCCTATCTTCATATAGAATCCAGCTTCTACGTTTTGATTGGTTATAGGAATTTAGTTATCTGTGATTGGGCAGATGTGAAATAGGAACCCAATCATTGCCCCTTCCTCAGCCAATAACCAAGTGTATGGAAGTGCAAAGAAGTGCAAAGTAAAAACGTGTAAGGGAATAAAAGTTGTTCTCACTGAGCTTACCGATTTGAAATGAAGGCTAAATTTCTTTCCTGCAAAACTGTCACGTCACCTAATGTTACTCCACGTGGGGCAAACGTGCAGAAATAATATATTTACTCCTACAAGAGAGAAAAAATCAAGTGCTTACACGGCTAATATTTACCTACTGAATGGACTATCAAAAGGTTTACACCACCCGTCTCCTCTCCAATGAAAATCCATTCAGATCGGGCTGAATCAGGTCAGACTGTTCGTACCGAGGTGTTCACATGATGCATTTTTACGTTCGGCTGTTATTCTGATTATTAGTGGAATATTAGGGTCTATGTATAGTATGCTCATCGCATGTTTAATTGGGAGGAAAGTCCATTATTATCAGAAAAAACTGGACTGAGTATTGCAGAGAAAAAAAAAATCTGATTTTCATATAGCACACTATTTATTGTCATGTTATGTACAATTATGCAGTGATGACTACCTGGTGTTCACTTATGGGCTGTTTCTAACTGTAATAATTTGTATAATTAATTAATTTACTTACATTAAGCATAACGAAGTGTATTACTCATATTAAGCATAACATAATCAGTGTAACAATGAAACCACATTATTGTATTGGATCATTTCTCTTGTATGCAGATAAACGCACAGCTCGCACATGGTGTGTCTCTTTCTTCTGCTTTTACAGAAAACTGCTTGTCCAAAATGTCAGCTGGGATTAGGGAAGAAAAGGTTAGAATGTGGACGAATGTATGGTGATTTCTCCACGTGGTCTCTTGTTTTACACAGGCATCACACACATACATGCAGACACACATACAGACGCACAGACACACCGCATTCGGTCCCCATATGTGACCGTGTCAAATCTAATACATTTCCGAACCAAGTCAATGCCCAAGCTGTGCCCAATTTCATCAGACAGGAACAGAGTTCAAGCATACAAGCAGCAGCAGCAGTGTATCGTCTTT
The DNA here is from genome assembly GCA_028565275.1 of Leiocassis micropogon. Taxonomy (NCBI): domain Eukaryota; kingdom Metazoa; phylum Chordata; class Actinopteri; order Siluriformes; family Bagridae; genus Leiocassis; species Leiocassis micropogon. The sequence goes on along the minus strand of JAOVVA010000054.1, from coordinate 8,458,653 downwards.
CAAATACCAGCAATGCCTAGCAATGATCGAAAAAAATACACAGAATGCACTAAAGGATTTCGCAAATAAAGAGATGACCTGCTTCCTACTACCTGGTATATGCTCTGTTGGCACATCAGCATGCGGACAGGCAGGTCACGTCCGAGTGTGTTCAGTCAATGACGCGATCATTAGAGACACTTGTAGGTGCCGAGGGTGTGATGCTGCTCGATCTTATTACTGATTCACAGGTTCCTTTGCTGAACTTCTTCCGCACCTTGAGGCGCACACTCTAAAAAATGAAAGTATATCAGTTCTTTAGCAAGTCACTTTCTCAGCAGTTCCTGAAACACACACAGTTTCTCATTCCTCTGCTCCACCTCGCTAGCGGTTCTCATCCCTCTACATGTCTACACAGTCCCTCTGTCCAATAACTCCGCTGCACCTGCCAAGTTCATCTCCTCTTCCTGTCCGGCACGCTGCCATCACCCCATGCTTTCCTTCCCCCGCACACCACTCCTACTTCTCTGGCCTCTTTTCTTACTGTCTGTGCGAGACCAGCTATTACTGTATTGCACAATGCTGAATTGAACCTTATCTACTGGCGTGATTTATTTTTAAACAATCAGAGACTATTATAAAACATGTCTATAATCAGGATTGTATTCCTGTAAATGTTAAAAAAAATTCACTCTGTGCTACTAGACAAAATAATTTTTGTTATTCAATGTATATTTCTAAAGCCTAGTGCCAACTGTTTTTGTAATAAAATATGTAATTTATCAGTTCTTTTAATTTTTTTTGTTAAAAAAAAAAGGGCTATTCCCATCTGTCCAGGTTTCTCCTTAGGCATAGACAAAAAGCAAAGAAGACCAAGCTGAAAATGAAATTTAGCAATGCAGTTAAAGTTTAGAATGTAAAGAAAAAGCTTAATATACTTATAAATACATAAAACTGACAACTTAGTCGTTCAAGGATTCTCTCAGCATCAGTCAGATAAAAAGGTATAAGTAATACTAACATTTGCCTTATTCTGAATGGTTTAAAAATTCACCCAAGCTAAATAATGAATGAGACTTAAAGGCTATTATTGAACTAGACAATAAAAAAACTGAAAAAGTTAATTTAAAATTGAATTGTTAAAAAAAATGAAATAAAAAATCTATGAGTTCTTAGATTCAAAATGACAAGGATTTTAGAATCATTTAGAATAAAATGTGGTCTCAAACCTACGAAAATTAAAAAGTCAATGTAACAACTTTCTTTCTTTTGTACCATATACCAATAGACTAGTACATGCTCACTTTCCCTCCTCAAGGACATTTACTGAAGCTGCAGCACAAATAAGGAAATTCCCCATGATGCATTTCATGAATACACACATAAGGTGTGTTTACATGGGCCGTAATAGTCCACTAATAATCTGAATGCTCGCCTAATTGGAAGAAAATGCATCATGTAAACACCTCAGTCAGAAAAGTCTGACCTGATCCTTCCCAGTCTGAATGAATTTTTTATCCGAATGAGAAATTTGCTATAAACCTTTGACAATCCACTTCATAGGTTAATAATGTTCCCTGTGATGGATTGTTTTGATAAGCTTATGCAATGTTACAACATTTATTTCCATCCAGGATCTTATATTGATGATTGGAGAGTCAGACCGCTTCGTAAAGCCTTCTCTAGCAGATCCTGAAACTTCTCAATGGGGTTAATTTCTGGAATCTGTGGGGGCCAATCCATGTGTGAAAATAATGTCTCATGCTCCGTAAACCACTCTTTCACAATGAGCCTGATGAAGCTTAGCATCTTCATCTTGGAATATGCCCATGCCATCAGGGAAGAAAAAATGGAAAACCTGACCAACAGAAGTAACCCCAAATCATAACACTGCCCTCACAGGCTTGTACCGTAGGCACTAGTCATGATGAGAGGTGGATCATTTATGATTCATGATGAGATCTGGACTCATCCACTCACATATTTTTTTCCAATGCTTCACAGTCCATTCTTTACGCTCCCTAGCAAATTGAAGCTTTTTTCTGATTAGTCTCACTGATAAGTGGTTTACTTAAGGCTACACAGCTGTTTAGTCCCAATCCCATAAACTCTCTTCATACTGTTCATGTGCAAATACTGTTACTTTCACTGTTAAACATAGCTGTGAGTTCTACTGTTATTTTTTACAACTTGATCTCACTAACCATTTAAATTGATCTCCCATCATACTCATTCAGGGACTTTTTCTGACCACATTTCTTCCCTTGAAGATGATGGTACACCACTATCCTCCTAGGTTTTAATAATGCATTATTTAATAATTTTAAATTCTTAACCCAGGTTTAGTGGTTTAAACAATCTCCTTAGAGGTTTTCTTTTCTTAATGCAAGACAAAAACTTGACCCTTCTGAAACAGAGTAATGTTCTTTGATATGGCCACAGGATATGACAGATGTCTTCTGTTGTATAAGAAATGAGAAGCTACTAACTACCAGTTAGGGGTTAAATAACTGGGGGCTAAACTATTTACTTACTGTAGTTAAATCCAGGTGTTTATTGAGTCTATTAATGTCCTTGGGGGCATTTGTGTGTCTTTACAAAAATCTCACTCACTCACTCATCGTCTATATGGCTTAATCCTTTATTCAGGGTCGCAGGGGTCCTGGAGCCCATCCCAGGAGACTTAGGGCACAAAGCGGGGTACATCATGGACAGGGTGCCCAGCCTTTACAAAAATCTGATGGTTTTAATTTCCATTTTCCAAAAAGAAGAAGTATTTAGATAGCATTCTTTTATTTTTCTTATCTCTGAATCATTGCACTTCATAAAATTCATCCAATTTAACCAGCTTCAATTTCTTTTCTTTTTTTTTTTTTGGTTAGCTCAATGTGTGGGTGGGCTCAAGGTACATATAATGAGTTTTTACTGCTTACCATCAGTTTTTTGGCCGGGGGGCAGTATTAAGATACAGTTTTACAGAAATGTGTAACACAAAAATAAAAATAGGGCTGCCCTTGTCAACGTACCCCATTAGTGTTAGTGTATGTAGACTCAGAATAAGAAGTAGCTGTGTCTCAACACTGACTGTTGTTATGTGTTAGAGTATGTTGCATTTTTTTCCCCACAAGCTTTTGGCTCTCCGCATAAACAATGATGTGCTGAATAACAAAGATCTTGCAAAACTGTAGCAATCAGATTCACCTGCATAGTAATGCAAAGTGAATTTGGTTTATATTGTGTTACATTTTAACAGTTGATATAATTCAACAATTACACATAAAAATAATATAGATTATACAGCTTGGTACAGCTTCACCAGGAGTGCGCTAGGGCTGGTGTCAGTGCATCAAGAGCCACAACGCACAGAAGTCTTCAAGAAATGAGCTCCAGGAAACTGTTGCACTCCTAGTACCAAGCCACTTCTGAACCAGTGACAGCATCAGAAGTGTCTTACCTGAACTTAGGAGAAAACAAGGTCAAAAGTCCTCTTTTGTATAAGTCAATTTTGCATTTCCTAGGGAAATAACTCGTATAACCCTAACCCAAGGTCTAGAGGAAGAGTGGAGAATCCAAGTTATTTGAAGTCCAGTGTAAAGTTCCACAGTCTGTGATGATCTGGGGTGTCGTGTCATCTGCTAGTGTTGGTCCACAGTGTTTTATCAAGCCCAAAATCAACAGCCATCCACCAGAAGATTTTACAGCATGCCATGTTTCCATCTGCTGACAAGCTTTATGGAGATGCCAATTTCCTTTTCCAGCAGGACTTAGCATCTGACCACAGTGCCAAAACCACCACTAACTGTTTTGCTGACCACGATATTACTGTGCTTGATTTGCCAGCCAACTCGCCTGAGGAAGAGGAAGACCCAAAACACTAGACACAACAATACAGACGAGCTGCAGACTGCTATCATAGCAACCTGTGGAACCAGGGAATATAGGCTAAGGGAACTTCCCTGGACAAATTTCCTCTATTCGGAACACAATGCAACCAATACAAACATCACTCCCTTCCTGTTACCTTTACAATGTAAACACCATTCATAAGCGCCTTTCACACTTAAATTTCACACTACTGAAATAAAATATTGATTACATATTAAGACAAAAACGAATACTACTGAAATGTATATAATTTGTATTTCCCTTTGAACTTGGAATCTTACTTAAGATGGCAGAATACCCTGTGGAGTCCACTTCGTAGGGAACTACTATCTGATCGGAACACAGCACTGGTCTTCAATAACACCTCAGCAGTGCCACAGGCAGATCGCCTCCATTCCATGCCGCATTGATGCAGTAATTTGTGCAGAAGGAGCCCTGACCAAGTATTAAGGGCATAAATGAACAAACTTTTTGGAAGTTGGACATTTCTGAATTGTTTTAAAGTGCTGCTTTTGTCACCGTAGCCTATTAGTGTTATGTATATGCAGAATATGTCTCACTGCTGACATGTTGTTATGCAGCAGTTTTTCTCACAGGCTTTTGGTAGTCCATATAAATAATTATGTGCTGAATAACAAAGGTCTTGCAAAACTGTGACAATCAGTTTCTCCTGCATAGTCATTTAAAGTGAGTTGTTTTATATTGCGTAACATTCCAACAGGTGATATGATTCAATAATTCTGTCACATCAAATAATATTGACAAAAAAAAATCTTAAAGTAATATAATAAATCATTCTTATATATAGATCACGTATTAAGTGCATAAATAAACATACTTTTTAAAGTTGGACATTTCTGTATTGTAAATCCTTTCTTGATTGATCTATTAATATTCTAATATTATGAGATACTGATTTTTTTTTTCATCAGCTATAAGCAATAATCATTTAAATAAAAACAAAAAAGGCTTGAAATATTTTACTTTGTGCATAATTAATGTAAATATAGTATATACAGTAAATGTGTATAAAGTTTTACTTTTTTTTACAGTTGATTTTTTTGCAGTTGATACGAAAGTTTTTTACAATATCCTAATTTTTTTGACATGCACTGTATAGTAGCTAATATCAAAATAAACAAAAAAGTCAACATGTGAGTCATGTAGTACTATTAGGCACTGATGATCTCAAAAATGAATTTGTGTCACACATGCAACTTTTAGGACAGAGTTTTAAACATTAACATGCAGCCCTGCTGTAATTTCAGACAAAGTTTATGGATGTGGTTGTTTTGGTTTGCTATATATAGTGTTTGACTCAGAGATAAATTTAGATTGGCAGCAGTAAATTGACATGCACACAGGAACGGTCAGCTTATCTGAAGGCAGATGTTTGTTCAGCTGATTTAACATGACTCCACTGGTAGCTGTCTGTCCATCACAGTCATGTTTTTTGCGCTCACTAATATCAGGAACTAAAATCGGCACTCTACGAGTATTAGCAGTCATTAGTTAGTACTCTCTTTTTTTCAAAATATCAAAATCAGTGGTATTCTGCTTGGCAAAAGTTTCCCCAAATTCTTTTTAAAATAAATATACCCTTTAATAAAGTAGTTTAGTAGCTTTGAAAGTTTTTTAAGTTAAATATTCTTAATTGTTATTCTTATTCTTATTGTTTTTTTTTCTAAAAATAAATCTAACGAAGTGAGATCACTTTAATTGAGACTTACAGTAACAAGTCATAACATTAATCTACTTTATAAGGCAAACCGTGCCCTAATGCAACTTACAGTAGAGTAAAGGCTTTCCAAACATTAAAAGAAATGCTCGTTAAGAACCTTAATATAATATGCTTAATATATTACAATCATAGAAAATTGGATGAAAAAAAACAAACAGTTAATGTAGGGCATTATCCAAGCCAACAACGATAAAAAACAGGTCTAATTACACAAATATACACTGTGTTTTTAAAGCTTTTTCCAGCTTCATTTATCTTTCCACATGCCCACACTGACATAATATTACTAAAATTCAATATTTTCTCTCTATCCAGTCAATACTTTCTATTTTCATGAGTTCACTTTATACACACGCAAATATCAATACACCAGCGCTGAAGGGCAAAAAATAAATGTGCGTGAGGAATGTGTTCCTTGCATAACACCAATTGTTTCTTTGCACATCTGGCCCTTTTCAGAATACAGAGAGTTGCTGAACTAAAATGAACGCCATGTGTGTGTGTGTGTGTGTGTGTGTGTGTGTGTGTGTGTGTGTTTGTGTAAAATGTCACACATGCCACAGTACTGACAGGCCTAAGAGAAGTCCTAGCGGCGGGCCGGACAGCAAAAGCTGAACATTAAGGTGCTTCCTGTAGCATCGGGTGACTACAAAATGGCTTGCTTAATGAATTAGTCCATCCTGGACAAATACACTACCAGTCAAAAGTTTGGACTAACCTTCTAATTTAAATCAAGTCAGCACCAACTGTGATAATATCGTATCTGGTGGTCCCTGGTGATTCCCACCCCTAGTGTGTACTATATAAAAACATGTGGAATCTATTATACATTTCTGCAGTAAGAAAATTTATTATCTTCAAAGTGACTATAATCCAACATGAAGCAAATGCATGCAAAGTAATCTTTTCATAGTACAAATATTACTGTGGAATTATGATTAACCACAATCGCCTCAAATATTCCTGCTCAGCCCAAACGACTACGCTCAGGTGACTGTGTAATCATCGTGACAGGCCTGGTGCTTAATTATCTCAGTACCCTTGGGGTCAGAAATCTTTGTAGCTGAGGAACGTTGTTGTTCCTTTTACATGTTAATCAATCAGAAACCCTGCAGGTTACCTAGAGCTCCAGAGAACAAAAAGTGACGCTCTGCATGGAGCTGATTTAATGCTGAGATCTGGCACTGGCTGCCATTTTAACCTGTCTTCACCTGGAGGGCCTTCATCTCCATCTGGAGTGTGAAGCTAATGCTGACAGCACAGGCCACACAGGTTACCATGTCAACCTTATAACAGTTACTTATTACAGTGCAATCTAAGCAGAATGTGGCTGCAACTCCAACAGGCGCTGCTGTAGACACATACAGTACTGTATATATATTTAGAGATTCATTGAGAACATTTTGTCCTCATATGAGTACATGCAGATGACTTTCTTTCTTTGCAAAACCAATTTTGATATCGAAATGACCTTCTAATGAGTGTTGTGTCAATTTACAGCAGAGGCATCTTAGCTGTTTACAAACAAGCTCCTGTAAGGAGAAAAGCTTTGATCTTTATCTTTTGATTTTATTCTTTTTTTGGCAACTTTAGCATTCAACCAGTTACCCATAAGTGGAATTTTTTTTTGTTATTTTGATTTGAGAAAGTCTTTGTTTATTATGCCATTTCATGGATCAACGCTCAAATACGATTGGTCTGAAAGTGTGCATTATTTTCGAATAACAGCACAACTCAAAAAGTAGCTCCAGCTGTAACATGAACAATATGTTATTATTAATGTGCTCACTGCAATGTTGTAAAGGAGAAAGAGAGAGGGAGAAATCTGATCAAGCAAAAATGAAACCAAGAGAGAGAGATAGAAATAAAGTAAGGCGCCAATGTTTTTTTATTTATTTACTTTATCACAGCTATATCCTAGATGAGAACTTGTCTCTAAGACATTCCGCAAAATTAAATATAACTGTACACAGAGCTGGGCGATTTAATTGATTAACTGATTAATTAATTTAGTCCGTTTTTTTAATAGTTTATTTAATTAACTGAATTCATGAGTCAAGTTTTTCTATTCAGAATCAAATTACGGCTCTACAGCCAATCAGAGTCCTCTGTGAGCTCGCACAAGCCGACCGAGTGTGTTAAGCTGCGGCCACCGTGTGTAAGCGAGCAGTTCGAAAAGATGCGTTGGTGGCGTCACGTGGTTTGGAGGAAACATGTGATAGTCTTTGGCCCTCCCGGCTGAACGGTCATAGTAGCCTTATTGTGGGAGCCCCCTAGTGGTCTTCCACTAATACTCGTGTTTTGAGAAAGTATCGCCCCTTCTTCTTGTGAATTTTCAAGCAATACCACCAACCAAATAATGATGAAGCTGGATGATGTTTACTGCTATCTCATCTGGTATGATTTAATGTTAAACTATCATTTAGTAAAATTAAAACACTGTTTATGCAGAATATCAGAGTATTTTCTGACCACTCTGATATCTGTGCTGTCTAATGGGTGGCTGACGAGGTTTTTAGCTGTTGAGTGTCTATGATAAAACCTGTGCGAATTAAACAATTTAATTAGAAAAAAATGACCTTTGAGGTAACAGTGATTTAACACTACAAATATCACTACCAAATGCTAACTGAATACCATGAAATGGTTAATAATGCTAATAAAATCATAACGACAGCCACGGCCCATTCACACCTGGATGCACATGTAAATTAGCAGATGTAACACAAATACATCATGTATATTGGATATTCATTGTGTTAAATGTACCGAACTATTATTTCAGGATGATGCTAACCTGAGATGAAATGGTCGCTACACAAGCAACAGTGATCACAAAACAGGGGCTTATCTTTGACTAGGATTAGCCTCGTCACCCCACTGGATGGCTGATAACCATAAATCTCTCTTGTTTTTGCCAGTTGGTTTATGACTTTGTATGTTGTACATAGCTTTTTTTTTTAAAAACAGTTTTGTTAAACCACAAACAGATTGGCAGAAAAAAATGATGCCTGTTTTGGTTTTAAACCAGGTCTGATGTCACACGCAAGACCTCTATAGTAGATCTTTTTGGGATTTTTTTTTTAATGGGAGTCGTTTGCAGTCTGCTGTGCTTTGATTTCCATCATTAATCATGAAATTCTCCCAGACCACTATGTGTTCATCTTAACTGCATAAGATCAGATGTATGTATCAGAGTACTTTTTACTAATTTGAATAAATCAGCAAGGTGTACAGTATGTGTGTCACTAGAGATACCAGTAGATGTATCAATGTTTTCCTACTGACATTGCTTCAGCTTTGAAGGAATACACTTCTGTATAATCTGGCTGGATATGAAGACCAAGAGTGTGAAAAGAGCCGTGGGGTCTGTGCTTGGCACTCAAGCTACACAGTGTTACTTTACACCCTGCTTCCCGTGGTGAGCCACAAAGCCTCACTGCACACTGCCAGGATGTGCAGTGATGCTGCTTCTGGTTTAAAAAAAATATGATATGATATACTGTATACATATATATATATATCCACCATGCACTCAGATATACAAGAGAGGTGACTGGGTCTTTGAGGCTGGATCTAACCGAAAAGGGAAAAAGGGAACAGATTCTACAGTACATGACATGCTCTCTAGGTACTGTTCTTTTCTCTCTCCATTCACCTTGATTGCTTTACCCCATTCTTTGTGTGGTTCGTCACCTCTCTCTGCTAGGAAAAAAAAACAGCTTAGAGCAGCATGAATTCTCTGTTCGTACAGGGTGGTTTGTGGTTTAGTAATAGTTGACTGGTCAATAAGCACGTCCATGCTTGTGAACAGATCTCTGAACATGCTTTAATGGCCAGTTCCATCTTCCATTTACGGTGTGATACCCATAAGATGTCTGCAGTAACTCCTGCACAGTACCCGGGTTATTTCGCTAACAGAATCTGTTGTCAAAGTTATGCGAAATATGACATATGACTCTCAAAAATATCAAAGTATTATAAGTAAAATATTTTTTCCTCAAATAAACATATTATATGTTACCCTGCTTTGGGTCAAAGATGCTGAGAGGCAATCCCAAAAACAGTTGATTCCCCTTATTCCCGGGACTGAAAACAAGAAGGAAAAGAAACATACCGAAATCTTTTTCCTGTAGCCTTTAAAGCTCAGAGCATTTTAACCATATCTGTTTTTCAGGTTTTTTTTATATACATATAGAGAGCTCAGGATTGTGCATTATAGAGTGATCCTTTTTTCAGCACAAAATAGGCAATACAATAAACTGCATTTTAGTTCATTTTCATTTTAACTTTCCTAAACGTGACTGGGAGAAAAAATAGAAACTGGGTCACAAAGGTAAAGAAATAGCACATAATCACGAGTTTCAATGGTTGTTCTCGGTTGTTTCTATGACCAAAAAAAAAATCATTTTATGAGTTCTACATTTTTACAACTTTATTCACATATTCACATAATGATAACTTTTGTTCAACCCCAAATACACAGTTTGAAGTCTGAAGCCTCTCCTTTAACGCACTCCAGAAAGGCT
>JAOVVA010000054.1:8422947-8433368 GCA_028565275.1 Leiocassis micropogon | reverse complement strand
ACTGAGATTTTATCTAATTTCTTAATTAAAAAAAACTAGAGGACAAAGCTCTTGTAGGACCAACTTCTCTCTCTATCTCTGTCTCTTTTTTATTTATTTATCCAGACTACACTCGCATTATTACTTGTTTCCAATCATCTAAATATTATGTTTTCTTTCTCTACTGGAATTATTTATTAATCTTTCAAAATGCAGTAGTGTTTTACTTACTAAAAAATAATTATAAAAAAGCATTATTTTGGGTCATTATATATAATATGACACATTGTTGGGCCAAGAGGTTATTCCAGTTACCTGTGTGTGTGGAACCTAATATGCTACAGATTGACAGAACATCTGTTTAAAATTGCAAACAGAGTCTTTACATCTAGACAATTAGCTGTGCTCTAAATATGAAAGTATGAACATGGTGCCCGATTTCCTGCAAATAAATTCTCCTAGGAAATAAAGCACAACAGCTTAACAACTCACACTTCCTATCAATTGACATAACCTTTGTATGAAAAGTTAAGAAAGTTTGCATAAGAGGTGTGATTTGTATGGAATTTAGTACAATCTGATCTCATGGCCCTTTTTCTTTCAGGTTGGTTGGTACACACTGTTATTATACAGTAAATGAGACATGCATGTATTTGATAAAAAAAAAAAAACATACAGTACTCTATACTGACCATTTTGTGTGATGTTAGAGAGGTCAATAATGATTTTAGAGGTCCTTTTCTTTGTGTAAGGAGGAGCTGGAGTTCCTGAGAGGGGCATCTCTATGGCCTGTAACAGGAAGAAAAGAACACTATCAGGTTATATTATAGTCATTTTGCCATCGTTGTTTATTTCAGTGATGGCTCTTACACTTTTTATTAATAAGACCTATTGATCTCCACATAATACATAGTTTTGTAAACCTAATGAAGGCATAATAATCATTAAAGATAAGCTTATTGCTAAATTTCCTGGCTTCAGCACCTTTAAAAATAATTGTAAGATCTCACAGGGTGTGAAAGGTGAATAGACCAACTTAATCATCACCAGATATTTTTGCCTACAATTAAGCAGCAGGTATGAGTACTGATCAATGGGGGAAAAAGCATACTTTAAAAAAAAAAAACTATTAAAAATTACTTTTTTATGTAGATGCTGCAGTATGGTTTAAACTTCCAGTATGTAAAGGGAGGGCTAAGGAAAAGTATAAACAGGTCTCTTGTTGCGGAGAGGGTATTTCTGTTTCAGCAAACTAAATCAATCCAGGACAGGCATAGGAGTTTGGTTACCTCAGCAAATTCCTCAAATGTCACAAGCCTCTGCACCAGTGCATCTGTGAGGTTAACGCTGACCACTTAAGAGTAACATTATTGTCAGAATATTTAAGTATAAGTATTTCAAGTGCAGAACAAGTGATGTTTGTATATAGAACAACAATCATTCACTAAATAGTTAATTACGGTAACAGTCATGTTAAGTACACCAAACATTTTGCAGTTAACCTTTTAACTGTAAAATTTGCTCTGTCCGCACTTTGTTTCCTTTAGTTTTTTTTTTAAACAAACATAAAAACACATAATGAAGATTATTATTATTATTATTATTGTTGTTATTATTATTATTATTATTATTATTATTATTGTGGTTGTTTATTGTGGCCCAATAACTTTTTTTATTCCTGAAAATTTCGCTTACATTTGTGATTTAGTTGCTGATTTTTTTTTTACGTTTTTAAAAATGTCTATTTTCTATTGTCTATCTATTATCTTTTTTTTAAAGATTTTTTTTTTTTGGGGGGGGGGTCACTTGAATTTAATAAATCTATTAAATTCAAGTGACTAGCAAAATCATTAATACAGAGCAAACACTCAGGAAGTATAATGACATTAAAAAGACTTTCCCATCACTATAAAACAATTTAGAAGATTTACTCATGGTTAACCATTAAGCACATTATAAATATATAAAGTAATATAAAAATGCTAAAATTTGTAATCTAGGCTCTTGTACTGCAAAACAGAAGACATCTTAAAAACATACCTTTAATATAGTTTTGTTTATCTACAGTAAGATTACAAGAACAATCTTACATCAAGCTTATTTCTAGACATACTTTACTAAAAGTGTAAATAAAAAGTTCTTGTTCTATTGCAGATAATTTTACTAGTTTTAAGCATTTATTTCTTTAAAAAAGTAAAATTGTCTGCCAAAACAATGGGAAGATTTTGCCTAAAATTTTAGGACAAAATTTCACTTTCTAAGATGCCATTTCTTGCCGTATAGGATAGGTAAACTCATTTAAAAGCACTTATTTATTATTTGTAATACTTTCTTAAGCAGAACACAAGCTTTAGTTCTAAACAAAGAAATTTGTGTCAGTAGGTTAACTGTGCTGTGCAAAAAGGAAATAATTTATCTAGTATTATAATATAATATATTCTATATTTATATCTAACAAAATATTCTATATGTATAATATAGAATTATAATCATTACATAGCTTTGTTTTATCACCATGAGATTGGTATTTACTGAGCATTGCTCTGGCACAATCTCTAGCTTACCTGGAAGAAAAGTAGCTTGTAGTAAGAAAATAAATTTCGACAAAAAGCTCTGTTTTTAAATCCACAAAGGACTCGTCTTTATTTCATCTAAATCCTTGGATTTATTAACTTCTATGTTCCCTTAACCGTTACTGTGACTACTGTTGTCTACTTCTATCCAGAAGAAGTGAAGAAGTGCAGCATTTGGAGATGTGTGTTTGTGTGTGTGCGTGCGTGTGTGTGTGTGTGTGGGGGGGGGGTGTTCTGTATTATGCGAAGAGCTCATGAGTGAAGGAGATACCCTTCCTGCAGATGCTTCTCAGGCATATATATAGAAAGGTGAAGAGAGTCCTGACAGAGGCCTCATTACATGATACAGTGGCAAAGAGAAAGAGGAAGAACTGGATCATCAGCCATTTTCTGTTACATATATGTTGAATTAAAGAATCATAAAGAAACCTAGGCTAAATGTAAACAATATACAATAAACATTTGCTTTAGTAGTTTATACCCGCTGGAACAATTGATTTACACGAAAAAGAAAGAGGTATAAAGATGTTCTCTTGATTGAACAAAACATTTACAATGGTACGAAACATTTCTTTTAGCTGTTCAGTATTCAGTGGAGCACTTGACAGACTCACGAATGAAGACATATAGCTCTTCCAGAGCAGTCTTGTTTATTTGCATCCCACCAATTTACACCTTGGACAATAAACCAAATACGGTACGCAGAAAGTGTTCTGCCAGTTCCTTCCACCCTCAAACGTTTCAATGTCAATCAGACATCCAGATAATGTACTATGCTCAAGTGGGAGGGAAAAAAATAGCCAGTGCCCTGGCCTTGGTATTTGGTTAGAAAAAGCCTTGCATGCCAGCATAGTTTATGCATGCCTGCCATGCAGTGGCAACTTGGGACTTAGAACTCTTCATTGGGACTAGCACTTGTCATCACATTCACCACCATGACACATGTCTGCCATTTAATCAACTGAATTTTTAAAATGAACTGTATTTAGAAATGTAATGTTTCCAGCAACAACACACGTTAACGGCTCTGCAAAATGAGCAATCATTCCACGAAGAGCCACCAACTTGGCGCTAAAGTTAGCACCAGATACTGTGAGCATGACCTGAAGATGTTAGCAGGGTCAGCACGCAGTTCACCTTATAGAGGGAATCGAGTTACTGAGGCAAAGTTGTAACGCTCACTGCTGCAACACCATGCCATTTCTTATTCCACTCATTAGTGCCAGTATTGGGACTGAGTCTCCCAAAAGTAATGTTGCAAAAAAAAAAAAATATCGCAAACGCTCTAAAGAATTGTTTTATGAGATCACAGGTCTTGTTGAATGTCTAATGGTGCTAATAGAAAAAAATGAGCTGCTAAGCCTGCTCCCTGAGTATTAATCTTTCTCAGAGCCTTTGCCCAGTTTGCTGTTTTTAAACACAGAAATATTTGATTGAATAAATATTTTATTAAAAAATTATTAGTTTAGTACCTTCTTTATTGTTTTGGATTCTTGCAAAATTGTTATCCCTGCTCTAAGGTACTGTTTATTCATTTATTTATTTATTTTGATTAAGCGACTTCACTTACAGCTTTATAGCCGTTAAGCAATCTCAATCTCAGTCTCATAACAGATGTTTTGTTTCTGATTAAATACCAGACTTCTTTGGATTTTCTGTAAGAGTACAAATGATGAAGTAGTAAGCAATAAATTGTTAAGAACTCCTTGAAATATGCAGCTGTGTGGATTTGCTGAGGAACTACAATAAAAAAACGTATCCGTAGTAATTGCTTTATCAGGGTCATAGCAGAATTCACCCCAGATGGGACACCAGTCCATTACAGAGCACAGTTCACACACTCATTCACACCAACTGCCAATTAAGAGTCACCAGTCCTTGAAACCCTGTAAGTAGCATAGTGGATCTGCATGGAGCAGACTTGTCTGTCCAGGAGATCACATGGATGCTTTAAGATCTGGGGAATTTGGAGGCAGGATCAACAACCGTTCTATCAACTTTAACCACTAAGTTCAGCCTTTATTCGTCACATACACATTAGTGCACAGTAAAATTCTTCTTCGCAATAAATATTCTTCGCATATCTCAGCTTTGTTAGAAAGCCAGGGTCAGAGCGCAGAGTGAGCATTATATATGGCACCCCTGGAGCAGACAGGATTAAAGGCCTTACTCAAAGCTAGCGGAGCTGAGGCTCCAACCTTTCGATCAGTAACTCAGCACCTTAACACACTGAGCCACTACCCCCCCCCCCACCTTTTTTAAATTTTTTTTTTTTTTTTTACAGTTTTTCTTTTTTACCATACCCAGAAAGTTGTTTCTGCATCGTCTCATACCTATCAATCATAAGCATCGTTAACTTATTTCAGAAATGTATACTATGTTGGCTTTTCTGTGGGACTGCAAGAAGTAAAACATCAGACTTCCTTCTTATACTGAGGGCAAATAATTGCACAAAAATATGATATTGAAAAACCCTTAGAATCAACAGGCTACTCGATAAAGTAACTGACCAGCCATTGAAACTGTGAGTTATTTCACTCTGAAAAGAGAGACAAACGTTAGTTCAGCTGTAATCACTTAAAATGAAGAAATGCTGCCCCCTGGCGGTTTGTCAGCTTAGCTTAGCTTAGCGCCTTTTACAGTAACAGAAAGACAAGTACAAAGTTACAAAGCCCTGAAACCAAATATTTAAATTATAAATTTTAAGGAAATAAGCTCGACATAACAGGCCAAATATGATAGAAATTATATAAAACTATGTAATAATTTAAAAATAGGAAAATGTACTAATGTTTTGTGCTATGATTAGCTTCATATAATTACTAATCAAAACTACACAACTTGAAGAAATCACTTAAATCTGAGTTGCACCTTTCTTTGAAGTCAATTTTGTTGAGCTCGTGTCAGCTTTTTTGTCCCCATTAGAGCTATCAGGGTTAGGTGATCTCTACAGCTGCAGTCGCTTGTTTATCTAGGTCTATTTGTCTCGAATAAAATAAAAAAGAAGATCAGCACCAATTACAGGGGCAGGTTCGTAACCACTAAACTACCACAGTTTCTGTTGGACAACATATATAATTATACAGTTATTATAGTTCTTAATTACAGTGTTCTAAAAGAGAAAAGCAATAATAATTTTTTTTTTTTACTAATGTATGTAAATGAATTGCTGTCATTCTGAGAAGATGTGTCTTTTAAGGACAAACAACAATACACTAAAAATAGCTGAATCACAAACCTAAAAAATTAACAGAAACATTTATTATATAACATCCAACAGACTATTCAGATATAAGACTAAACATCTGTGTGGCCATAAGAAAATCACATAAAAAAAAAAAAAAAGGCTTCAATTTATTGGGGATTGGCTTTTGGAGCAATTGAAAAAGGTCATGTAGTCTGATGAGTCAAGATTCAGAGTGATGGGACCCATCATGTCCCATCATGCATCGTGCCCACTGTACTAGTCTCTGGAGTTTTATGATCTGGGGTTGCTTCAGTTGGTCAGGTCTAGACTGTGGTTATCACCTCAATGGATTTATTTTCTCTCTGATGATACAGAAATATTGTGGGATAACCTTGCCAAGACTTATCAGGCT
Source organism: Leiocassis micropogon (assembly GCA_028565275.1). NCBI lineage: Eukaryota > Metazoa > Chordata > Actinopteri > Siluriformes > Bagridae > Leiocassis > Leiocassis micropogon. Next base: position 8,427,217 of record JAOVVA010000054.1, on the reverse strand, counting down.
CAAATTGTGTTTGGGAGCATGAGGAATTATTTTCAAACATTAATCTGCTACCAACAAAGCCTGACCTGAACTCCATTAAAAATTTTGGGATATGGTGGAAAAGAGTTTATGGAGTTGTTTGGCTCTACCATCATCGATACATGATCTTGGCCAAAAAAACTGTGATGTAATCAAAATTAAAAAGGGTTCAAGAAATTATTAAACTGCATTATTGTTTTTTGGCTGGGCAGTATACCTATTTTTTTTTTTTATTAAAGAAAAATTTACTTGGAATCATTTTCAATGTATAAAGTTGTGTGTGAAATGAAGCGTGAGCGTAAAGAAATAAATACACATACAGTATATGAATGGAGCATTATATCAGCCATCCTTCCTATTAGATGGGTTTTACACATTAACTGGAACTAATGACCAGCTCTTATTCAAGAGTCTGTGGGGGGTTTCTTGCAATAATCAAATGACATCACCAGATTGGTGAGCTTCCACGTGCTGATTTACTTTGAAACAGGATTAGGGGAAAAAATGTTTCGCAATGCACTAGACTTGTAATATTAATACACTGAACTGACTGAATACAACAATCATGTATTTTTTAGTGTATACATAAAAAAGAAAACATAAAAAGTATTTTGTATGCATAAAAAGGTTTTTGTCTTTTCTTTTTACTTCTGTACATTCGATTAATTCAATAAATTATCCTCTTATATGCAAGAAACATTTATCTAAAGGTCATTTGCATGACACTTTGTGCCTCCAGTTATTTCTGCATGCAGTCGAGATCTGCCAAAATACACACTGCGCAGAGTTCCACTAGCCAGAGGAAACATACTACCATGCCTGAAACGGAAGGAAGGAACAGAAAACATAAATTATTTTTCATTTACTTACTCACCTTGAAGTATATTATTCAGAATTACTATAGTATAACACTCAATTTAATATTATAATACTACTACTGCTACTACTATACAACTGAAAAATGTATGAAACATTACATGCAGATTAATTAAAACGCTGTCTGTGTGTTTTCTTATTACACAACAGTCATACTTTATTTCTTGAAAAAAACACTTTTTAGTCATTAGACTTAGGCATTCATATGGTGCCTGAGATAAATCAACAGATAGATCGATCAAATTTGTGGTAATTTACTGTTAGTATGTAATTTAGTATTAATTCATAAAATCAATACATTTGGGTCAGTGGTGGTTCAAACGTCTCTGGCTTACTTATCAAAAGGTCAGGGGCTTAAGCCACGACAATGCCAAGTTACCACTACTGAGCCCTTGAGAAAGCCCCGAACCCAATCTGCTCCAGGAAAACGGTATCCTGGCTAACCCTGTGTTCTGACCCCAGCTTCCTTACTAGGATATGAAAAAAAATAATTTCACTGTGTGGTAATGTACATGTGACAAACAACTAAATATTAATTTTAGCTATGCTAAATGCACTTAACAATACTCTTTTTGCAAAAACAATTCCAGAACAGCTGATCTCTGTGTAAAATAACAGCTGACTGTAATTGGTGTTACTTAATTACCTAATTCTAAATGTGTTATTGCATAGTTTTGAAATCTCCAGTATTGTTATACAATGTAGAAATCACTAGACCAACCATACTTTATTTTTGATTCTGCTAAAAACCGTCTTTATTTTTGATTCTGCTAAAAACCTTCTAAGCACAAACTAAGACTAACGCAGTGGTAAGACAATTGACTAACTGTCCTGCAAAAGGGGACAGAAACATACTGTAACAGAAGACTGATATGGTGCAAAGTGGAACAGTGCAAATAAGTGTAGTGTAAATTAGCTTTTTTTTCCTTTTTAGTTTGTTTAAAGTGACATAAGTTAACAATTCTCTATTGCTGGGCTGAGTGCTGCACAAGTGACAGGTGCAGGTAAGTGTATGTAAAAACAGTCCAATGATGCACCATTGACAGTGCAGGTTAGTGTATGTGAAATGGAGGAGTATTTGTTTAAGAGTAACCTGTGTGTACAGTTCTTCATTGCTGGTCTGAGCTAGTGAGCAGACCAATGCTGAAATATTATGTTAGACAAAAATATTTGTTGTGTAAAACAATTGAAAACAATGTACAAAAACAATATAAAACAATGTATGTACATTATTGTGTAGTTATTTCTTCTTGGGCTGAGGTAGTGGACAGACCAGTGCTGCATAAAGTGACAGGTACAAGTATATTCATATGTTCATGATAAACAACTCAGTATACAACTCATGATAAAATAAAATCCATGCTAAAACTTATGCTAAAAACAGAACCAAGCGAAACTAATGCAAACCTTACAACACATGTATCTATTGTACACGAGGTGCTTGTGTATCTCTTAAATGTTGTAGCCTTACCTCACTGCTCTGTTTTCTTTTTCAAATAATATTGTAACATGTTTCCATATCATTATTAAATACACAACATTTAAATCACACAATTTCTAATTTCAAAGAACATACACTGGAAAAAAAGAAAAGTTGTATCTACTTTGATAAAATTATTTTATTTATTAGAGCAATCATTTTAAGAAAATATCAATAGCATATATTAATAAAGACAACTGGTGTCATGAAATCACTAAAATGACCAAAACATGTTCAATCAAACTTGTTCATCTACTGATTAGCTTTCTAATAAAAACATTTAGTAATATTACTTGGTTGCTTTTGGTAGATGCGCTATATTATCATTACTCCAGCCACCCACTGTCTATTATAATTCACTAATCAAACTTGGGCATAGTTTTTTGGACTGTGGGAGAAAACCCAGTAAGCATGGAGAGAAAATGCAAACTCCATGCACACAGAGCAGAGTTTCAGTTAAGCGGGTTTCAGGTGTGTTTGATGCTGTTTTCTTCGATGCATGCAGAAGAAGAAAGAGACAGAGAGAAAGTGCTCAGTAAATGCATAGCACTGGTTAAAACTGAGCATGGCAAGTTGTGCCAAATGTTTGCCAAACAACAAATACCTACATACAGTAGACTTACAGTACCATTATATATATCAAAACAATAACAACCTGACAAATAGCAATGTAATTGGGGAGAAAGTGAATCAAAGTTTCAATTATTTAGCAAACTGACTGAGGTTGAACTCCTGAAATAAAATAATTGGATCTCACACCTTTTCATCTTCTAGAAGTGCAAAAAATACTATAAATAATGAATTTGTATATTAATAATTAATTCATTAATTTATTCATTAATTTCTGTAATTTATTTGTAAAATGAACCAAAATTTTACATGCAAGATTAAATCTTACTCACTCACTCACTCTCACTCATCCGCTTTACCTTTTTTACAGAGTCACAGGAGGCCTAGAGCCAATCCCAGGAGACTTAGGGCATGAAATGGGGTACATCTTGGACTAATCCATTGCAGGGCACACACATACTCATACACAGACACTCATTTACAGGTAATTTGGGAACGGCAATTAGCCTAATCTGCATGGTTTTGGACTGTGGGAGGAAACCGGGGGACCTGGAGGAAACCAAACCATGCGAACTCCACGAACACAGACCCGAGGTGGGAACTGAACACAGACCTTAGAGGTGTGTGTTGACAGTGCTAGCCAGCCACTAAGCCACCATGCCAGCTAGATGAAATCTCATTTACTCACTCATTGTCTATATAGCTTTATCCTGTATGCAGGGTCGTGGGGGACCTGGAGCCTATCCCAGGTGAATTAGGGCATTCTTAGGTCACTTTGGTGACGAGGTAGGGTGCACCTTCATTCACACACTACAGGTAATTAGGGAACACCAGTTAGTCTAATCCCTTACGCAAAGAAAATATATTTCTCTATATATTAACTGTTAATACATTAAATGATATAGTGTTCTGATCTACTGGTAAATTGAAAAGATTTTATAATGTTAATATTCATTGTTGTTACACTAACTGATACAAACTAATAATTAACAGAAAACAATATACAGAATAATCTATTTTAATAATATATTACAATATATTGAAAAATTCATAAGGAATTGCCGCTTTTCATATATTGAGAAACATTAAAATATATTCAAATGTATATCTTAATGTATGTAATTTAATATTCAACAATATACTTCGTGATATATTGAATTTGATTGAATATATCTATTTCTTTATTTATTTATTTTTTACAATATGCTTATATGTTAATGCAGTTCGAACAAAATGGACTTTATAGGCATTAATCAGAGCACACAGACAAAGTAAAAGTGTGTGTATAATTCTTAAACATGCATAAAGTTTCAATAATGTTTCAAT